>CM054177.1:128960162-129285162 GCA_028829895.1 Sinotaia quadrata | reverse complement strand
TATGCTGTTGTTGATGAAGTTGTAGATGGTGATTCAAGAAACCTGATGAAGTTACTTAAGGATGAAATTCAAGGGATGTTAGTATGGGACGAAGAGGGAGGGGGTGGGGTAACTGAGAGAAAAAGAGTGCAGGTCTTGACAAGCTCATATGTTTTAAACAAATATTTTTAAATTAAAAAAAATAATAATTCTAACAAACGGAATCACATAATGAATTTCATACCATTTGAATTGCCACAAAGAAGTCCTGGTAGTTCTAGTTTATTCAGCTTTCAATCTCAAAATGACATCTTGTGAGAATGGATCCATTGTGAACTAATTTCACACAGTCATCAAGAATTGATTTGGCAGGGATTCAAGATTTCTAGTAGAAATTTCCCGTCTGTCTGGCTTTGGCTTGAAGACTCACTGTCACTCATATTTCTATCTGGTGGGCTTGTTTCTATTAGAATTCCACTGTAACTATAGTTACCTCCTGATCTTACACTCGCATACAAAGTTTAATCAGATTATAAATAGACTTCAGTTCCTTTTCAAAAGTTACACGGCTATTAATGCAAATAAAACGTAGATGAATTTGCACCACAAATCAGTTTTAAAAGCCAATGCACACTGGCTTGCTTTCATCGCTTTAGATGTGTAAAAATTAATTACTCTGCTTTTATTGCTTTAGATGTGTAAAAATTAATTACTCTGCTTTTATTGCTTTAGATGTGTAAAAATTAATTACTCTGCTGTGATCTATCAAACTATAAAAATACATTGAAGCGTGTACGCATTTTATTTAGACACAATACGCGTGTTTCAAACGCCACAGGTCTACGCATTATCCTGTTTCTAAGCTTTTAAAATGGTAAAACCAATTTCCGTTAGATATAGCGGCGAGCCAGTGGACTCTTCACTAGCCACTCACGTGTCTTAACGAAGTTCATAGAAATCGTGAATAGTTTCAGGAGACGATGTAGCTCCTCGAACTCCAACGGGACAGATTCGTCTTCTTCCTGTAGCTGCACTTGATTGGTGACAAGATGTATGATTGTCTGTATGTTACGAAATGGACTTGCCTGTCACGCACACACAATGGGATCGAAATAACGTTTTTTAAGTTAAAATTCAAGAGGGATATAAAGAAAAGACACTTAAAACTAGGTCGACACGCACCATTTGCATTTCAGTTGAATGAGAATAAGCAAAATGCTCTCATAATAGGGTCATCAAGTGATAATTCTATCTTTTCTTATGACGTAATAAAATGTTAAGGTTTGAGTTTTCAAAGCGGCTACAAAAACAATGAAACTTAAATGAAATTAAATTAAATTAAAGATTATGTTGAATGAAATACATTTCTAACTTACAAGTAATGCCGTAAATTTCTGAAAGTCAAACGCTATTTGGAAACTACTCGTATTTATAACGATTAAAATACGTAAATCATTTGAACTCTTACTCCTTGAGTTTCCACTTTAAAGACCTCGGATTCATAGGGATTATTTTAGTTAAAATAAATTAAAACGTGGTGTAATTAATTACGAATTCATTTCCATATTCCTGGTGCCAAAGCGTTTGATTGCCTTTTAAAAGTGTTTTTAGTTGGCTAATTACGAATGAAAGCGTTTCAAATAGAAAACATGTATTGCATTAATACAGTTGGGAAGGTGGTGTCAATAAAACCGTTGAAGGCCAAAAAACAGCTTCCTTGGGGCATTTTGAACTTTAGTCACATTAAACAATTACATTTTCATTCTTTATGACGTCACCAGATAGACTTGTATGAAGAATGAACAGCAAGAAAACGAAAATATTTTAAAATGAAATAAGTAGAGGGCTCCGTGCGTGGAAAAGAATTGTAAAGGTTTAATAAGGGAGTCTTGGAAGAAAAATGTTTAATAAGGGAGTCTTGGAAGAAAAAGGTTTAATAAGGGAGTCTTGGAAGAAAAAGGTTTAATAAGGGAGTCTTGGAAGAAAAAGGTTTAATAAGGGAGTCTTGGAAGAAAAATGTTTAATAAGGGAGTCTTGGAAGAAAAATGTTTAATAAGGGAGTCTTGGAAGAAAAAGGTTTAATAAGGGAGTCTTGGAAGAAAAATGTTTAATAAGGGAGTCTTGGAAGAAAAAGGTTTAATAAGGGAGTCTTGGAAGAAAAAGGTTTAATAAGGGAGTCTTGGAAGAAAAATGTTTAATAAGGGAGTCTTGGAAGAAAAAGGTTTAATAAGGGAGTCTTGGAAGAAAAATGTTTAATAAGGGAGTCTTGGAAGAAAAAGGTTTAATAAGGGAGTCTTGGAAGAAAAAGGTTTAATAAGGGAATCTTGGAAGAAAAAGGTTTAATAAGGGAGTCTTGGAAGAAAAAGGTTTAATAAGGGAGTCTTGGAGGAAAAAGGTTTAATAAGAGAGTCTTGGAAGAAAAAGGTTTAATAAGGGAGTCTTGGAAGAGAAAGGTTTAATAAGGGAGTCTTGTAAGAAAAAGGAAATGGTAAGTATAATTAGATTAAGGCCGCAGATATAATAGCTTAACCTATTCATATGAAAATATTCATTTATTGTTTCCAAGTACTAATATACATCTGGATAAATATGAAACTCTAAATTAAAAATAATAATTATATCACCATTTTCCTTTCCTTTGTTAAAGTAAATAAATAAATACGATAAAGCCGATTGGTTTGATGGTGGCTCTCTGCTATCTTCTCGGATAATGATTTGAGTATTATGTCTATATTAGGATTTTAAAAACAAAACAGCCATATAAAACACTTTGTCGAGAGATTTACCACTCAGCTGTATTCACACAGTTTACCATTAATATTTATTCCTGTCCAGTAAAGGACCTATAAACTCCAAGGAACAGTGCTCAGTCTTAAGGGAGATAATAAGAAATGTAATCGAGGAATAAATGGAACAATTTGCAGGATTAAATATCGCACGGTATTGCCCTAGGGTGGAAGCAGGAATCGATAAAACAATTAACTAACAATAATGCTAGTCATTACACATTTTCCGTTGCGTAATCCGTAAGAATAAAACCGATTGGCAATTACAACCTTGAAAAACATTAAAGCTTTATAGCATTGGTCGTGATTGGCTTTGCTGGTAAAGTGCTTGGTACACCTTTAGAGAGAACATTTAAGAGGCTGGGGCACCTTTTGAGAGAACGTTTTTAAGAGACTGGTGCACAGTTCTTTTTTTGGGGGAACATTTAAGAGACTGGGACACCTTTGGGGAGAACGTTTAAGAGTGGGGCACCTTAGGGAGAATGTTAAAGAGACAGGGGCACTTTGGAGAGAACATTTAAGAGTTCTGTGCACCTCAGCTAACTAAGGCACTTCACAATATAGTTTTGTTGTTCATACATATAATAGCAGATATATCCGGCATCGCCATAGTAAAAAAAAATGTAACTTAACATTTAATAATTTTGTCGTTTAAAAAAAAAGACTTGTTTATTAGTTCTGTATAAATATATGTATAAATCCATTGATTAATCTCTCATTGTGGTTAATCAATTGATGCATAACATGTTTGAGTTACATGAAGCCTACAATACTCCCATTTTGTTGACTTACACGTAGATGAGGTGTTGAGTAAATATATCGTTCTTATTTGATTCCCTTTTATTTTACTCTCTGAAGTCATCTTCAGGGTGACATGTTGAGTAAATATTTATTTTCATTCTGAAGCAAGCATGGTAGACGATGTTTTATCGTGTTTCGTAAATATGTCACACTCAAAATAAATTACTAACATTCTCTTCACTTAATTGGATGATATTTTCCTACTGACCTAAGAACAGTAACATTGAAGTATCAGCGCAGATAACCATATGGGTAATTGCTTAATACTCGCACGATGAACACTGGTTAGTCTGTGTAGTGAACGCGTCTGCGCGAGATTGGGACAGGTGACAGATTCTGATGAATATTATATTTACAAATATTTACTCGACCAAATAAAACTCATGTGAGCTATACCCAGCATTGCCCGTGTAAACAAAAGAAAATAACTGAGCTTTTAATAGCTTTTGTTATTTGCAAAAGAAATAAGAATTGTTTAATTAGTTGTGTATAAATATGTATAAATCAATTAGTTTTTACTGTCCAAAACTCACCTGGCAGACGATGCAGTTTTATTGCAAAGCATATATATTAAAATGTCCTTTATGAACAATCCACTTGCAAAATATTTGGCAATCCAAACCTCTCACCTTCACCTCCATAAATGTCTTGTTCTATGGCCATTGAACAATCACCTGGCCTATACCGTGAAATGGCCTTTAAAAAATGTCCGCGTGTGAAATGTCTGGCAATCACTTGCTTTTATGCTGAACATCAGCAGACCTTCCAAAGGGGATGCTGTGGCCGAGTAAATTTACCTGTCCCTATTTCTAAACTTCATTATTATATAATTTGTTAAATGTCAACGTGACATGACCTTCGGGTACTGCGCATGATGATATTTGGGTAAGTACCAGAGTTAAAATAGCAACTCAGGTAAAGAATGTGCTAGAACTTCTTGATGCAATCTAAACCAGTTCCAAGTAAACTACTTAATAATCTTACACTTGTTCATAACAATTTTATCCAGTGGAGATAGACAGAAAGTTCTTTGTTGAAGAAAGTCCTATATGCTAATTAATCATTTAGATTTTGACGTAACTCAAGTCCAGTCACAATAGGCGATCGTTAGCTTATGGTAATTGATTGATAACGCAAGAATGGACTTGGAACAGGTGCCAGCGACAGCCGCCATACTTGTAAAGGTTATGTACATTGACTATAATTATCTCTCGAAAACTCCACTCTCATTTCTATGATGAAACCATATCTATGAACTTGATTATATATATATAATGTTGATTTGACTACTGATGTCTATTCTAGGATAAAATGAATGAGTGTATAAGGTTTAATCAAACATTGTTGTAAAGTGATGTAAATGTCAACACTTTTATATTCATATGTTGTATATTTGATTCTTGATTTAATCAATTTATTGTTAAATTTATTAACCTTCTTGCACACACATTAAAACTTATGTTGGAGTAATAGCGGGTGGATGGGGCTGGTTAAATATAAATAAAAGTCAAAATATTATTTCTCCTTTAGTAAGTGCAGAAACATTATGCGACAGTAAAACGTCCATCTTATTTTTGTGTAAAGAGTAGAGTTTACGGAACCCTTATAATCTGCCAAGTGAGAGACATGTAGGTCTTGTGGGAGAATTATTAATAACAATGAATTAATATTCTAGATCACTTGTAATTAATTATATATTATTAAATAATAAATAATAATCATAATGAGGGAAATGTGCACAGAGTGTGTCACAAATACTACTTCATGAAGTGAAATAAATCCTTGTCTTTATTAAGTAAAAATATTCAGTATATGTGGGATCTGGGAGTCTAAAATCTTATTTCTAGCTTATGAGCATAAGTCTAAAAGTTTATAGAGCTATATACGTATTACGAGAACTAAATTTCACACTATAGACGTACATACATATTTACATACGCATTATGTAAAATAAATTTAACACTATAGACGTACACACATATTAAGAGTAGTATATTTCACACTATATATGTGCACAGGTATTAAGAGACATAAATTTCACTGTAAACATGTTTACATACGTATTACGAGAAATAAATTTCGATGTACATACATATCTTCATACGTATTAAGAGAAATAAATTTCTCACTATAGATTTTGATACGTATTATGAAAAAAAATGCATACTATAGACGTCTATACTTAATTGCATACGTATTACGAGAAATAAATTTCACACTGTAAGCGTACATACATATTTCCATACGTATTACGAGAAATAACTTTCATATATCGATGTACATACATATTTACATACGTATTACGAGAAATAAATTTCGCACTATTGACGTACATATGTATTACGAGAACTAAATTTCACACTATAGACGTACATACATATTAAGAGAAATAAACTTCACTCTAGAGACGTACATATGTATTACGAGAAATAATTTTCACACTATTTACGTGCATAGGTATTAATAAAAAAAATAAATTTTACACTAGAGACGTACATTCCAACAAATTATCAAAATTGCACCAATCATTCACTCACTCTTTCTCCTGTCCTCTCTACCTATGTACCCGTCTTATTTATTGTAAGTACACGCAAGTTACTCTTCCCTTATTTTAAGATGAGTTTTGAATGAGCACTTAAATATTTTTCGTTGTCTCCATGACAACACCCCCCCCCCCACACACACACACAAAAAGAAAGGAGAAAAAAGAAACAATAAGCATTATCCAGTAAATCCAATATCCAATAACATCTACAAAAAATATATAAAATACAATAAATGTTTAATGTAGGTCAGAAAATAACCTGTCAGATTTAACATATTAAGCTCAAAACTGAATAAATTGTTCGACAGCAGAAAAGTACAACAAGTTTATGTGGGATGGGGACTGGATGTGGGGGAGAGAGAGAAATAAGATTCGATTTTTTTACTTCAAACTTACCTGCTAAACCAATGCACGAGATTGCTGCGAAGATCTTCCCGTAAAGGCACGAAAACAACCTGAGATTGCCCGTCATCTTTTCTCGTCCGCTCACTCGTTCACTGTCAGTCTTGTTTGGTGAGAACATTTTCATCCCGTTAACTTAGCGCGCGGCTGAGCTTTGTCACGGTCCATGAAAGACAGCGCGCGAAGAAAGCAGTGCTATTGTATAATGCTCGCATTCGATATCACCCAGATAACAGCAAGTGTTTATCCACCGTGCAAGCAAACAAATCAAAGAAATTATTGTACACAACAAAGGTGACTTTTTAAGAAACCTTTAAAGACGATGAGTCCTACTTATGGTTATTCAAAGAACTTAAAATAGATATGTTAAATGGTGTTATGTAATTGTGTTAGCAGTCACGCATCACTGCAGAAATGAATGTATTGTGGTTGTTTCGATTTTTAAGACATGAGGATTTAACAAACATCGATTTAATCCTTTCTCGTTCTATTGCTTTCCTTTGTAGCCTTGCACAACGTGTGTGTCGTGGCGTGGGTAGACTGCTGTTTGTGTTTGACTAGATGTGACAGCGAGCAAGTAATGGTGCATATCTATTGTATTTTCTTCTTGGAGAACACTACGTCATTAAATGTAAAGGTCAAGTTTTCTTGTACGTCAACAGTGCATGGCGATACCTGTGAACAATCTTATGAACAGTTATCCAACAAATGGTCTTTTGTACCCATAATCTCTGACTGAATATATAAACATTTATGCATGTGTTTCATAGTATTATGCACATGCTACCAATTATTAAAACATACTTTCAAAAAGAACAACAAGAAAAATGGAGCCTCGCTTTAATAAAATCAGGATTTGGAGATGAAGTGGAGTCTTCGTCTGGGAAAAAAAAATAATTAAGGCAAAGGAAATGGAGAAAACATGCTTATATGACGTGGAGCCTTATTGTGACACAAACAGAACATGAAGCAACACACGATGCAAAATCACAAATTAACTTTACTAATAATTTATTCTCAAGGTCAAATTACACACAAAATTTCAATGCATAGTTATTTCATTTACATTTTTACTGTAGGGTGCACTCAAAATTACAGCACAGTTCAGTAGGAATTCATCACTTTATTTCTCAAACTAAGCAAGCACAAGAATAAATTAATTAATTTAATTACAAAACCCCTTTGTTACATTTTTTGAGCATAGCATTTCCAAAACATTTGATTTAAATTTAAATTACTATCTTTGATATATTTATGTGATTTTTTTGCTTATAACTTTATTTAAACTTAGTTTGTAATGAGCTCGGAGGCCAATGGCGATGACCCAGCATCAGCCAGTTAAGAGAAGCGATGGAAAGGCGAAATAAAAGGCAAGAGTCAATTATCAATTAGTAGTAGTAGTAGTAGTAGTAGTAGTAGTAGTAGTAGTAGTAGTAGTAGTAGTAGTAGTAGTAGTAGTAATGCTTCAATCGGTATGAAAAGTAACTATTTCTAATTACATTTGCTACAATCGCCCGAAATCTGAAACACCTTCCATTAACATCGAGTTAGAATTAAAATAAAATGTCTGTAAGAAATGCCCGCACTAACAAAGTTACAAACTAAAACATACAAAGTAAAACTTACAAACTAAAACTTACAAACTAAAACATACAAAGTAAAACTTACAAAGTAAAACTTACAAATTAAAACATACAAAGTAAAACTTACAAACTAAAACTTACAAACTAAAACATACAAACTAAAACTGTCACAAGTCTGATAAAAATGTCCGACCTGATGACCCACATTGCCTTGTTTACTTCAAATTCGAATATTTGAAACCCTTGGCCCTTTGTTCAAAGCTTCCTTTTTCTAGGTGCTTCTAGAACAGGTCAAGATGTTATGTAACTTTAGGACCATTGTCCAGTTCTCGAACCAACCACATGCCTTGCGAACAGTCACGTGATACGCAATATACCTTTCTATATATGTACCTACACGCTTCCGCTCCCTCACTTCGAGCACATTTTAGCTAATTCCATCAGCTACTCGGGTCGTAGAGGCAGCCGGCGCCATAGAGAATCAAGGTACCCTTCGACTTCTCTCAAAGGTATCATTTTATTTAATAGTATTTGCCTATGTATTGTTTAAGTATGTATTTGTGCTATGTATTATATGATTTCCATATACACTTGAGCATGGTTCAGAGAAATAGCTGAAAACCTATATGTTACGGAATATAAATTTATTGTAACCATTTTTCCATTTCTGTACTTTAATTTATATTGTTTTAATTCACTAAGAGCCAGAATGCTGCGCTCGATATGAATTCTTCATGTAATTCAATTATTGCGTGTAATTTTAATTGTAAATTGTGAAGCGCTCTGTCGGTTTGAATTACCTCTTTGTATGAACATTAATTTAACGTTGTATCTATTTTATTGCTTCATACGTCATGACTGTTAAATGGAACACATGTGAGACGATTATATTTTTCTAAAATCTAATTGTAAGCGACGCGAAGTCGAAGCTCTTTGTTCAGCGCATTTAATTGAGCCATGCCTAAGTAGGGCCTGTTAGGTTGAGAATTATATCCAAACACGTTGCATCCACAGGTCGGCTCATGGTTCATGTTCACCCATGCCTCACCTGCCTTAGCTTATTGGTGTAAGCGTGTCGAAATCCACTCTGAGGGCCATGCTGCAAAAATTCCAGTTCCTAGCCACTAACAAAGGGACATCATTCCTTATGCACCACGTGTGTCGTTAAAGGGGGACTGAGGGAACGAACCGGCATGACTGAGTGTTGAGACCAAGGATACAAGAATAGAGCTAAGTGCAAGATCAAGTGTACAGATCTCAAAGGAACACTTTTCTGGCAATTTAGATTGACAAAAATCAGGCATAGGCGCGTAAAGACAGAGTGAAGACTATTCGCGTTGCATTCGATTTATTGTTAATTTGTTAAACTTTATTAAATCTTATTTTCTTTGTTAATACCTCTTAGTAGTTGATTTCTATGCACAATAGACCAATTAGATTAATTCTTAGATTTGAATGGGGGCGGATGAGCAGAAAGATTGATGACGAGTGCATATTAATTTAGAGGGATTTAACTGTTTTCAAATCTAGCTAAAAGTTCGCAGTTTATTAGTCTGTAAATTTGTCGTCTGAACTACAAGACGCACTTTTAATTAGTCAGATAATAAATTGAGCAACCAGTCTGCGTAGAATATGAGAGGAAGAATTAATTATATTTAAAGTCTTTTAATTATTCTAAGCAGGGTCTTTAAATAAATACTGGAAACGTAACAAGTGTGGGTCGTCGCGGGATTGATATGTATTAAATTGTAAATTGTAACATTTTTCATACATAGGGCGTATCATAACCTAGAAACGAACGAACGAACAGAATTGCCAATTGTTCTTTTGATTTTTGTATCACTGATTTTCTTTGCTTTTGTTGTGACATGTGCATGTATTCTTTTGCAGAGTAGCGTGCATGTTAGTTAATGTTGATATATTTAAGCGTAGTTAAATATGTCATGTTAGCTATTGAATGATTTATTTAGTATTGTGTTACTGAGTACTTCATTGTGAGGAGTCGAAGGTTATACCGCCAGCTAGGAGAGTTATCGGTAGTAACAGACTTCGGACTATTATATTTAGGGTGCTAGATATAATGTGTAATGTTGTATGGTAGGAGCCGTGACATTACGAAAGTCTTGGAACAGCGGACACTGTGACAAGCAGGTGAAACGTGTAAGAGTTAACGCGCAATTTATTTCGGAAGGTGTTCTGAGTAAATTAAATAATTTTGTAAGGTTGTAGCCTAAAAGTTATTTTCGGGATAAGCGTAGTTATCGCCGACGGTTAAAACACACAATTCACGAGATACATTTTTATTGTAGCCAGCGCGCTAAGACAGTAAAATGGATCGCAAACAGGTTATCGAAGACCTGAAAGAAACCGGTATCATGATAGGATACCAGGGTGACGAACTGACTAGCTACATTAAAACTGAGCTAGAGAAAGCGGAAAAAGCGGAAAAAGAGAGACAAGAGATAGAAAGAGAGGAACGTGTAGCTGCCCGCGAAGCTAAGAAGTTAGAGGCTGAAAGACTAGCTGAAACCGAGGCTAAACGCATCGCAGCGGACACAGAAGCAAAACGCATAGCAGCCAATGCAGACACGGAAGCCAAACGCATCGCCGCAGACGCGGAAATAAAACGGTTAGAATGGGAAGTAAAGAAACTAGAAGTTACCAATCCAAACCGTGACCGCAGAAGCAGTGGTGATTCGCGTTCTAGCGATGGAAATAATCACAGTAGAATTGAAAATATCATTCCAAAGATAAATATGGTCCCATTTGATGAGAACAAAGATCAAATAGACGCGTATTTAAAAACGTTTGAAAAGTTAGCCAGAGCAACGAACATTCCAGCGGAACATTGGGCGATAAATTTATCGGGGTTATTGCAGGGCAGTGCGAAAAACGAGTTCAATAAGCTTAGCGATTCTGAGTCAGATAATTACGACACAGTCAAGGCCGCATTATTGAAACGTTACAAACTCACAGCAGATACATACCGACGTAAGTTTAAACAGGCCACTAAAGCCAGTTCAGAGACGCACGCACAGTACATACGACGCGTAGCTGACTTGTTCCAAAGATGGATAGATCTAGCCGAAACTCCACAGACGTACGCAGGTCTTAGGGATGAAATGATAAAAGACCACATTCTCGGGTCATACAAATCAGATCTACTGATTCACTTAGCAATAAGGGAAAAATCTACGCTAGAGGAGATAGGCAACGCCGCCGATCGCTTTGATGACGCACATTCTCAATTCTCGAACGCACACGCGAACAACAAGTCTCGACCGAACGAACCGCAGACTCGAAAGGATAAGAAAAATGACGGGAAGGCACATAGTGAGCGTGATGATAAAACATCTAAACCCGACACTAAAAACAAGTCCGACAAACAGAAAGATAAAAAGAATCTTGCATGTTACACTTGTGGTGATAGTGGCCATTTTTCACGAACATGTCCTGAAAAGAAAACAGCTAAAGTTTACGCAGTAGAAAGTCATACACCTAAAACAGAAAAGTCGAATCGAACACCAGTACAGGCAAACGGTCACGACACAATCGCTTTGCTTGATACAGGGTGTGAGCTAGACGCTATAGTAAATGCATCATTAGTTAACCGTACCGACTACACAGGGGAGACAATCTCTGTCACCTTTGCAAACGGCGAACAAGACATTTTACCAGTAGCTGAAGTCTCGATTGTTTCAGACTTTGTAGAAGGAACAGTCAAAGCGGCAGTTATGGAAAACTCACCGCATGACGTGATCCTTGGTTGCAAGTATGTTTTGCCGTGCAAAAAACAAACTTCAACTGAACCACCACTGGTTAACGCTGTAACCAGAGCAGCGAGTAGTAAAGACAAATCTGTAACTGCACCGATGTCTGCCGCACCAGCCGTAGATAAAGCAACAGTTAGCGAGATTAAAATATTACAAGCTGAGGACGAAACACTAGACAAGTTACGCAGACAAGCTGTACCTGTTAGTGACGTCAACACTGACGATTCGAATAAGAAAGCGTGCATTATTCTGAAAAAGGGTTTATTGTACCGCTATTCGAAAGTGGGAGACGAATTTCGGAAACAATTAGTCGTTCCACAAACCAAACGAAATGACGTATTACGATTAGGTCATGAGAGTCTTTTTGGTGCACACATGGGTGTACAAAAAACAACTAGTCGTATTACAAGTGAGTTTTATTGGCCGGACATCACTGCCGATATCCGTAGATTCGTGTTAAGTTGCGACACATGCCAGAGAACACAGTCTAAAAATTCAATCAGACCCGCACCGTTAGGAGAGCCTGAACTGATCAGTGAACCCTACAAGCGCGTAGCATTGGATTTGATTGGGCCTATAATACCCACATCAACGAGAGGTAATCGATACGTGCTGACCACTATTGATTACGCAACAAGATTCGCCGACGCAGTACCATTGAAAAATATTGATACTGAAACTGTCGCCGAAGCCCTTTTCGGTCTTTGGAGTCGTGTTGGAATTCCTACGGAAATTTTGACAGATCAGGGGAGTCAATTCATAGGCAACGTAATGAAGGAAGTAAATCGTTTACTTTCCATCAAACATCTTACTTGCACACCATACCACCCCCAGGCAAATGGTCTGATTGAAAAATACAATGGGACATTAAAAACAGCACTTAAAAAGCTCGCCACAGATAAACCGAAAGACTGGGACAGATACATCCCTGCCCTACTATTTGCATATAGGGAGGTGCCACAATCTTCCACCGGGTTTTCACCATTTGAGCTACTTTACGGACGTACTGTACGCGGACCGATGATGATTTTGAAGGCACTTTGGACTGATGAAAAGACAGATGACGAAGTTAAGACAACTTATACATACGTCACTGACTTAAGAAACCGTCTTGAAACTATAGGCAAGATAGCACGGGAAAACTTGACGATAGCTCAGTCTAGACAGGCAGAATATTACAATAAGCACACCAAACCTAGAGAATTTGAAGTTAATGACAAAGTGTTACTGTTGCTTCCTGAAGCACATAACAAACTTCAGATGAAATGGAAGGGGCCCTTTGTAGTTACCGCCAAGCTAGGGGGACTGAACTATAAGGTGCAGACAGGAAAGAGAGAGAAAATCTTTCATGTTAACCTACTCAAAAAGTACATAAGCCGTGAGGATCAAACCACTCAAGCTGATTTTGTCGTAGCGACGATAGTTACAGAAGACGAGGGGGATACTGATTGCGTCACTGGTACTTTACCAAACTGTCCTCTACAGACGGACGAAACTGTCAAAGACGTTAGGGTAAATGAAGCCTTGACAGAAAGACAGAAAAAAGAAGTGAATGAATTGCTTAATGAGTTCTCATCTACTCTGACAGACAAACCAGGGTTGACAGGCTTAATAGAATTTTCACTGAAGCTGACTGACAACAAACCGATACGTTTGAAGCCGTATCCGTTGCCACACGCTAAGATAGATGACGTTAGACGTGAGATTAAGACTATGCTAGATCTAGGGGTCATAGAGAAGACTGACAGTGCCTACGGATCACCCATCGTGTTGATTAAAAAACGTGATAACTCGTTCCGTTTTTGCGTAGACTACCGCAAACTCAATCAAGTGACAGAGTTTTGTGCCGAACCTCTTCCTGATCCGGATCTCATCTTCACTAAGCTAGCTAACGCTCATTACTATACCAAAATAGATTTGTCACGCGGTTTTTGGCAAATCAAGGTCAAGGACACTGATCGACACATACTAGCTTTCACTACACCAGTAGGAAACTACACATGGAAAGTTATGCCTTTCGGAGTTTCAAACGCTCCAAGCATTTTTTCTAAAATGATGCGGTCATTGTTAGAACCACTGTACGGACGTGGAGTTGAGAACTTCATGGATGATTTAATTCTAGGCACCCAGACATGGGAGGAGCACTTAACACTCTTACGAGATGTGCTAGCCAGATTAAAGCAAGCCAACCTCACTGCCCGCCCTACGAAGTGTGAAATAGCACAATTCTCCTTAGACTTCTTGGGACACAAGTTGAGTCATGGAACTATGTCGCCAAGTGAAGCTAAGATAGCACAACTTAAGGACACTTCACAACCGCTAACAAAAACACAAGTTAGAAGTTTTCTTGGTCTTGCTAACTACTACAGAAAATTCGTACCAGATTTTAGTGCCATTGCATGTCCTCTGACTGACTTGACACGTAAGAATATGCCTACAAAAGTAGTGTGGACTGATGCATGCCAAAACGCTTTTGACACACTGAAATCTAGACTGACTTCAGATTTAATTGTTAAACTGCCAGATTTGACAAAACCATTCTTGTTAAGGACTGATGCTAGCAACACAGGATTAGGAGCAGTGTTATTACAAGAACACAATGACACCAAACACCCAGTTGCATATGCAAGCCGTAAACTCACAACTACTGAACAGAAATATTCCACCAGTGAAAAGGAATGTCTTGCAATAGTTTGGGCTATAAAAAAGTTCGAAAACTATTTGTACGGAAAAACCTTTGTCATTGAGTGCGACCACCAGCCGTTGGCCTTTCTCGGACAGGCGCAATTTACGAACAGCCGTTTAATGCGTTGGTCTTTGTTTCTGACACAGTATGACGCAAATATTCATTACATCAAAGGTTCTTTGAATGTTGGCGCAGATTACATGAGTCGTGCTTGATGCCATCAAGTGCCGGTACTGATAGAATGTCGTTTAACCAATTAACTGAACCCTACGGATTCCTTCCTGTAAATATGAAATATAGTTGCACACTTTATTTCTAGGAATGTCGAAATTTTTTTTGTGTAAATTTTTCTTCATTGTGGACTTCTACATTTTATCATACATAATTTGTAGGAGGCATTTTATCTTTGGTAAGATAAACGCCTCAAAAGCAAGGGGGTGTCACAAGTCTGATAAAAATGTCCGACCTGATGACCCACATTGCCTTGTTTACTTCAAATTCGAATATTTGAAACCCTTGGCCCTTTGTTCAAAGCTTCCTTTTTCTAGGTGCTTCTAGAACAGGTCAAGATGTTATGTAACTTTAGGACCATTGTCCAGTTCTCGAACCAACCACATGCCTTGCGAACAGTCACGTGATACGCAATATACCTTTCTATATATGTACCTACACGCTTCCGCTCCCTCACTTCGAGCACATTTTAGCTAATTCCATCAGCTACTCGGGTCGTAGAGGCAGCCGGCGCCATAGAGAATCAAGGTACCCTTCGACTTCTCTCAAAGGTATCATTTTATTTAATAGTATTTGCCTATGTATTGTTTAAGTATGTATTTGTGCTATGTATTATATGATTTCCATATACACTTGAGCATGGTTCAGAGAAATAGCTGAAAACCTATATGTTACGGAATATAAATTTATTGTAACCATTTTTCCATTTCTGTACTTTAATTTATATTGTTTTAATTCACTAAGAGCCAGAATGCTGCGCTCGATATGAATTCTTCATGTAATTCAATTATTGCGTGTAATTTTAATTGTAAATTGTGAAGCGCTCTGTCGGTTTGAATTACCTCTTTGTATGAACATTAATTTAACGTTGTATCTATTTTATTGCTTCATACGTCATGACTGTTAAATGGAACACATGTGAGACGATTATATTTTTCTAAAATCTAATTGTAAGCGACGCGAAGTCGAAGCTCTTTGTTCAGCGCATTTAATTGAGCCATGCCTAAGTAGGGCCTGTTAGGTTGAGAATTATATCCAAACACGTTGCATCCACAGGTCGGCTCATGGTTCATGTTCACCCATGCCTCACCTGCCTTAGCTTATTGGTGTAAGCGTGTCGAAATCCACTCTGAGGGCCATGCTGCAAAAATTCCAGTTCCTAGCCACTAACAAAGGGACATCATTCCTTATGCACCACGTGTGTCGTTAAAGGGGGACTGAGGGAACGAACCGGCATGACTGAGTGTTGAGACCAAGGATACAAGAATAGAGCTAAGTGCAAGATCAAGTGTACAGATCTCAAAGGAACACTTTTCTGGCAATTTAGATTGACAAAAATCAGGCATAGGCGCGTAAAGACAGAGTGAAGACTATTCGCGTTGCATTCGATTTATTGTTAATTTGTTAAACTTTATTAAATCTTATTTTCTTTGTTAATACCTCTTAGTAGTTGATTTCTATGCACAATAGACCAATTAGATTAATTCTTAGATTTGAATGGGGGCGGATGAGCAGAAAGATTGATGACGAGTGCATATTAATTTAGAGGGATTTAACTGTTTTCAAATCTAGCTAAAAGTTCGCAGTTTATTAGTCTGTAAATTTGTCGTCTGAACTACAAGACGCACTTTTAATTAGTCAGATAATAAATTGAGCAACCAGTCTGCGTAGAATATGAGAGGAAGAATTAATTATATTTAAAGTCTTTTAATTATTCTAAGCAGGGTCTTTAAATAAATACTGGAAACGTAACAAAAACAACAAACGAAGGCTCACATACAGACATGACAGCATATCTCTTCATCTAAAGGTTATTCAGTATACTGAAAATATACTTTTTAAAGTTTTGAATTAAAACATTAAAAACAATCCTGCATCATTTAAAAATAATACACACTAAAACCATTATTTGTTACTCCATGAAATACTTTCCCTACATAGAACAATTGCAAACCATAGCACTTTGATCGCAAGCTAAACAGGCACTTGTTGCCGGAAACGTTTCCAGAACACTTTTGGAGAACAATTTCAGAAAGAAAAAAAGCAATCCATATTTTGTGCAGAATTACGTCCGCAAGCCAAGCTGGCACCTCCCCACTCCCCACCCCCGAGAACTAAGAAAGGCAAATGTATTAATCTTGAATGAATAATGTAATTTTATAAATGAGTGCAATTCCATTAGCATTATATTTATTACCTATGTTGTTTGGCGAGCGAGGGGAATCCCCACAATTATGTATAAGTTAGCCGGGGAAAGCATTTTGTTGTCCGTTGCTATTCAGAACAGAACAAACTGTAGTAGACTTTGGGAAGTAGATGTAAAATCAAAATTCAAAACAGAACAAACTGTAGTAGACTTTGGGAAGTAGATGTAAAATCAAAATTCAAAACAGAACAAACTGTAGTAGACTTTGGGAAGTAGATGTAAAATCAAAATTCAAAACAGAACAAACTGTAGTAGACTTTGGGAATAGATGTAAAATCAAAAGTCAAAACAGAACAGACTGTAGTAGACTTTGGGAAGTAGATGTAAAATCAAAAGTCAAAACAGAACAGCCTATAGTAGACTTTGGGAAGTAGATGTAAAATCAAAAGTCAAAACAGAAGTTGTTTTCAATCTGTATGCAGTGGCAATGCGTGCAGTCATTACTTAGTGACAGATGATTGCGGGTTTTTGACTGATGATTGACTGTGGAACTGCAGTCTTTTATTTAGTTTTAAAGGCGCTGCATATCTTAATGCTTCACATTGTTCTCTGTTTTGCCTGCGTCTATGTGGTTCTATTTTTATCCCCTTTCTTCAATACCTTGCACTTTTCTTTCTGAATGTCATTTACATCTTTCATTTTTTCTTTCTTTCTTTCTTTCTTTCTTTCTTTCTTTCTTTCTTTCTTTCTTTCTTTCTTTCTTTCTTTCTTTCTTTCTTTCTTTCTTTCTTTCTTTCTTTCTTTCTTTCTTTTTTCTTTCTTTCTGTCTTTCTTTCTTACTTTCTTTCTTTTCTTTCTTTTCTTTCTCTCTCTTGTTCTTTTGTTCTTTCATTTAATTTATTTTTTAATCTGTTGTGTGATTTTCTGTCTTACCCCAACCCTTTAAAGTCGCTATTTGCTCAGTACTGTGAGGTTACAATTTCCTGTCTTTTACTGCTTTCCACTTATTTCTCCACGGTTTAATTCCAGACTTGAATATAAGCAGTAGAGTATCAAGAAATGTCGTATTGATCAAATGCACAGCAATCAATAACTGGCACCTCCTGAAATCATATTATAATCAACATATACAGCATAAAATTCAAAATAGAAAAGGAGAAGTTGAAAAGATTGAGATGCTTTATTGTTGTTATTTGTTGACCTATTTAATAATCAGCCACAAACTCATACATTCTCATTACAAGCAGAATTACAATCTTTGACAAAGATTATACACATACATTGCTTCGTGCGCGAAAGAACATACACATATTATGCACGAGCGCACATACATCCAAAGGTACGACATAAACAGTACTTATAAACACACTCACATGTAAGCACTCATACATGTACACACACACATACGAATGGCTTTCCATTCAAAAAGCAGACAAACATGCACGACTATGCGACATCTACTTCATCAGTGGATTCATCAACAGCCAGAGTAAATTATTCACATTTTATGATACCTGCAATGAAATGATCACAAATATTTTCAGCAAGTTCATCTCTTCCACGACTTTATATCTTTACACTAGTCTTCAATCCATGTCTGCTTTGCCTTTTCATACCTTTCTTGATAATCTGTTGATTTCTCTGTATTGTTTTCCTCCGTCTACTTCTAATTTATTTCTTTAGCTCTCTACGCTTGTCAAACAGATCAAGGATGTCACCTGTAAACCCAAGGTTTCTCTGCTCGTCTATGTTTGCCAAGGATCTCATTGGCTGTTTGGATCATTGTGGTGTTGAATATGTAAATCAATGTGTCTGCATCTGTGTTCTTTGCACTACGAAGTAACAGTGGTGCAAATTTTCCTTCTATCTTTGCTTGGAAGGCTCCCGATACCTCTGGGTCTTGTAGCTTGTCAAGGTTGAACTTAATTCTTGTGGGACCCTGCTTGTTGACTTTCTTTAGACGTGTCGGAGGGTCGTCATCATTAAGTCATGGTCACTTCCAATGTTTGCTGCTGGAAAGCTTCTTCTCTTGGCAATGTTTACACTGGTATGAGAAAGCCTCTTCACCATGATATAATCAATCTGGTTATGGTGTTCTCCATTTGGACTATGCCACGTCCATCTTATGGATGTTTTGTGTGGACTAAACATATTCATCAGCTTCAGATTAGAGCAGACAAATTCCAGGAGCCTTAAGCCTCTGTCATTTGTCTCTGTGTTGCAGTAGCATCCACATGTACCTTTGCAATTCTCGATGGCATCCTCTCCTATTTTAGCATTACAGTCTCCGTGCACCACAAGAATGCCTTTTCTTCTGGTCTGGTCCAGGACTTCTTGCAGTTGATCGTAGAAGGCCTCTATTTCTTCATCATCATGGTCCATATTTGGAGCATAAACTTGCACAATGGTGAAATTGAGTGGGGTTGCCTTCTCTCTATTGTTTTACCTCGCACATTCTTTTCAGCACTTCATCAATGAATGCAAAGAGGTCAGGCCTTGTGAAATATAATTCGTCCCCTAATTTCTCTAGTCCGGCTCTCAAACACATTGTGGGTATTGCCACTTTGGTTTAATTTACAAGGATTGTTTTCAACATTAAGTTTAATGCTTTTAAAATAATTACAGTAGTAGTTCTATGCCAAAAGGAAATTCTTTCCTCTGCTTTAGAAAGGAGTGACTGTTAGAGTATAAATCTATGCAGACGTCATAACTAAAAATGAAAATAATCAGCTACTTTTAAATGGATTATCAATTTGATTGACCCATTAACACCCTAATGTTCATGCTTGTGTGTATGCATATCTGTAGACACGTATGTATGTGTAATGCCAACACAACCTAGTTAATTAATTAATCATCCATAACTAATTACAAATGAAGAGAATTTTAATTTATGTTATTAATAATTCTCCAGCAGACACTATTCGTCTCTTTCACTTGGTGGATATGCGGGTGCTGTAAACGTTTTCTTTCTTCCACATTAAAGACAAACATTTACCATTACACAATATTTCTGTAGGCGGAAAACGTCTTACTAAAAGAGAAGATAAATCCGTCTTTTAATCTATATTTAGCCAGCCCCCATCCACCCACTTTCTTCTCCAACATACAATTATTATCAATATGTGTAAGGTCAATAAATTTAACAATAAATTTATTAAATCAACAATCAAATATACATATAACAAATACTGATTTGCTGCCATTCTCGCCAGACTAACCTGGGTGTTCCTTCGCTGCACTAGCTCTCTCAAGCCGAACAATTGTAGCAATTTCCAGTAACTTCCTTGTACCAAAAATTGCTCGATGTAGTTAGTATACGTTGCCACCATACATCAATGGAGTGCAGTGTGTTCCTTATACTTACACACTGTGGCAGATACTTCTCATGTCTAGCATGGTCATAGTGGTTTATAATCAGTAAACCAGGAGATTCAGATAAAACAAGTAAAGGCTGCTTTGTCCCAGGGAACAATGCTAAGTTTCCACTTTATTTATTTAACTCCATTCTTTCTTACATTCAAGTCTCAACTTACAGTTTCCTGCAACACTATTTATTAGCCACCAATACAGACACACAAAATAATAGTTTTATAAAGGGTTCACTAGAAACAATGTCAAGTGTTTAGCATACTACATACTTCATAATTTATAGAAATAATAATCTACTCACATAATACTTCTCTACGTAAAACGCAAGTATAATACATCAATGGCAAAATGCACAAAATATTTCTCAGTCCATTCTCTCTCACTCAGTTAACTCACCATTAAAACAGCCGCCTTTCATGACCAGACTTCTTGCCACACCAAATTCAAGTGATTAGACAATATAATTTTCTACAGCATGTAAACTTTTGATCTCTGCCTATTTGCTGGTCTTGTTCTCGTAAATCTTAACAATTGGATAATAAAACCTAATCATCCAGTTGAAACTAGTTTGCATTGCATCATCAGTTTCTAGTATATTCTCAAGTTATTTACTCCAATTCTGATAATTTCAAAAATACCATCAAAAGACCAGATCACTTCGACAATTTAACAATTTAACAATTAAGTCTAGAAATGGGGGTAGGCAAATTTACTCCACCACAGTATGTTTATGTGTGTATACGCATTCTCGCTCATGCATGCATGCATATATGTATTATATGTGTCTCTGTGTGTGCATGTTTATGCTTGCATTAACTGAACATATTCTTACTGTCCACCGTTATAACAAATCATTACAAGGGTGCTTTTTTAACCTCGATTGCACAGTACATATACGCAGAAAAATATTTTTAAAAATAACAGCAAGCATCGATTTTAATGTTAGTACATCTGCACTAATTCAGGTACATGTGTGTTACATCACCCTATCTTGTTTACGATAAGCTAGTTTGTTCAATATCGCACTGTAACATCTAATCATTAAATCTCAGAAAGCTCTTTCCTTTTTTTAATATATATTTTACAAAAATATGTTGACAAACAAAACCCCATAGAATGAATGGCTAAAAATATTTCCCGCTGATCAATAAATGGATTGGCTTCGATGAGAAAATCGCATTCTGATAGCACGCGTGAATAGGCAGCTAGTGCGCAACCCAATAACAACTCAAAGGAGTTCATTGACACTACTGAAACAAAAATACAAGCCACTAGAGCAGATGCAGAAATCTGCATATTCAACTGTTTTGAAGATGGAGGGAGAGAAAATAATACGGAAATACTGGTTCTTAGCGATGATCTATCACTGTCATTATACGTTACGATAAAACGCCGGAGTGTTTCCTCACACCTAATGGTAACAGTTTTTTGTATTTTTTTTTTTTTGGGGGGGGGTTCAGACATTTATTGGGAGGCAGGGGACGTACCTATCAATTAGGTCAATAAAAGAATGGAAAAGTTTATGACTGCACTGCAAAGCTCTGCTGCCGTATGTTACAGGGAACAAAAAAATATTTTCCAGATCCATCTGAGAGTGGCGTCCCTTTAGAAATAAATTATTTGTACAATTGCTAATGTAATTATGACGTATTTCGTAAGAATGTAAGTAATTAATGTCCGTTATAATAGCAATTTCTCACACGTAAACCTTATTAATTTAGGTATAAAAAATTAAAGTACTCCAGGTTTATATTACATAAAAGTTGTATGAACACTAATTTATGTTTATTTTGTAGCTCTGATCAAGAATTAAATGGCACCATTGCCTTAGTGGTGAATGTATTAAACCTACATGACGCGATAAACACGATGCTTTAATTAGTAAATTTATCCATTTATTTAATTTTTAGAATCACCATTGAACTATAAGAACTTATCATCATCATAATCATATCATCTCACAACAGCCATCATTGTCTTAATTGATGCTATCTTCATCTTGTCTCTCCTTATTACTTGCAACACACACACACACACACACACACACACACACACACACACACACACACAAACACACACACACAAATGCGCACGAACATCACGCTCATACATAAATATTTCCCATGCAAATGCTGAAAGATGCAAGCATGAATGCATGGAAGTGCACTCACACACACACGTATATGCATATTTGATGTGTATGAATTTTATACATGTATGTGTTAGCATATTTGTTTGAAAATACAATTATAACTCATCCTTAGCAATCATTGAATGTTATACACAGCTCGAAACTTTTGCGGACATGTTATATTTACTTAGAGTCTGAAATTAGAGATACATTCCAAACAGCAAATGAATGAGTGATTCACTCATACTTCATTCAGGACTCATTCATTTAATTAAAAAAATACATAATGTACTGTTATAAATGCTATAAAGTGCTTACATGTAAGTTTAGTCATTAAGTTACTGGTAAAACTGGACTGGATGTTTTTCAGTTGGAGTTCAGTCTAGGGCAAACAGAAATATTTAAACTACCTAAACTCGTAAATATGACCCAAACCTCTAGTAGTGAGTAAAACCCCAGATCGTAACAAAAAGTCAGAAGTAAAAATTAGTCAACTGTGGGCTAGGAAATGTCAAGCATGCTTCCATCTTTGAATGAAGGGGGATTAAAAGCTCTTAGGCGTGGGCGACTCATGGGTCAAGGTATAATGTAGGTGTCATGTGACAAAGGTGACAACATTATGAATTAAAGTAGGTGACAACATTATGACTTAAAGTAGGTGACAACATTATGAATTAAAATATGAATTAAAATAACTTCTTTGAGAGACATCCTAGACTCTGGCCTAGAAGTGAAGAAAATCTAATTCATCAAAAATCATTAAAAGCTGGTGTGTGTGTGTGTGTGTGTGTGTGAATCTTATATGGACTCTAAGAAAAAATGAATAGTTTTCTGTAATGGAAATCAGGAATCATCAATATATTGGTTCTTTCACCCTTTGTTTTGGCAGAAAGTAAAGGTACAATATTAGCTTAAATATTATGTCTGAGATTATAATAATTAAATTTGGTAATCTGTGCACCTCTTTGTTTCTGAGTTGAACAGAAGAACAGATAAGGGAGAGCGAACTAAATTTTGAATGAGAAAGAATTGATGTGTGTGATTAATGTATACAGATATGTAAAAGTGGTGTTAAAATTTAATGATAACTTATAGAAATCAGTATAATCATAGTGTGTTTAATCTTTCTATTACCGTGAGTAAGAGAATTGTTACTGTTAGAGTTGATCAGTTCTGGGTAGGCATGCTGTTTAGAATCTGTATATCTCATTATTAACAATAATTTGATGATTATAATTTATCTTCATAACCTCACTTTAGCCAGCATGAAATAGCGATTGAGTTAATTTGTTCAAGTCGTATGTTCAGTGGAGGACTTGTCGAGTTTGACACTCTACAGCTCACTGATACTCTTATTAAACCAGTATTGCTCAATGACACTGCATATGATAAGGACAATCAATATTTTCACTTTGTGACACTCTACCTTAACGATATTCAAAAACATTTAGACGATTACTACGGACAGTTAGAAGCTTTCAAGAATGAGCACTCATCCAAGTGTGAAAAGAGGAAGAGAAACGAAATTGCCCTCGTTCAATAAAGCACTGCACACTTTTCTCAGTATTTAATTATCGGAAACCTGCCAATTCTGGGCAATATCCTAGGGACAGACAGCAATAATCGTGTCAGCGATATCCTATCGAAAGTGTTGCATGATGGGAAAGCCCGCTATCCTCCCATCTACACCATGGCGGAAAAGCATTGTAACAGGAAATCAATTACTCCACCACGCTTGAATAATTTTATTTCCTTCTCTCAGGGTATGGGGTGGGATCAATGAAAGTGTTATAGTTCTTGACAAATCTCGATCTCATGAGATGTTGAATATGGGTATTGATTGCGCTGATGAAACAGATCGTCTTGATCCCGAAAAACGGGATGACTGCCATCGGACAATGCAGAGAAGACGAACAGCAAGAGATAAAGTAGTCCCTGGTCTTTCATGAAGGGTATTCATCCGATATCCCGTCAGGCTCTTCGGTTCATTAATACGCGAAGTGATGTGACCACGAGGTCTTGCAACAAAGTTGTCTACTATTGTTTTGTTCACTGTTATCTTTAGGGAGGATCCTCAGTTCTGTTGATGAATTAGCAAGTTGTCCGCCATTTTGTTGTTATCTTTAGAGAGGATCCTCAGTTCTGTTGATGAATTAGCAAATTGTCCGTTATTGTTTTGTTCACTGTTATCGTTAGGGCGGCTCCTAAGTTCTGTCGATGAATTAACCAATCGTTAGCTTGTACGTCATTCTGTTCTGCAAGAGTTCAGCATTTCACACTTGCCGATTGATGAACATATGCCCATCTCAACACTGTCTGGAGTTAAGACCTTTCCACACTAGAGAACTAAATAAATAGTGAGTTAAACTGTACCCTACTTTGTAATGAATTAGACTTCGAAGCTAAATTCCATTGATCACAGAGCAATATTTCCAGTGCGTGCATTTTTGCATACTAGTCCACTCAAAAACAGATTAGCAAACTAAGAATAGTTCGATGAGTGAAATAAATGCGTTAATCGGAAGAAAGAAGATATCTGTCTAACCTTTTGTGCACGTGTGCATGTGTGTATTTGTGTACATATTTGTGTGTGCGTTTAACTTTTAAGTGCAGAATAACTGTTTTTTTTACTTTATGTGCACAAAAAATAACTTACCTATTGTGATACCTGTGGGCACCCTTCACTCGTTATGGTTATTATTTATCAATAAAACATAACTAATTACTAGTAATCGAGAAAATCTTAATTTATAGTTATTAATAATTCTCCCAC
Organism: Sinotaia quadrata; assembly: GCA_028829895.1. Classification (NCBI taxonomy): domain Eukaryota; kingdom Metazoa; phylum Mollusca; class Gastropoda; order Architaenioglossa; family Viviparidae; genus Sinotaia; species Sinotaia quadrata. The sequence goes on along the minus strand of CM054177.1, from coordinate 129,259,954 downwards.
AAGACCAACATGTCTCTCACTTGGCGGATTGTAAGGGTTTCCGTATATATTTAGTGAGCCCCCCTCCACCCACTTTCTTCTCCAACATAAGATTATTAATATGCGTAAGAACGTCAATATATTTAACGATAAATTTATTAAATCAACAATCAAATATACATGTGATGAATACAATGAAATAGATTAATAATTGACATCAACATTTTCACGAAACCACGTTTGAATAATTTTGTCTACACAGTCTATATACTAAAATACAATTCAACAATTCAATATAAATAACAGGGTGCTTCTTATCAGAGAAAAGAAATGGAGTTATTAGAGATAAGCAATAATAGTTTTACATAACCTGATTTAGACAAAACCTCAATTGTCTTTCAAATGCATTTTGTTTGCAAGAATGCCACAGATTTATTGTGCACCAACTCCAAGTGTCTCTCTCCACACATTGAAAACCACTGACGGCTGTTATTCCTTGAAGGCAAACCTGGGCGCCCTATTTTGCCAGATCAGTTTCTTCATGCAAAATAACAATTACAGCAACTCTAGTACTTCCTTATAGCAGAAATTGCTCATGTAGTCAGGATATCTTGTCGCCATACATCAAATAGAGTTTTGTGTATACTCCACACTTACACACTCCTTCCCGCCTCTATGACAATCGGCTGTAGCAGTTTACAATCAGCAGACCAGGAGGTTCAAAATCATACATATAGAAAAAGCTGCTTATTACTCTGAAAAATATCATGGAGCAAACCTAAGTTTCCAGTTATTCAATTTATTCTTACATTCCAGTCTCAACTTAAAATTTCCTCCAACAGTATTTATTAGCCCGATACACGCACACAGCATACAATGTCAAGGTTAACATACAACATATAAGCAGCTTTACTTCAAACATTTTAGAAATAATAGTCTACTCACATAATACATCACTACATAAACAAAATATATAACATATCAACAGCAAAAATGCCTGAAATATTTCATTCTCTTTCAAACAGTCACTTCACTCACCATTAAGCTAACGGCTGCCTTTTAAGAACGGACTTCTTGCAACATCAAATTCAAGTGACCAGAGAATGGAATTCTCTAAAGCAGGTAAACTTTTTTAATCTCAGCCCATTGGCTAGCCTCATTCTCGTAAATCTTAACAATGGATAAATAAAACTACTCAACCAGTTGGGATTAGTTTGCATTACATCAGCAATTTCTAACATATTTTCAACCTGAGTTATTACTTCAACTCAGCAAAAATACTATCATAAGGAGTGCCCAATGTCGGGTTACTCTGACAATTTATCAATTTAAAGTTTAAAATAGGGATAGGCAAATTTACTCCACCACACTGAGATACAATTATTATGAATTTAAAATGACGTACAATAAAGATCTGTGATGCATAAATTTAGTCTGACGTAGATTAATAATATGTGATACCGTTTTATGAATTTAAAACGCTGTTGGTTAAAGATGTGTGATACACTTATTATTAAATAAACATGACGTAGATTAATGATATGTGATACCGTATTATGAATTTAAAACGCTGTTGGTTAAAGATGTGTGATACACTTATTATTAAATGAACGTGGCGTAGATTCAAAATACGTTATAGACATGTAATGAAAAGATCTAAAGTGTAGTGATTGTGAATTTAATACTACTTAGATTAAAAAACTGTGGGAAATTAGTTTGAATGAATTACTAAAAGAAATTTAAGTGACAAAAGTATTAATTAATTAAATGACATATATAATTACTTCCGTGCAACAACTAGAATTAGTAATTTCATAAGGCAAATATAACATTCTACTATGCCACACTTATCCTAATTGTACGTAATAATAATTAAAATGATATTATAAGTATATGCTATAATTGTGTGTTTCATATGCGTCTGGATCGCATTGATCTTAACAGTTGTTTGACAAGGGAACACGTTTAATGACATAAATTATCAGACTAAATGAGCAAAAAAAACCCACGCATTTAATCAGAAGAAAATATATCGACATAAAAATTCAACCGCATGCAATCAACAATGCAACACAAATCTACACGAAACTGAGTTAAAATGATGTTTATTGTTGTAATGTCCCTTTAAATATTTTTTATTCATGTTAGTATAGTAATAATATAATTGCGTCGCACATATGACTTGCTTTGGTGAAGCGCGTGAAAGAAAGTTACTGGTCTGAGGAATTCGATTGAGTGGCCATGTCGCATGAAGTCAGCAATCACGCCCAGGAATCACGGTCGCTTGCGGTACACTCTGAACAGCAGAAACAAAGGGACACAACTGGCAGCTATATGGCACTAGAAATTACGCGTTTGGATTGAGTGCTCATGATGAGATAGCATTGATCAGGCCTGCTTATGATATTGTATTTCAATAGGAAAGGTCAAAGCGACAATAAGTGCTACAGTTGTATTCTTTAAAAATATTGTTACATTATATTATTGTTGTCATCAAGAAAATGGTCACAATCATCGTCGTCGTCATTTAATTATCAAGTTGTCATTGAAGTCAACGTCATCATCATCGTCGTAATATCATCATAACCATTATCTTCTTCCTCCTAATTATTATTATTAGTAGTTGTAGTAGTATTAAACTCAATCTGTGGCAATGAAACAATTCACATTGATTAAACAAATAATTTTGATAAGTAATAATAGTATTAAATATTTTAATGAATATGTGAGATAAATAATGGTAAATCTCTCCAATTAACTGAATCAAATCGCCAACAATAACTTAACTAAATATCTATCTATCTATCCATCTATCCGGATAGCTAGCTAGCTGCCTACTTTGAGAAATGAATAGCAGTAATTAACAATCTAGTGTTTAAAATAGATAAGAAAAGGCAACTTTCTGTTTTTGGTTGTAATAGTTATGAAACTCTTTGTAATTGCAGACAGGACTCTGTTGGCTGAATGAAACTGATCAATTGATCCAAAACTATGGCAGTTTTCCTTGTTGTCTTTAACAATTCTCTCTCTGCTACAGAACTATGGCAGTTTTCCTTGTTGTCTTTAACAATTCTCTCTCTGCTACAGAACTATGGCAGTTTTCCTTGTTGTCTTTAACAATTCTCTCTCTGCTACAGAACTATGGCAGTTTTTCTTGTTGTCTTTAACAATTCTCTCTCTGCTACAGAACTGCTAGTAGCGTATCATAATATATATATCACAATCATCAGTTGCTGAATGCTGATGGAAATTATCTTCAGAACGAAACATTAAATAACGACCTGAACACTTACTCAAAAGTTTGAGTGAGTAAGTGGTAAGTATGAATTTCAAACAGTAGAAAACAGCTACGGGCTCCCGAAAGTCTTATTTGTTCCATAAGCTAAAAACAAATACGGAGAGTAAATACATTAGGAGTGCCTGACATTAATATTGTTAAAAATAATATAATTGCATTTTGTATTCAAGACACACCCTCACACACAAACACGCACAACCACACAATTATACACGCGCGCACACGTGTATACACACACACACACACACAAACTATTTTTGAGAATCAACAACTACGTATATATGTATGCATCTGTGTACGAGCGTGCGTGTGTGTGTGTGTGTGTGTGTGTGTGTGTGTGTGTGTGTGTGTGTATGTGTATGTGTGTTTGTGTTTGTGCGTATGTGTGTATGCTTGCATATGTGTATGTGTGCGTTTGAATGAATGAGAGAGTTAATTCTTTAATTTCTGTCCGCTGTTGCGTATGTGGGCGTTTGTTTGCTTGTTTGAACCCACTTGTCCATTGCCTCGTTGAGGAGATTGTCATAGCAACGATTATAGCACTGGTCACCGGCTGTGTCATCGTCTCCATCATGAGTTGCTGTGGCGCATTGCTGATGACACTTGTCGCTGATGTCATCAATGTGGAAAGCACAACGCTGGAAACAATTGCTAGGAATTTGACTGCACGGTTTCAGGCAGCTAATAACGGCACCCAGGTCGGGCAGGAACTTGTCACAGTTATGCTCCAGCTGAGAAAGCACACCCACCCACACATATATTCGCATACCCGAAGTTATACGCATAAAAATATTGTTTTTTCTATTGGTGTTTGACTTAAACCTTGTGATTCTTATAATTGATATCTAGTGCAGTTTAAAATAAAGTTACTGTACTGCATCAATCAAACATGGGAATTAATTTTAACTAATCAATGATTTACACGACTCAGTAGAAAGATAAGAGCACAAATTGTATTTTATTTGCTGGTGGTGGGGGGTGGGGAACCTATTTATTTACTGCGCGAGCACATAATTCGCATTATTTTATTTTATTCCATTGCACGTGAAAGGAATCTTGCTGCAGTAAAAGTGTTTTGCCCTTGTGATTTTTTCAATCTTAATGATAGGAATACTTGAGGTGAAAGTGCGTAGAATGCAAGCATCTTATAATATGTTGTACATATAAATAATCTCTTAAAATGACGTCATAGTTGGTAAAACAGTTACAGTCTTTTGTTGTTGTTGCTGTTGACCTGATTTGTGTTCGTAATGGATGCAACTCGGCATAAGTAACGAGTGTAGATCGGCACTGGAGTTATGATGAATGCCAAGGGTCAAGGTCGTACTGAGTAGAAAGAGGGAAGTCACGTGGTTCACAACACTTAATAATAGCTGGCCGCCTCTGATTCTCAGTAACGGTGACATTATTGAAATGAATTTGTTCCATGAGTTTCGTTTTGTTTCGTAAGACACGAAAATGTCTTTGGGCCCATTTGTCATATGAGACACAACATTTTCTTTGGACATGTTTATCTGTTTATCTTGTGAGGTATGAAACGTTCCTTGGACTCGTCTGTTTTGTGAGATAAGAAAAATTCTTTTCATCCAAAAAGCCGTTGTGTTATTGTTGTCTTAAGCGAGAATTGGCAAAAGTGCAAAAGATTGAGTCAATTTATTAAGGTGTATACCGATTACTAGTTACACTGCTTAGTTATTAGAAGTATATTAATTAAGTGTGTGTAATTATTTAATATTTTTGTAAATTTATTTTGTATAACACTATTGTTTGCTTCATCATCCACCTGGTAGCGCACTTTAGTGATTATAAATATTTAGACTTTGAGGAAGGAAATTGTGAAAATTCCTCTATCAGTTTCCAGGAAATGTAAGCCTGAAAGCGTATTAAATTATCATTGCTTTAAAAATAAATTTAAAAAAACCCAAACAAACAACGAAAGTACAGGGTTAAAAATTACTAGTCGATTCTTGTTGTCAGTGCAGCTGTCCTTTTAAGTGGTCCAAGGGAGATAAACATAGTGATGATAGCGCGAGTCAGGAGAGTTCTCTAACATGTTTTAGTTATGTGTCCTGGCAAGCTGTTTGCGTAACGTGAGCACAATGTGTCTAGTGAAATGAATGTATTGAGTGATAACAAAAGGTGTGAGAACATACTCTAGCTAGCAATATTTTAAAATTTATACAAGTGCTCACCATTCGTCAAATAAATTAGTGAGGCGTAGTAAAAACACACTGATAAATTATAATTATAATTCTTTCTGCGATGAGCTTTATCTCGCAGTGTTCCAGTCATTATAGTGAACAAATCTTCATTATTTACATACAGGTTTTATGGTCAAATGCTGGCTTGCTTTACGTTATATGAAAGTATTTCAATAGCTATATTGTATGATATATCAGGATATCTTCTCTCCTATATAAATATGTTATATCAACATATCTTCCCTAGTTATATTAATGATGATATGTAAACATTCCTTTGATAAATACGTTAATACAGTGTTTCCCAAAGTGGGGCGCATAGTAAATATACAATTGTAATCTAACCACACTAACATAAACACAACTGGAATGTTTTTGACATTGGGCGCCGTGGGAAAAATCCTGATACACTAAGGGCGCAGTGAACCTAACATTTTAAATAGAAGGTTTCTATGTGAGCATAACCTGGCATATAATATTAATATTTAGGTGAGAAAGGCCCTGAGCATACCATGCCTATATTAAAATATTATGTGAGCACACCCTGTCTGTCTATAAGAAAATATCATGTGAGCACACCCTGTCTGTCTACATTAAAATATCATGTGAGCACTCTGTCTATCTATATTAAAATATTATGTCAGCACACCCTGTCTGTCTATAAGAAAATATCACGTGAGCACACTCTGTCTATCTATATTAAAATATTATGTCAGCAACCCTGTCTGTCTATAAGAAAATATCATGTGAGCACACCCTGTCTGTCTACATTAAAATATCATGTGAGCACACTCTGTCTATCTATATTAAAATATTATGTCAGCACACTCTGTCTGTCTATAAGAAAATATCACGTGAGCACACTCTGTCTATCTATATTAAAATATCATGTCAGCACACCCTGTCTGTCTATAAGAAAATATCACGTGAGCACACTCTATATTAAAATATCATGTCAGCACACCCTGTCTGTCTATAAGAAAATATCATGTGAGCACACTCTATATTAAAATATCATGTCAGCACACCCTGTCTGTCTATAAGAAAATATCACGTGAGCACACTCTGTCTATCTATATTAAAATATCATGTCAGCACACCCTGTCTGTCTATAAGAAAATATCATGTGAGCACACTCTATATTAAAATATCATGTCAGCACACCCTGTCTGTCTATAAGAAAATATCATGTGAGCACACTCTATATTAAAATATCATGTCAGCACACCCTGTCTGTCTATAAGAAAATATCATGTGAGCACACTCTGTCTTTCTATATATTAAAATATCACGTGAATACATCCTGTCTGTCTACATTCAAATATCATATAAACACCCCCTGTCTATATATAATAAAATTACATGTAAATACACCCCGTCTGTCAGTATTAAGTATCACGTAATCACATCCTGTCTGTCTACATTCAAATATAATATAATTACACCCTGTCTGTCTGTATTAAAATATCACATAAGAATACCTTGCAAGCAGTTCTAAGATTTTCTTCCACTTGACACTTTTTATGACATTCGCTGAGAACGTTGGCTGCCACCGACTGTGCAGCGAGCAGCATGACGACCAACATCAGTGGCATGCTCAACACGAAGCCGAAAGCGTTCATTGGAGAGATCATGAGCAGTAGATGCTACTCAGGTCTAGGAGTGTTTGTCTCCCTTCTCGGTGATCTGAGGAAGAATGTGTTAAGCTCTCAAAACCGTTTCAAACAGGTGTCTACAGGACTGTTTCCAACAGTTTAAAACACTTATGTTATCAAGACCATTTTAAACAATTTGGTTCTTTTTCTTTCAAGACCATTTCTAACAGTTATATTCTCAAGACCGTTTTAAACAGTTATGTTCTCAAGACCATTTTAAACAGTTATGTCCTAAAGACCGTTTTAAACAGTTATGTTCTCAAGACTATTTTAAACAGCTATGTTCTCAAATCCGTTTTAAAGAGTTATTGTCAGGACAATTTTAAACAGTTTTATATTCTCAAGGTCGTTTAAATTAACAATGCCTTCAAAACCCACCTGAAACAGTTATGTTTTAAAGACAGTTTAAAACGGTTATGCTCTCAAGACTGCTCACAATAGCACTGCTTTCACGACTGTCACGGAAAAATAAGGGAGGTAATCAGAAAATTAATTTTTATCCTCGATTATCTCCACTTGGCCATCGCGCGACGCAACAGACGTTAGCAAGTGTCGTCTGCTAGGTAAATGACGTAATTAATTACGTGCACAGTCAGCGCGTTTGTTTAGCAAGTTTACTAATTTCATGTTTCAAATATTTTTATAAAAATACAACTGATTAATTATTTGAGTTAGATGTTCAAAAATTGTGATTATAATATCTTGAAAATGTGTTTGATTTTTATTATCAATTATTATTACAAATTTAATTAGGGACTATATTACTAGACGTATTGCACCTCAGCATAATGCACCTTTTTAGCATGGGTAAAGCAAGGATACACGCGGGAGTTTGATCTTAGAGAGAGTGAGAATTGATTTTGCATAAAAGGACTGACGGGAGCTATTTTATTTTAGTGTGCGTCTGTCTGGACTACAGAGAGGTGTAAGGCCATCGTACCTACACTGAGTCTGGACAATCTTTCCATCACCGTTATGACCAGGGAGGAAAAGAACTGAATATTCTCCACGTAGAATATAGAATTAGACGTGTGTTTTGGTCACACTCAATTCTTCGTGGCAGCCTATAAAGCTTGTCCTTACTATTCTACGTTTGGATCCGAACCTTGGGCAATAGCTGGCCATCAGGGGAATGAGCTGAAGGGACCAGGATTGCGCCGAGAGAAGAATATTCCACGCCACTCATGTATCGGAGCTGCTGCCGCTGTAGACAGCCCTCCGTTGATAGATTTTTGATCTTGGAACCGTCGCAGAAGACAGGTGTCTGTGAGCTCCATTTTTGTTACTGTCGTGGAAGACAGCCGTCCGTGTTCTTCGTCATAGAACCGGGTACCCCAGCGTTAGGCAACGTGGGACGAGTATTCGCAAGTCGCAAGTTTGTACGTACTGCACTCTCTGTGAACCGAGTTTTCATCGCCAAGCATGTTATTTTTCAGAGGACAGAAACTGTAACTTTTGTGTTTGCCAGCGTGTCGGCAATTGTGACTATTTCGTTTTTGTGCTGTGTTCCTGCGTCGACAATTCAGCGTGTTTTCAAACACTAGTAAGTAGGAAAACTTTTATTAGAGGTGCATTACTAGGTAGGGAAGTTAAAATATAAACATTTTCATAACTGAACTATTTTTCATGAACATTTAACTTTGACTTTTATTTAATGAATAATTTTTGCGGTTATCGCTGCAGTTCTAAGTAGAATTAACATTCGTTGACGTTGGGTTTTTCCACCCACTAATTTTAAGCTAGTAAATTTTAAGGTTAGATATTTTTCTGCGGTCATTACCGCTGGTTGTGCTGTAGTGGGGCTACGCCCAAAGTATTTTTGTGCCACTCGATTTTGGCGGAAGTAGTGAAAACGGTCATCACCGTTTATTGTTTGATTATTGTAGTTTATTCATCATATTTTTTTTAATTACTTTTTTCATTTTCCATCGCTTATGTTTCCCCGCCCCATGGATGCCGTATGTGGATGTTACCGAATGAATGACTAACACCGTGTGAGAGTTAAGCCTGTTTTTCCATTTTAAAATCCTTTTTAAAAAATTAAATTCTTTGTTAACTCTTTCTCAAGAGTTGGGCTTCCTTTCTCGGGTTTTGAAAGTGTATGTTCGTGCGGTTGTTTGTTTGTTCGTTCCGTACGTCCTTCACACGACATTCACACGCCAGCTCACACACACTCACGCCGGCTTTTCACATTTTACCCCACATCTCAGAATAAAGTTAATCCTATCCCCCACAAGACTATTCGTGGTGTCTGAGTGTGAGAATGATCATCAACATCTGATTATTCGATGTGATCCCGGCAAGTCGCGGCTGCTGGGTCTGACCCCCCCCCCCACCCACCGAGGATGAGATAGGGGCCAGCAACGACAAAACCAAACGCACACCGCGACAACGACCCTTTCAACATTTCATCAGATCCTTTCAAAAACACTTAAATTCGCGAAACTATTCCAAGCAGTCTTCTGCAAGACCGTTATAAACAGTTATGTTTTCAAGACCGTTTTAAACTTATGTTCTCCAGGCGGTCTTTGCATGAAGGTTTGATAATTCTTTTCATGAAGTTTCGATAATTCTTTTCTTTAAACTGTTTTCAACAGTTATTTTCTGTCATTTTTCAATATTAGTTTTCAAGATTTCTTAAACATATATCTTGTGAAGACAGTTTTCACTTTTTAAAATTAAAGACTATACAAATATTTATGCTTTCAAAATTGTTGTCAGCATTTGTAGTCTTTTTACTAGGCTGTTCTTCTTTCTAAGACCATTCTAAAGAATAATTATATTCTGATGACTCTTTGGACTGTTTCTCTTCCTACGGCCAACTAAAGAATAATTGTATTTTGACAACTGTTTGGGTTGTTTCTAACAGTCTAAAGAATAATTGTATTCTGATGACTGGACTGTTTCTAACCTCTCTAAAGAATAATTATATTCTGATGACTAGACTGTTTGTAACTATACTAAAGAATAATTGTATTATGATGACTGGACTGTTTGTAGCAAGTCTAAAGAATAATTGTATTCTGATGACTGGACTGTTTATAACCAGACTAAAGAATAATTGTATTCTGATGACTGGACTGTTTATAATCAGACTAAAGAATAATTGTATTCTGATAACTGGACTTTTTGTAACCAGTCTAAAGAATAATTGTATTAGTGATGACTGGACTGTTTGTAGCAAGTCTAAAGAACAATTGTATTCTGATGACTGGACTGTGTCTCTTTCTAAGACAAAGAACAGTTGTGCTTTCCAGACTGTTTCAAACTATTGCAGACTTGCGTTCAGTTTATATTGGTTCAATTTAAACTGTTACGTATTATTGTTCAGTTTAAATAGTCCTGTACTCAAGTTCCATTTAAACAGTTATTATACACACATTTCATGTAAATAGTATTGTTTTCGAAACAATGTTTTCCGGTAGGTGAAATTTAAAGAGAAAGTAAGCAATATGATCGTGTCTAATCCATTAGGAAATATTTCACATTTTAAAGATACCGCCACCCCACCCCCCCATACTCACTTCCGTTTATAACGAAAACGTTTACCGGTAACAAATGTTACTTTTGTCGTAATAGTGCGCGCTACTGAAGAACAAATAGGAGATTATCTACGTTTCAGATAGAATTAGAAACTCGTCAGACTAAAGTTTTGTTTTCATTAAACTTGAATTAATGGATCGAAAATATGTGTAACAGGCACTATTTCATTAATTTCCTTGTTAAATAATCGAATGACAATCGAAGATAAAACAAAAGAATATTTCTTTTAAAAAAGCAGTAGCCATTATTACATTAGTATGATTAGCTCTCAATCTGACAATCGTTAAAGTGACGTAGCAAAACGACATTTATATATAACCGCGTTCTATCAGGCTGCATGAACATTTTTGAAAGAAAACGAGACACGGTGTAAAATATTTCCAGCCATCTTTAGATAACAACATTTTTCTCTGAAAATGTCACAGACATGATGGTTAATGATGTGTTAGCAGTAATGAGATCATCAACCTAACTTCTGAAATGTGTCACATATACCATATATATGTCACGAATAGTTTATGAAATTGTTTATAGTGTTGTTTAATTAATAGATTATAAAATTGTGAAAATGGCGTCCGATTATGACTATCAGTTTGCATTGAACCTAAATATTTTGTCAAAATTAAATAATGTAGTTTTGTTCAAATGTTCAATCGATCTAGTGTATTAAATAAAGGAAGTGGTGTGTGTGTGTGTGTGTGTGTGTGTGTGTGTGTGTGTGTGAGAGAGAGAGAGAGAGAGAGAGAGAGAGAGAGAGAGAGAGAGAGTGTTTAAATGTTAATTCGAATGTTTATTTTAATTTCATTAATTATTTTTGTAAATTAATTTCATTGTAAATCTGCTTGTGCTAAAAGTTTAAACCATAACAATACCCCATACACACACATACACACATACACACACACACACACACACACACACACACACACACACACACACACACACACACACACACCCCTCCATTTTGTTTAGAAAAAAAGTTTAAAACAAAACAAAGTTTAAGCAAAATGTATTATATACTGTTTTAGGTTGAAAATATCAAACTAATTTATTATAGAACTGTTCCGAATGAAAGTTACAAATCTTGATAAACTTAATATAATATTCGTTCAATATCCCAATATCCACAAGTGTTATCTTTCTTGATGAGTGATCGACTTCGAGGAAATGCTCAATAATGTATAGACGACTTTCGATGTAAGATCATTCTTAATCAAGAAAAGCTATTTCTGCGCATATTGCGTTTTCTTTTTTCGTTAAAGACTAAGAACAAAAGAATGTTTTGTTCTAAAAATAAATTATGGGATGGCAAGACGGAAGGTAATAGCATCGCGCGTTAGTGCTGAATATGGTGAGAGGTAAGGCTATTAAAAACAAAACTAAATTATTTCTTGCAAATCTACCAATCAAGTCAAATGTGTGCCTTTTGTAAAGTTTACTTTTAATAAATACGTTTTTTACTTTTTTTTTTTTTTAAAGAAAAGCTACGTGCATTCAAAAATACTACACAGTTTATAGCTACGTCATTGCTTCACCAGCTTGTCTTTTTTGTAATTCGATAATAAACTGTGTCATTGTTCACCAGCTTGTGTAATTCAATAATAAATTAAGTGTCATTGCCTCACCAGCTTCACGTCTTGCAATTTCTTGTAATTCGATAATAAACTAAGTGTCATTGCTTAACAGCTTCAGGTCTTGCAGTTCGATAATAAACTAAGTGTCATTTCTTCACCAGTTTCGCGTCTTGTAATTCGATAATTAATAAACTAAGTGTCATTGCTTCACCAGCTTCACGTCTGTAGTTCGATAGTTAGTCATTGTAAAAGTATATTACAAAAGTCAAGTTACGTATAATCAGTAAAGGTTTACACTCGTCAGTGATTCATTAGTTTACTGTCTTTTCATTCAATAATATATAAAAATTATAATATTGTAAATGCATGTTGCAAAAGATAAGCAACGTGATGCCGACAACGACTTACGGTCTGGGAAGCACTCAACACGTGTGACCAAACAGCTGCGACGCTCCAAACTTGCCTGCAACATTTGTCGCCAGAGTGTGCTGCACGGGCCTGTAGACGGGCGCTTTTGAGGTCTCCGTGACGCGAACCAGTTAAGAAAAAGAGTACAGAAATTAATGAGAAGGAACGTCATTTGTGCCAGATTCGATTCGAAATCTAAAATGGTATCAATGACACTTGTGCAATAGTCCATTTTTGTGTGCCGGTGCCGTACAACAACTTCTCAAAGCAACGACGATGAAAAGTAGCAATACAACAGTGACCAGTAACATAACAACAATGACCAGTAACATAGCAACTAAAATGAGCCAGGAACAAAGCATTAATGACCAGCAACAAAGAAACTAAAATGACCAATAACAAAGCAATAACGACAATTAACAAAGCAACAATGACCAGTAAAAAAGGAAGCAACAATGACCAATAACAAAGCAACAACGACGAGTAACAAAGCAACAATGACCAGTAACAAAGCAACAATGACCAGTAACAAAGCAACAATGACCAGTAACAGAGCAACAATGTCTAGTATCAAAGCAAGAATGACCAGTAACAGAGCAACAAAGTCTAGTATCAAAGCAAGAATGACCAGTAACAAAGCAACAATGTCCAGTATCAAAGCAACAATGACCAGTAACAAAGCAAGAATGACAAGTAACAAAGGAACTAAAATGAGTTTAAAAAAGCAACAATGACCAGTAAGAAAACAATTAAAATGACCAGTAACAAAGCAATAAAAAATTACCATTAGTATAACAACAGCGACAAGTAACAAAGCAAAAAATGACCAGTAGCAACAGATACCAGTTACAAAACAATTAAAATCACCAGTAACAAAACAGCAATGACCAGCAACAAAACAACAATGACCAATAACAAAAATTCAATGGCCAATAACAAAAATACAGTGACAAATAACAAACCAATAATGACCAATAACAAAGAAGTATGACCAAAAACAAAACAACCATGACCAGTAACAAAGCAACAATGATCAGTATAAAAAATAAAATAACTATTAACAAAGCAGCAATGACGAGTAACAAAGAAATTAAAATCGACAGGTAACAAAACAACAATGAACAATAACAAAACAACAATGGCCAGTAACAAAACAAAGACCATAACAAAACAACAATGCACAGTGACAAAGCAAAGACCATAACATAAGAAACAATGAACAGTGACAAAACAAAGATTATAACAAAACAACAATGCACAGTGACAAAGCAAAGACCATAACATAAGCAACAATGAACAGTGACAAAACAAAGATAATAACAAAGCAACCATGAACAGTGACAAAACAAAGATCATAACAAGGCAACAATGAACAGTAACAAAACAAAGATCATAACAAAACAACAATGAACAGTGACAAAACAAAGACCATAGCAAACCAACAATGAACAGTAACAAAACAAAGACCATAACAAAACAACAATGAACAGTGACAAAACAAAGATCATAAAGCAGCAATGAACAGTAACAATAGACAAGGGAAAGAAAGTGTATAGTAGGTGACACAATGCCACCCTAGTTAATGATTATGATTCTTCTTGTAATTAGTTATGGATGATTAATAATAAGAAGAATCATAATCATTAGTCATGAGAATCTTAATTTATGTTATTAATAATTCTCCAGAAGACACCACTCATCTCTCGCACTTGGCAGATATGTGGGTGTTCCACGTTTTCTCTCTTCCATAACACTAAAGACACCAAACATTCACGTCACAATATATCTGAAGGTGAAAAACTTCTTACCCAGGGAGAAGATAGATTCGTTTTTAATCTATATTTATCAAGCCCCCATCCACCCACTACCTCTCCATCATATGGTTTTTAATATGTGTAAGAAGGTCAAATTAACAGTAAAATTTATTAAATCAACAATCAAATATACATATAGCAAATACAATGAAAAGATTATTTGACATCAATAATTCCACACACCATGTTCAAATAGTTTCAATGCATATACAGTGTTATATCCTAACACATCATTCAACAGATTAGTGCCAATATAAATCACAGGATAGATTTTGTCAGAGAACAGAAATGGAGTAATAGATATTAGAGCGATAATAGTTTGTACATGACCTTGCCTAGGTGATGTTGCAATATTCTTTAGCATGCTTCATAACAAAGTCACAAGTTTATTGTCACAATAGAATTGTCAGTTTGATGTGTTCCTCTAGCATGCATGTGGAATGTTCCATGAGCTACTGTTCTCTTGAGACTAGTCCGGGCGCTCCTTCACCATATTAGTTCACTCAAGCAGTACAACAGTGTAATTTCCAATAACTTCCTTGTACCAGAAATTCCAGGATGTAGTTGGGCATCCTCTGCCATCATGCAACAACAACAGAGTGCATTGTATCTTAACTCTACCACACTGGGTCTAGAGACTTCTTGAATCTACCACGATCATAGCAGTTTATAAGTTAGTAAACCGGGAGCTTCTAGTAAAAAAAAAAGGCTGCTTCTTCCCTATAAAATATAGCAAAACAATACATGGAAATTAATCAGATTATCAAGAAAAGCAAAGGTAAAGAAGATGTGGATTGAAGACCAGTGTAAAGATATAGAAAATAATCTAAAGAAAAATAATAGCAAAAAAAGCATACCAACTGGTGAAAGAACTGACCAGCATAAAACAAGGACGCTCCTCCATCATTCAAGATAGTGGAGGGAAATATCTTACAGAAGATCAAGACATTCTTAAGAGATGGACAAAATACTGCTCAGACCTATACAACCACAGACCTACAGGGGACCCAGACATAATCAACACCCCACCAGTGACCAACACTGACAACTACCCTATCCCCCGAGAAGTAGAAATCATTGACAAAAGGGAGCAGTGGGAGTAGACAACATACCAGCGGAACTAGTCCAAGAAGGGGGAGAAGCCATGATGAGCGACCTATTAACAATTTGCAATATGATATGACAGACAGAGGAATGGCCAACACCATGGAATCAGTCACTCATAATAACTCTCCCATAGAAAAGGCAATTTGCAGCAATGTCAGAACTATCTTACGAACAGCCAGCCAAGCAAAGTCTGCTAAAACTCATATTAAACAGACTGAAGCCATAGGCAGAGGAAATCATAGCTGAAGAAAAGGCAGACTTCAGAACAGGGCGTAGCACAACTGAACAGATTTGTAATATGAGACTGCTGTGTGAGAAGTACCTCCAGCACCAAACAAACCTCTATCATGTCTTTGTAGATTTTATGAAGACATGTCACAGGGTGTGGCATGCAGCCCTTTGGTCCACCATGAAGTTGTACAACATCAATGCCAACCTGATCAAAGTCATAGAAATACTTTACAGCAAGGCCACTAGCGCAGTCTGCTTCAATGGCCAAATAGGAGATTGGTTCCAGGACAGCAATGGGAGTCAGACAAGGCTGCTTGCTTTCACCTACTCTCTTCAAAATATTTCTTGAAAGAATCATGACAGATGCTCTGGAACACCATGCGGGAACTGTCAGTATGGGAGGCAAAAGACTAACGAACTTACACTTTGCTGATGACATCGATGGCTTTGCAGGAAATGAGGAGGAGCTAGCTTAATTGGTGGCAAAACTGGATGGGACAGTTACTGCTTTTGGTATGGAAATCAGTGCAGAGAAGACCAAAGTGATGACCAGTAACACCAATGGCATCGGTACTGACATTATGATTATTGATCAGAAACTGGAAACAGAGAGACAATAACAGCAATGGCAAGGCTGAAGACAGTTTGAAAAGACAGAAATGCCTCAGTCAGCTCACAGATCAGACTGATGCGTTCCTTGGTTGTATTTGTGTTCTTATATGCCTATGAGTCATGGACCCTCACAGTGGATCTCGAAAGGAGGATACAAGCTACAGAAATGATGTGCTTTCGAAGGTTGTTTAGCATTTCGTATAGAGATCATGTCATGAATGAGGAAATGGGAAACAGAATTAGGTAAGCCATTGGTCCCTATGAAGAGCTAATGGCACTGTGAAAAAAAGGCAAAATGAAATGGTATGGGTATGTCGCAGGACCAACAATGCTTGCCAAGACAATCATGCAAGGTACTGTGCAAAGGAGATAAAGACAGGAAAAGATTGGAGGATAACATCTCAGAGTGGACAGGACAAGCTGAGCGATACAATAAGATTATAAGAGAACAGAATGGAATGGAGGAAGCTGGTTGTCAGGTCATCAGTGGTGCCCCAACGGTCGGCAAGACTAAGGGAAAGATAGATAGAGATATTCGCAGTGAGTGAATTTTTTATTTCCGTTGATCAAGATAAGTAACTAAACCAGTACATGAAATTAAAACATAATTAATAAATATCGTTTTATAAGAAGTAAATTTATTAATATTTACAGCAGTAGACTGTGTTCGTGACAATATAAAATAAAACCGAGAAACTCACACTATCATCACTGATGTCAACGGTGATTGTTTAAAAAATCACTACCATCTGTTAACTTGTATTTTTTATGAAGCAAGTTAGCATTGTGAATTTCTCTCCAAGAAAGAAAGATATAGGGGTCATTAATTAATTAAATATTTTGACATTGAATTGTTACACACATACACTATCATTGATAATCCTCACTGAATTGTTACACACATACACTATCGTTGACAATCCTCACTGAATTGTTACACACATACACTATCGTTGACAATCCTCACTGAATTGTTACACACATACACTATCATTGATAACAATCTCATTGAATTGTTACACACACACACACACACACACACACACACACACACACACACACACACACACACACTATTGTTGATAACAATCCTCATAAGCAATTTATCTTCTTTTGACAAAAGAATAACGTACACAGAAGTATTTAATCTCTCTCTGTCGCTCGTTCTCTCGTCTTTTTTCCTTCTTATTCTCTCTCTCTCTCTCTCTCTCTCTCTCTCTCTTTCTTTCTTTGTTTCTTTGTTTGTTTGTTTGTTTCTTTTTTCTTTCTTTCTTTCTTTCTTTCTTTCTTTCTTTCTTTCTTTCTTTCTTTCTTTCTTTCTCTCTTATAGTTCTATCTTTCCATTCGTTACCGCCTTCTGTTTATCTCTCTCCTTCCACCCTCCCTCCTTTTCAAAACCTCATCTGTTTGAAAATAGATCACTTCGACATATTAGCTTTCATATCAAACATTTTAAAAAAGTAATCTTGAGTAACGATAATACTTTGGTGTCCGTTAAACTCCCACTGAAACATAAGTGCTTCAAAGGGTAGTTACACGAATAATCTACTTTCAACTGCGTAAGAAAAAGGATTTGTCCAAAGAAGATGTAGACGATTGTGTTACGAAGCATTAGGTAGGAAAAAGGAGATAATGCCATTTTAGTTTTCAACTGCTTAGATTATTTTACTGACTACCAGTGACGATGTAACTCAATAAAGGAAATACAGAGAAAAAATAAAATGAAAGAGCGCAGACCCCCCCCCACACACACACACTCTCCCCCCCCCCCCGTCACACATTGAAACAGATATACACAAAAATTGGGGAAGAAGGAAATTTAAAGAAAAGAAACAACAAACCCACATCTCTTATTAAGAAAACTGAAGGAAAGCAATGAGTAGGAAGAAACTGACATCTGATAACTATAAAAATAGAGACAAATTATAGAGAAAGAGAAAAAGAAGAAACTGACATCTGATAACTATAAAAATAGAGACAAATTATAGAGAAAGAGAAAAAGAAGAAACTGACATCTGATAACTATAAAAATAGAGACAAATTATAGAGAAAGAGAAAAGAAGAAACTAACATCGGATAACGATACTAACTACAAAAGAAGTAGAGACAAAATGTAGAGAAAAAGAAAAAGTCTGCCTCTACAGTTGTTTAGAAGATCTATTTTGCGGGGTAGTATTTAAACATCAGATTTCAAACTTTATGAAGATGACATAATGGCATAATAGCGAATATTTGATTAAATGAAAACATATTTCGTGTATATTTAAATGCCCTCCAGAACGCCACCGAGTGTATAAAATGGGCGTTGATATTAAATATCATGTCAGTTACTGCTTTAATTGATTTCAATACTGTTCCAGTTAATAAATGTGGTCATACATTAAAGGCGCAGTCGCCACAACGAAACTTGTAAATGTAGCAGGTTTTTGAAAAGAGAATACATTGATGGCAAGTACTCTAAACTTACCTCGAATGTTTTCCTTTTTACCCATGTGAAATACTGTCGCTATCGAAAAGCTTCCAAAAGGTGTACCATGCACAGCAATATAGCCCAGTCATCCATTCGAAGTAATTCCATTTCCATGACCTAGAGTGTTGCTCTTGTGATTGATGCGAGTTGGGGGGGGGGGGGACAACTCTCGATCATGTTTTCGATGCAGAGTTTAATGTTTGAATTTTAATATTCAGTTTTAAAAAAAAAATCACTCCCACTGAAATGTGGAGTAGTTATTAGTAAGTTGGGTTTTTTGTTTGAATATATTCTCATGCTAGTGACTAATAATAGTGGGAACCGCGTCCTGTAACTCTCCCGCGCGACTGCAGTTGCGATAATGACAAATGTCGAAACATGATACTTTCAGGTCGTGACCTTGCACAGGAACGGTATTTTTCGCAAAACGCACACATATACACGTCACACACACACACACACACATACACGCCACATACAGACACATACATGCCACAAACACACACACACATGTACACGCCACACATGCAAATACACCCCACACACCCACAAACAAATACACGCCTCACACAGACACATACACGCCATACATACACGTACACGCCACACATACATATACACACCACACACACAAACATACACGCCACACAAACATACATACGCACACATATACACGCACACATATATTAGCAACATCTGTTTGCTGCAGCATTCCTCCGAGATCGTAGTCCTACTGGGAACTCTGACACATGAATAAATTAAAGTTTTACTTTCGACCAATGAGATTACGGCGTTCTATGCGCTTTAGATAAAAGCAATCCTCCTGTTTAGCGATATAATGAAAACTAGGTCGAACGCAACTTACGACAGTAGTACGGTAAATCTATAAATAAATCGACGTGGGTTTATTTGTTTGTTTGTTTTGTGTTTTTATTGAATCGACAGGTTAGTGTGTGTGTGTGTGTGTGTGTGTGTGTGTGTGTGTGTGTGTGTGTGTGTGTTTCACTCACACTCCAGAAGCCGCAAGAGACCTTTCAACTTTACAACTTTCTCGGTCTTGGTCTGTTTCTGGGGGATCCCCACAGCCTCGCGGTGCGTCTGAGGTGAAGGGCAGGAGGGCTGGCGGAAGGGGGGTGAAACAGGTTGCACCAGTTTGGCGCACACCCTCAACCGCCCTCCGTCGGGGGGTGGGGGGGGGCGACAGGTTAGCATTTTAGTTTATATTTATAAGATTAATGCAGCTCAAGACAATTGTTTACATGTATTGCAAAGAAACTTCATTTTTTAGAAAGTGTCGGTGTGACATTGTTTTATTATTTATGGAAAAAAGGAGCACAATATATTCACTTTAGATCTTTAATATTCATTTAGTAATGTTGTCAACATTTGTAGAACAGGTAATTTCCATTATACAAATAGAGATAATTATAGGTGATTTAGTAGTGTTGTCAGCATTTGTAGAACAGGTAATTTCCATTATACAAAAAGAGATTATAGGTCATTTAGCTTTTCATCCAGATGTCTTTTCTTTTCGTTGGCAAATACCTAACTCCTTTGACATAACAAGAGGCTATACACGAACTCCTATGATACTAAACACGAAAATCTTTGATATAACAACGGACTACACACAAACGCCTTTGATATAGCAATAGATTACACGCAATCTCCTTTGATATGAGAAAAGACTACACGCAATCTCCTTTGATAACAACATACACACAGTCTCCTTTGGTATAACAACAGACTACACGCAATCTCCTTTGGTATGACAGCAGATCACATGCAAACTCCTTTGATATGACAACAAACTACGTTCAAACCATACCAAAAACAGTCGTCTGCTGTTATTTAAAAGGAGTTAGGCATTTGCCAAAAGAAAAAGTGCCATCAAAACCAAACGCTAAAATTGCCATCAATTGTCTTGAGCAGTAGCTGATTTCAGAGACGTTCAAGAAAACGTGAGACACACTCCCAAGGTCGGTTGAAAGCTTTAAGTCAAGAAAGAGAACACTTTCTTGGATTTTTTTTTGTGCATTAATTAAATCTGCATATTAATCAAACCAGCCTTTAAAGGTTTTAAAACCTCTGTTCTCAAAAAGACATGACTTCTATGAGAAACTAAACAAATGATAAAATACAGACACATAAGGAATGTCAGAAATGGGAAATTTCGGAATGAGAAACGAAAAAAATAAAAATAGGGAAATTAAACATGAGAAAGACAATATATAGTGAGAGAGAGGACAGAAATGAAAGATATAAGAAAATTGAAGCTAGAGAGAGAGAGAGAGAGCGAGAAAGCGAGAGCGACTATGAAAGAAAACTGAGACATAGAAATGAGATCTGAGCGGACAGAAATGTGAAATAATGTCAAAAACAAGAACCTATACGAAAGTGAGGAGGAAAAAACATAACATTGCTAAGAACCAAAAACGTATGCGCTATTTCAAGAGAATGCGTGAGCGTGTGTGTGAGTGTGTGTGTGTGTGTGTGTGTGTGTGTGTGTGTGTGTGTGTTTGTGTGTTTGCATTTGTGCGAGTGTATAGGCGTATAGTCTTGTAAATTTATATCAGCTGATGTTAATGCTAATGTTTGTTTGGGGTGGGTGGGTGAATGGTTGAAGATGGTGCGTATTTAACAACAAGAGAAAACCAGCCAAATTTTACTTCAGGATGTATGTTCACACTGGCAATAGGTAAGTGGAAATGTGTTTTAACCACAGCGCTGTACGAAACCATTGTATGCACTTGAAGATTTGCTCGCACTACCAATGGGTAATTTGGTGTACGTTAACATAGTCAGTTATATTTTTAGGTACATACTAGAAATTAAATTAAATAAAACCACACCCATGCTGAAATAAACATCCGGCTATACTCATGTAATTCTACAAGTTCTTACAATTCAAATAATCCAAAGCTAGGGAGAATGATATTACACATTTCTGATATTATTGACAGCCAGAACCCCACCCTTTCCTCGTGAAACTTTCCAACACACATGCACGCACACGTCCGCACCCCACACGTGAATATTTTTAATTTAAAATTTCACAAACAGGTAATAAAAGTAAGGTAATAAAAGTTCTTCATGACATCTAGTGACTATAATAACGACATTTTCTGTCTAGTGACTATAATGACTTCATTTTCTGTCTAGTGACTATAATGACTTCATTTTCTGTCTAGTGACTATAATGGACTTCATTTTCTGTCTAGTGACTATAATGGACTTCATTTTCTGTCTAGTGACTATAATGGACTTCATTTTCTGTCTAGTGACTATAATGGACTTCATTTTCTGTCTAGTGAGATCGTGTACGAGTGACAGATTCTTAAAAGAATCAGAAGACTGCTGCCGTCATTTTGCAAACAATCAAAAACTTAAATTAAGGAAAAATTAAAATAATATGTTATTTTACCAAAAGCTTTTAAAGCCACGTTTTTTTTTTTTAAATTAAGACCGTAGAAAATAAAGAGTAAGGGGAGATTATCGGACTGTGCGAATTAGCATGATAGGAATATATATCGTCCCCTTACAAGTCTCTTCCTTATTCAGTCAATTATGAAATTCCTGCTATACACTGTAAAATAGTGATCTCATATAGTGAAATTTTAGTTCCTTTATACAACTATTATTTGTATAAGAGGTGAAGTGTGAAATGGGTCCAGTGCCCGCACTACTAATAACTCTATGACAGGTGAAGTGTGAAATGGATCTAGGGCTTTTATTTGTACGAGAGGTGAGGTATGAAATGTTTTAGTGCCTGCACTTTTTATTGTTTGTACGAATGGTGTGTGAAGGGTTCTAGTACCTGCACTATTATTTTTGTTCGAGAAGTGATGTGTGAAATGTTTTAGTGCCTGCACTGTTATTGTTTGTACGAGTGGTATGAAATGGATCTAGTGCCCGCACTATTAATTGAACAACTGGTGAAGTGTGAAATGGGGTCTAGTGCCTGTACTAATATTAACTCTACGACACATTGCTAGCGACACAAGCGTTAGTGATTGTGTTCTACTACAAACAATGCTCGTGGTATAAGCATTAATGATTATGATCGACTACACACATTGTTCCTGACACAGGCATTAGTGATTATGTTATAACGCACACATTGCTCCTGACACTGATCGACTACACACATTGCTCTTGACACATGCTTTAGTGATTATGTTATAACGAACACATTTCTAGTGACACAGGCATTAGTGATTATGTTATAACACACACATTGCTCCTGACACAGGCATTAGTGATTATGTTATAACACACACATTGCTCCTGACACAGGCATTAGTGATTATGTTATAACACACATTGCTCCTGACACAGGCATTAGTGATTATGTTATAACACACACATTGCTCCTGACACAGGCATTAGTGATTATGTTATAACACACACATTGCTCCTGACAAAGGCATTAGTGATTATGTTATAACACACACATTGCTCCTGACACAGGCATAAGTGATTATGTTATAAAACACACATTGTTTGTGACACAGGTATTAGTGATTATGTTATAACACACACATTGTTTGTGACACAAGCATTTATTAGTGATTTTATTAAAACACGTACAGTAGTACGTTTTAGTTATCTCATTTAATTTTACTAAAGAAATAAAAATAGTCCTTTTAAAGTAATTTTACTGAAGAAAAATAAATAAATCTTTTTAAGCAAGGCACCATTTGAGGGTACATGTATTTTCAACGTTGTGGATGATGCCTAACAACATTGCCTTACAGAACGTCACGTTCATAGGTCAACTCTTACTTGTGACCTTTAAGAAAATGTGCAACGTACACAAACGTATTTGTTTAAGTGGCCTTTTAAAAATAAATGTAGTATGATTTTAACTCAGTTACTTCTCTAATCGTTATTAACAACTGCCATCATTGGAGATAAAAAGCACAATTCTGATTATCCTTCCTTCCTTCCTTCATTTCCTTCCCATGAACACATCATTCAAAATTACCGGATCAAATCTCTTTTATAACGAGTGGATTTATTCCTTATTATTTGTTATTGTCTGCCTACTCCAGTCAACATATCATTGTTGTAGTTTTATAATTTTTGTTTTCATTTGAATAAATGTAACATTTAAAACTGTAAAAGCGCTAGTAATATTCTCTTGTAGGTATATCAGGCTTTAATTGGTGGGAGTGGTCGTGGATGTAGATTGGTGACATAAATTAGTGGTACGGAATGGTGACAGGAATGAATAGTGTGGAGTGGTTGTAGGAATGAGTGGTGTGGGCTTTCAATAGGAATGAGTAGTGTGGGTTTGCAATAGGAATGAGTGGTGTGAGTTTGCAATAGGAATGAGTACGTAGTTGGGTTTTAGAAATGAGTGGTGTGGACTTGCAATAGGAATGAGTGGTGTAGTCTTGCAATAGGAATGAGTGACATAGTTGGGTTTTAGAAATGAGTGGTGTGGGCTTGCAATAGGAATGATTGGTGTAGTCTTGCAATAGGAATGAGTGACATAGTTGGGTTTTAGAAATGAGTGGTGTGGGCTTGCAATAGGAATGAGTGACATAGTTGGGTTTTAGAAATGAGTGGTGTGGGCTTGCAATAAGAATGAGTGGCGTGGGCTTACAAATGGGAATGAGTGGTGTCAGTTGGTGATAGGAATTACTGTTGTGCATGTGACGTCGTGTGTGAGTCGTTTGTATAAATCTGTTTACTTAAGGTTTGGAGCACCCAAACTATGCGGCATCATACATGGCCTCATGCACCCTTAAAGTACAATCAATCATCAGAGTTACTGAACAAAGTAGAAATAAAAGGAAAGACGAGAATGGCTAATTAAACGAGCCCCATAGTTATGTCCCCTTACTCTGACATTCATAGAATACTAGATAAATTGACTACTATAGACAAGTAAGGTTCCAGATATAAATTTAAGGCATTATATTAAATAATAATTGGAAGAACGAAATAAAATGTTGCCTGTTGTACGAACGGTATTATTTAATTATAAGGATAAAGTATATCATGTGTGACAGTTATTTCCAGTTGGCTGAAGCTAAAACTTATCAGAAGTAGGTGACTGTCGTGTCTCTTGTCCAATGATGGCGCAACAATTATGCCCCAACACGTCTGCTGGCTCTCAGCTGGCCCGTCATGTTTTGTGATAAATGATGGCTGTCAGGTCAACGAAGTTTCAGTTTCTCGGTCGTCTTCTTGCGCGCCTTCTTGTCACAGTATCGTAGAGCCAGTCACAGAGTCATTCACATCACAGAGTAAGTCACAGAGTCACATGGAGTTACAAGGTGCCGATCTGCGAGAGTCAGTCATCTCTTGTTCAATAACATGTCTAAATATCTTCACACAGATAATTTAACTGGCTTACCTTCAGATACGATAGTGCTAATTGGAATGCTTAAATTAACAAGGAGACACATACATTTCTGTCCCACAATAGTTGTGTCACTAAGTTGTTATATAAACATAACAAGAGAGGGTTAAATGTAATTAATCCTAAAGTAATAATATTCGTAATATATTAAATAGTGTGGCAGAGTAAATTTGACTATCCCTATTTCTAAACGTAATTGTCATATAAATTGTTAAATGTCAAAGTGACCTGACCTCGGGCACTGCTTATGATGATAATTTTAAGTGGTTGGTGAATGGAAAGAGTATAATGTGGGTGAGTTGGTGTGGGTTGGTGACAGGAATGAGTGGTGTGGGTTGGTAATAGGATTAAGTGGTTTCGGTTAATGTTCGGAATTAGTGGTTTATAGTGGTGTAGGTTGATAATAGAAATGAGTGGTGTAGATGGGTGATAGGAATGTTTGGTGTGGGTTGGTTACAGGAATGAGTGGTGTGGATTGTTGATGGGTTAGTAGACGGAGGGGTGCAAAAACGTATCTGGAAAAGATGCTTTCATCCGACATGATATGTTTTTCGAATTAAACTAAGAGCAAAATCGCTGTGGCTGCACTTTTAATACTTTGGGATGTCGACACAATGGTCTGTAGTTAGCGCGATAGAACGTGCAATGCTTGTTGTTAATATCTGAGAGAAAGTCGGATTTGCTATATATCGCCTTTTGGATATATTTGCCACTTAACCGTTCAATCTTCCTGTCAAACTCTTGTCTTGGTTCCGCCTTCGTTTGGTCGAAGCTGCAGAATTTGTGAGTAGACAAATATGGTTATTCGCAGCTGGATACAAACTCATTGCAATTTAGTGATATCGCCATGCTTAACAACATCTAATGACATGCAAAGTGAACGCGCTTATCACTTAATAAAGTTAAGCAAAGTGAACACGCTTATCGTTTAGCAAAATCTAATACGCTCATCCAGCAGTTTTCCTCAACTGCTAGTAAATTTGAAAGTCTCACATACTTGCTATTTAGTAATTCAAGCAAATCCTTACTAGTAATTAAATTCACTAAAATATCTTACTCCTTACTAGTTGGTAAAGTCAGGCAAAATCTTATTTACGCTACAGTTCCTAACTTCAATCCAATACTCTCCATTCACTAATGCCAAAGCCTAATATACTCACCGGTTTTTAAAGATAAGCAATGTCCTATGTACTCAAAAGTATAACAGTCTTACTCTTGGTAAAGTCAATGTTTTACATGCACACAAATTTGTAAAGGCACGCAAATTACACAATCTCACTTGCATGTACATCCATGCAAATTAATCTAACTGACAAGTATGTAAAATCAGGCAAATTACATAACTCACATATATGTAAAATGATACAAATTGAACACACTCACAAGAATGTAAAGTTATGCAAATTAAGCACTCACAATTAGATAAAGTCATGCAAACTACACACACTCACAAGTATGTAAAGTCATGCAAACTACACACACTCACAAGTATGTAAAGTCATGCAAACTACACACACTCACTGTCACAGTCTGATAAAAATGTCGTGACTTGCTGACCTACTTGCTGTTTACTTCAAATATTGATATTTGAAAACCCTTTGTTCAAGCTCTCCCCTATCGAGAAGCTTCCAGAACAGGTCAAGACGTTATGTAACTTTAGGCCCATTGTCTAGGTTCTAGAACCAACTACATGCCACGCGATCCGTCACGTGATATGCTTTATGCTTTCCTATAAATATTGGTAACCGCTCCCGTCCCTTCACTGCGAGAAACAATTAGCTACATCCACTGGCTACTCGGGTCATACGGCAGCCGACGAGATAGATGAGAATCATACACTTCGACTTCTCATAAAGGTACCATTTTATTTGATTGTATTCTGTATATCTTAACTATGTATGTATTTGTGCTATGTATTATATTATCCACTATATACTTGAGCACGGTTCAGGGAAATGGCTGAAAACCTATAAGTTATGGAATATAAATTTATTGTAACTCTTTTCCATTGTACTTTAATTTATATTGCTTTTAATTCACTAGAGCCAGAATGCCTGCGCTCGACATGAATTTCTCATGTAATTCAATTATTGCATGTAATTTTTAATTGTAAATTGTGAAGCGCTTTGCTGTTTGAATTACCCCTTTGTATGAACATTAATTTAACGTTGTAACTATTTTTATGATTCATACCTCATGCTGTTAAATGAAACATGCGTGAGAAGATTACGTTTTTCTAAATCTAAATTGTAAACGACGTGAGGTCGAATTTCTAATTCAGAGCATTTAAACCGGAACGTGCTTAAGTAAGGGCATATTAAGCAGAGACTATATTGGGACGCATTTTGCTTTACCCAGGTCGGTCTTCTTCTTGGGCTTGGTTTTGCTTTGCCTTGCCTTGCCGTGCTTTGTTGTCCGCATCCTTGAATTGGGCAAGTTGTCTTTGTCTTCGTCCGAAGACCTGTATAAACTGGTTTGAATTCTGGTGAGAGTTCACTTATTCTGAGAGTCCACGCCACTGTAAGCAACGTCGGGGTAGACGTACGCTGGTCTAAAGACTCAAGTTCACTAGCGACATAAAGGACGCCTTTCCCTGTATGCCACGTGCATCTCCGCTAGAGTGACTACTGTGAGATAGACCGGGACGGACTGAAGAAACCAGGCGAATACAGACTTTACAGCTGAGTATTCCTCAGTTGAATTCAATTATCACAAGGAAACAATTTGGCTACCTTTTCTCTTGAAAACTTTAAGCACATACGTGCATGAATTAAGAAATAGACTTTTCGCGCTCGTATTTGATTATTGTTAAATTGTTAAACTTTATTAAATCTTATTTTAATTGTTAAACCTCTTCGTAGTTAATTTTTATGCATAATAGACCTATAGATTTATCTTAGATTGAATGGGGGCGAATGAGCTGAATGACAATAACGAATGCATATTAATTTAGAGGAACTTAACGACTTCAATCTAGCTAACGTTCGCAATTTATCAGTTTGTAAATTTGTCGTCTGCACTACAAGACGCACTTTTAAATTAGCCAAATGATAAGTTGAGCAACCAGTCTGCATAGGATATGAGAGAAGGAATTAAATTATCTTTAAGGTCCTTAATTATTCTAGGCAGGGTCTATAAATAAATACTGGAAACGTAACACTCACAAGTATGTAAAGTCATGCAAACTACACTCATTCTCAAATATGCGTAATCCTACTGACTGCACACACTAGTTGTTTTACCAACTTCAAACAACGTAGTGCATACACACAAATATCTACACTGGTATAATGAATACAATCTCTTAAATTTAAGAAATAATAATTCTAAAATACAAACAGCATGACTGATAAACATTAAAGAATTAGGAATTCTGAAAATATAAACTGCAAGACTGATCAATAAAATAGGATTTCTAAAAATATAAACTGCATGACTCTTAAACATTAAGAAAGGAAAATAGTTCCACGTAAAACATAAAAACACACGACAAACTCACGATACACACGACACACATACACGCACGACACACACACACACACACAACATACACAAGACATACATGCGCGACACATATGCACACATACACGCAATCACATATTACAAGCGCTCAACATCTCTGCCCAGCAGTCTTTATTAGAACTACACTTCTACACTTAAAACAAGATGAGTAATGAAAGTGTGTAAACCTTTTATGACAAGAACTACACTTCTATACTTAAAAAGATGAGTAATGAAAGTGTGTAAGCCTTTTATGACAAGAACTACACTTCTACACTTAAAACAAGATGAGTAATGAAAGTGTGTAAGCCTTTTATGACAAGAACACTTATTGCATGGTGCCCAACACATCCATTGAGTTAAATCACTTCCGTTAAATTCATTTCACAAGGCGGTCTACACAATTGAATTGTTCGTGTGCTGACTTCGGTTTTTGCAGGGTTATCATTTCTAAAGCGTTTTTAGATTCCAGCTGCTTGCTGCGGAACGTAAAGGCCCGAGTTAAGAGTAATGAAGTCTACAAATGTCCCGTTTTTCTGAAAGCGTAGTGAAGTCTATAAATGTCCCGGGTTTTTCTTTTTTAAAGCGTAGTGAAGTCTACAAATGTCCCGTTTTTCTTAAAGCGTAGTCCATTGCTCTTCAGTCTTCAGTAATTGAGTATAACTTTAATTACTCCACTACCTCCACCCGCTTATTTTCTCATATCATAACCTGCCCACCTCCTGTCTCCAACAAGAAAATAAAATTTAAAAAAAAACCCAAACTTTAAAAACCTAAATACCGAAACATTTAGAAAAACAAAAACCAAGCAAAAGTGTCCACAGCAAATGCATGTTTCAGTGTTGTGTAATTTATAATCGCGCAGATTACAAATCTTTCACACAGACGGCACACGGATTAGTTCGTGATATTTACAAACACCTACCCGACATGTCGTGACTGAGATAGCTTTATCGCTTTAAAAAAAAAAAGAAAGAAAGAACAATTTTTTGCCAATTTATTTCGATTAAAAGACGCATTAACGGCATTCGTCACGATCTGAACATAAAGCAAATACTAATCATTCTAACTTCCTAAGCATTGGCTTTACAATTAAGTAGCAGTTGACCCAGCACGGCTCCAACTCTCTCGTTACGCAGCTATAAGTAACATCCCAACCACCACTACGGATTTCTTGTCGTGCAGAACGTCATCCGCCTACACAACAGGAAGTCGCTGGCTATTAGAATCTCGACTGGCTGGTTTAACTTTTCAGGTCCTGACTTTTACCGCCCTTATCTGAAATATTGCCTCGATGAATTCATTCGCCTGGGTAGAGAGTTTGGGGTGATGCAAATACTCAAGAAAATTTTATTTATACCTCTCGTTATGTAAGTGGAAATAGCTGACCAGTGCATTAGTTGGCATGGTGGCTTATGGCAGTTATGTCGTATTCACTGTTCTGTGGATTTTTTTTTTGGGGGGAGGGGGGGGGGTGCGACTGACTCCAATGGTCCCAAGCAATAGGACTCCCTGCTCGCTATATACTTAGTGATTTCACCTATCACTGATTTAATAGTTGCATGCTTGTATTTGACACAATGGATTAATATTTCTATTTCTATTTATAAATGAAAAGTAAATAAATTAAGCTAAAACTTCGCTTCGGTGTCATGCTTGTTAGATTCGGTTTGTTTGATTCTAAGTTCGGGGCACATTAGACTGGGTTAGAAAATGGGTTCTTTATTAATCCTATCTGGTGCAAACTGTGATTGGTCGGGAGAAAAAGGTCTACTGTTAGACTGGCGATAAAACACATCGCTAAAGGAGAAGACAAATCCGTCTTTAATCTACTGTTAGCGAGCCCCCATCCACACACTTTCTTCTCCAAAATAAGATTATATCAATATCAATATGCATAAGAAGGTCAATAAATTTAACAATAAATTTATTCAATGAAAAATCAGATATACACATGACAGTTAGAATGAAATATACTACTAAACACAGTACTCCATGAACACATGACACATAGAATGAAATATTCTACTAAACACAGTATTCCATGAACACATGACACATAGAATGAAATATTCTACTAAACACAGTATTCCATGAACACATGACAGTTAGAAATGAAATATTCTACTAAACACAGTATTTCATGAACACATGACACTTAGAATGAAATATACTACTAAACACAGTACTCCATGAACACATGACAGTTAGAATGAAATATTCTACTAAACACAGTATTCCATGAACACATGACACTTAAAATGAAATATACTACTAAACACAGTACTCCATGAACACATGACAGAATGAAATATTCTACTAAACACAGTATTTCATGAACACATGACACTTAGAATGAAATATACTACTAAACACATTACTCCATGAACACATGACACTTAGAATGAAATATTCTACTAAACACAGTACTCCATGAACACATGACACTTAGAATGAAATATACTACTAAACACAGTACTCCATGAACCCACATTTGGATAACTATTGTTTACAATCTCTATTTAAATATATATTTAATAATAATAAAATATAATTACAATGCAACAATAGAGAATACAAATTGCAGGTTAAGCCTATCAGAGAATAGAAATGGAGTTATTAGAATAAATGTGTAAATTTACGTGACAGTCTTTCTTTGCTTTTTGCAACAATGTCACACTGTCAAAATGTTCCCGCCACTCTCATGGAAACTGGCATGCTGCTATATTCTCGAATGTCTCCTCATTGTGTCACTTTCTTCAAGTAGAACACATCATGTGATACTTGTAACTTCACTGTGGTCACTTTCTTCAAGTAGAACACATCACAGTGATACTTGTAACTTCACTGTGGTCACTTTCTTCAAGTAGAACACATCACAGTGATACTTGTAACTTCATCGTGTTAATTTCTTCAAGTAGAACACATCACAGTGATACTTGTAACTTCACTGTGGTCAATTTCTTCAAGTAGAACACATCACAGTGATACTTGTAACTTCACTGAACTAGAATTGTCCAGAATGTATCCAGCATACTTTGCTCTGATACATCTAAAGTGTGTAGCGTACTCCCTATGCTTACACGTATCACAACAGACTTTTCTCGTGTTTCCTGGTCACTTAGGTTTATACTGGTGAACATTTATACTTGAAACTTCAACTCAACGCTCAAGACTCAAAAGGTGAAACGTGACACTGAGAGTTCAAAAGTCAAAAGGCCACTTGTTCACACTCAAGCTAACAACTGCCTTCCAGCTGGACTTCTACCTTCTTTGCCACTCGAATTAAAAGTGATTAAAGGGTAGAATTCTATACAACAAGTGAACTCCTTAAACTCAGCCCATTGGCTAGTCTAGTTCTCATAATTATCATTGGATAATAGAAAACTGCTCACTCTGTTTCCATTAGGTCAGCAAATCGAGAATATTCTTGCCTCGGGCTGTTTACTTCAAACTCAGACACTTTTTAAATAACACCACAAGAAGTGCCCAAGGTCGAACCACTCTGACAATTTAGCAACCCATACAACAATTAAATTAAAAAATAGGGAGGGGCAAATTTACTCTGTCACTAATACCTGCGAACAGCCCCTGTCCGAAAATTGCATTAAAACGAGGTCAGAGAGGCACAAAGTGAATTGTTGTGCTTATTACTTTGTGACTATTAAAAATAAACAGGATGTATCCACCAGACATCCTCAACATGGCAACGACGGCGTGTGCATGAAGATGATTAACAAAACCGGAAAAGGAATGAAAAACCTCTCACCGCCATCAGCCGAAAGGCTGCTTTTGGCCCGGGATGGAAAACGGAAGCACTCTGCTTGCAGGTCGTAGGGCGTAGAATTTTGTCCTGTTAATCACAGCAAATCTAATTTAGTTAGATCTACATACACTGCCAAATCAAACAGGTGTGCATTTGTTAATTCTTTTTCTGTTGCTTTTGCTGTTTAGTTTACTTGTAGATAAGAAAACCCGGATGCAAGTCACGAATACTAGCCACATAAACAGACACGGATACAGGACATAGATGCTAGACTTGGATAGAAAAACGTGTACAGGATATAGATGCTAGACTTGGATAGAAAAACGTGTACAGGAAATAGATGCTAGACTTGGATAGAAAAACGTGTACAGGACATAGATGCTAGACTTGGATAGAAAAACGTGTACAGGACATAGATGCTAGAAACGGATTCTAACCACACTATTAGACTTGGATACTAAAAGCATATGCAAAACTGATACCAGTCACAAATAGCAGATACATGTTTATAACGCAATTCAGAATCGACATAATCGAGACTATAAATATCCATACAACATAATAGCAAGACGTGTATACAAGACACAGTATCAGAATACAAATACCAGACATATACGTCACATAAATATAGATCACATGGTGTAAACATATAACATTGCAAATACGAAATATCAGAGACAAGAACACAAATATCAGATACAAGAACACAAATATCAGACACAATAACACAAATATCAGAGACAAGAACACAAATGTCAGAGACAAGAACACAAATATCAGAGACAAGAACACAAATATCAGAGACAAGAACACAAATATACAGACGTAGATTGAGGAACAAATACAAGACACAGATGCATAGTATAACCATCAGACAAAGTCACAATACAACATACAAGTCCAAGATCAACTTTTTTTTTTAAAAGTCAAGACTAATGCGAAGGCAATTACAAAATACATATGCGATACAATACTTACGAAGAAAAGGAAGTCACTGATGAAAACGTAATGAGACACATAAACAAAATACCATTAAACACAGGTTTATAAAACAAAATGTACAGAACAAAATACACTCTCAACAGCCAAACAAAAGTGATAAAACTATTTATAATTAAAATTTATAACGGAGGAATAGATAGAGTCATGTTCACGCGTCACACATTTATTCATAGGTCAAGTCAGTTCCAAATTATAAATAGAAGACATATACACGACATAGATATACACATCACATATTCCGGAAAATATGTAAGTCACCAGTAATATATTTAAGATACACGTGACACAAATCACATATTCTGGGAAAATATGCAAGTCACAGATACCAGAAATAGGTATAAGACACACGTGATAAATCAAAGACAAAGACGCACATACAAGATAATTTGAACTAGTCAAGATTCAAGACACAGACACCTGCCTCATTCAAGTCAAAGAGATACAAACTCGCAAGTCACAGAATTAAGACAAAGACAAAGACAGTGATTTATTTAATCCGTGTTTTCAATGCATCTGAATGTATCTTTTTGAATCGCTTTCTCTTTCTGTTTCATTCAGACTCGATTTGATAAAGAGCTAATCCTTTCTTTGTAATAGATTCGAGATAAGAACTAGGTTTTGTCGAAATAATTTTTATTTTAAAATTTTACGAGAAAATGTTTGGAAGCATAACTAATCCTTTAAAGGTCTTTAATACCTGTCGGTTTCTGAATGTGCATCTAGCAGATGCCTTGTAG
The DNA here is from genome assembly GCA_028829895.1 of Sinotaia quadrata. Taxonomy (NCBI): domain Eukaryota; kingdom Metazoa; phylum Mollusca; class Gastropoda; order Architaenioglossa; family Viviparidae; genus Sinotaia; species Sinotaia quadrata. The sequence goes on along the minus strand of CM054177.1, from coordinate 129,225,683 downwards.
ACTGTGTTTCTATTGCACAGATCTCCGATAGGTACCATGTAGACTGTGTTTCTATTGCACAGATCTCCGATAGATACCATGTAGACTGTGTTTCTATTGCACAGATTTCCGATAGGTACCATGTAGACTGTGTTTCTATTGCACAGATCTCCGATAGGTACTTTGCAGACAGTTTTTGAAAGTATCTCAACAATCTACATAGTGTGTTTTCTGTTATTTAGAGATATCCAGCAGTAACCTTAATGAAGTGGTCTAAGTTGTATGAGATCTCCAGTAGACCTTTGTGGCCAGTGACTTGTGTATGGATCTTGACTACATATTTTGTAGTGGTTTGAGTGGTTAGAGGTCTCAAGTAGGATCGTGTGCATAGAGATTTGAGTTGTATAGATATCTCTGGCAGACATTTGTAGCATGTGATTTTGTATTGTATAGATATCTCTGGCAGACATTTGTAGCATGTGATTTTGTATTGTAGAGATATCTCTGGCAGACATTTGTAGCATGTGATTTTGTATTGTATAGATATCTCTGGCAGACAATTGTAGCATGTGATTTTGTGTTGTATAAAGATATTTATTAGGCAGCATACAAAAAAGGATGTATGGTTGCATGGAAATCTCCAGTAGACACTTTGGAGCTAGTGGTTTGTGTTGCGTAGAAATCTTCTAAATTTTCCTTACATATGAGTCATTTCTAGTGGTGTATAGATCTCTGGTTAGAACGAAGGCTGTTTAGAGTGTTTAAATAGAAAAAAGTCTTAAAACCAAGGGATGCTTACTCTATCCGACCCCTCACCCTCCCCTTATCGTTTACAGCAAGGTGTTCAGTTAAGACCACTGCGCTAACATACTTCCTTATCATACGACAGCGGGGTTTGAAGACGGATCTTGGCATCGTAGTTAACCGACAACAAACACTAAACAACTCTCCAACCACATGTCCCTACCCTTCACTAAGAAAAAAACATAAATGAAGAAGAAGAAACTACTGAACAAATCACGTTTAAAACAGTGAAATATTTAAATTCAAAAATGAAACGGACGAAAACCTCCTTTGCCCGGATGCGGAAAGCAGTTGCTGTTAAATTACAAACCCTGCATCCGTCCCGGATGTAAACCACACTTTCGTGCAAAGTTTCTACACTCTCCCATTGCGTCTGTAAATTATATTAGCAGCCCATTTTATATATGTGAGTGGAAGGGCGGGAACCTTGCCCCACTCTCCGTATGTATTTTCCTAGGGTACACCAGGTCTCCATACAAAATTTCAACTTCCAGGACCTATCTCTCATTAATTGCTCATGTGTAATGAAATCTTGGCTTTAATAATAAAAAATAAAATTAATAATATTTTTCTTTTCACGTATTTGAATTATAATTTGGTTCTCTTGTTTCTCGTCATACTAACTGTTGTTCAGAATGCATGCAAGTTATTTTGTATAGATATGTGTGATAATTGGTGTTTGTATATATTATGTGTTACCCAAGATCAACGTCACTTAAGGATCTTTATTATTTAATAACTAATAACCTTTCCTTATCCACGACTTTCCTGAACATGAATTAAGGAGCGTGTGCAATGCAATAACTGTTATAAAAATAGATATTTTAGGTCAAATTCAGGCTTTCATTATTCATGCTATAATCTCACAACAAATCACTTGCATTTAACATTGTTTTCGTAAACTACAAGACATAAATAGAAGCACTGAAATTTACGGTGCAGTGTATGACTGTACATACAACTGGATAATGTTTTTAAAGGCACTAAATCAATTTTGTTTCTGAACATTTTCCAATCAAGCGATGTGATTGTCAATGTGTTGTACCGTTCGCTTTCTAATGCCACTGGAGCCAGACCTGAAGGGATAATGGCTGTCTGCTTTGTGGCTAAAAAATCCTCCATAGGTTGTTTATGTGTGCTGACAAATATCCTACCAGTGGCTGTCTGCTTTGTGGCTAAAAAATCCTCCATAGGTTGTTTATGTGTGCTGACAAATATCCTACCAGTGACAACCAGATTGATATCTTGGTTATAAAAGAAAGTGTGGTAGGCTAGGTTTTGTGTTGAGGGTGTAATATTGCTGCTTGCCATTTTACACCACTTTGTTTCCACCTGCAAATCTGTAGTAGCAAATTAGGTCAGCGATTACTGGTTTTATGTTTAAGGCTGCAAATCTGTAGCAGCAAATTAAGTCAGCGATTACTGGTTTTATGTTTAAGGCTGCATGGGAAAATTGTGTCATATATACTATACCCTGTTTGAGTACCTATTTTAATCTTGTATATTGATTTAGTTATTTAAGTAATGATTTTGCACGCAGTTTTAGGTGAATAATACAATTGACCATGAAAGCAATGAAAGCGACGTTTAATGACGCCAATAAAGCTCTCAACAGTTGCTCTTGTACTGCAAAAAGATGTGTTATGTGGGTTTAACACCCGTGTCAGCAGCCAATCACGCAATGGATATCCGCTATCACCAGGTATGACGTCATCAAATGGACGAGGGCTTATCTCGAAATTTTGCCACACTGATCTCTAAGCATTCTTGAGTCATGAACAGAACCATGGTACTTGACTACACAGTTAAGGATTTTCAGATTTGCGTCACAAACAATTTGAACATTAATACAGTTTGCCTTTTCGATTGACATACTCGTGTTCATTGTTAACTGGTGCTTGTATAGAAATGTGTGTTCCGTTCACACAAGCAATCGTATTAGGAAATCCAACTATAGAAAAGAATAAACGGTTCTGTTCGTTTGCAGCTTGTGGGCTTGGAAAATGAATCCATTGTCTTGCCCTTAAGGAAAGCGCTGTTGATAATTTAATTTATAATTCAGCAGACTGCCACTTTGGTTACATTAATTAAATCACCTATAACTATTTAGAAAATTCCTGTTGTATTAAATCTAAAGCAAGGAGAATTTGCATCTCAGGAGATGAAGAACCTTTTCTGTTGCAAACGAACAGCAAGTCGTTACGCAGTTCGTCGGCTATTTTAAAAATATTAACACGTTGAAAACGAAAGCGGTGAAATATTTCCACATCGTCATACATTCCTAGTGGATTAATACGATCCCGATAAAGACGATTTCTTCTTTGCCTACGTCTGTGATAGAATTGGTGCACGGGTGAGGCCATATTTGATTTGCCTTAGGTCGCTGCTAGCGAAGTTAGAGCTGAGAAGGAGGTGCCCAGTAGTTCTGACCTAATTTAGGCGGCGCGCGTCCAAAGTTACAGTCGTGAAACACTACTTAGCGCTTAAGCTAGGTGACACCCAGTTTAGGTCGAAAATCGGGCTAGTCGTCTGTTGTGAAACCGAGCCCAGGAAGATCAAATGGGCCGCCGGCGGCCGCCCCCACCTCAAGGTTCCTCCAACCCACCCAGTCCATTCTCAAAAGAAAAACAAAGTAAGTTTGCATCTCGAACTCAGAACTTGAATTTTTTGCCAGGGCGTTGACGTTCGGTTTGCAAAGTTAGATAAGATTATACGGGACCTGATTTAATGCAATGCAGATTGAAACACACTCTAAAGTGCTGGTAATCACACTGTAGAGTGTAGATTCTCTAACTGGGAGCTTTGGTGGCTAGTTCGAGGGATAGGCTGTAAACAGTAACAAAAGGAAATACACATTAGTGATGGGTGGCAAGAAAGTGCATTCTCTTTCCCATTAACGCACAAAAGTACAAATAACAAACAAATTTTAACCCCACAAGCACATTAACACTTTTTTCTTAATATCTTTAGCACGAAATATATTTTCTTTTTATTTTATATTACATTCCTATCCTCGTACAGGTGTAAGGAAAACGAAAAAAAAATAGGCGTGAAAGCAAAAATTGTGTGTGTGTGTGTGTGTGTGTGTGTGTGTGTGTGTGTGTTTAGCGGTGAAACCGCTTTTAAAGCATATTTTTTGGTGACAATTTGTGTCAGAAGGAATTTGAGGGTAGAGTAGGTTTACAGCCACACCTAGTTCTGACGTCACGCTTACGAAAGTAAAGTACCATTAACAACAGAGAAGCACACACGCAGGCACACATATAAACACACATACATAAGCACATAACACTCATGCATACACATCAAGAATGGTGTAATGCACTGACACTGTGACCCATTGGGTTTTGACTTCACGAAACTGCAAGAATAACGCTCATGCACACACATCAAGAATGGTGTAATGCACTGACACTGTGACCCGTTGGATTTGACTTTACGAAACTGCAAGAATAACGCTCCAATGTAATCAATCAAGTTGTCACCGGTTTACGCATTCAAAAAAAAATAAAAAACTTTTTCACTTAATAACCGTGTTTAGTGGCTGAGATGAACAGTGCTACATTTAAAGTCACGCAATCACTTCGCGGAACTTAGATGAAGAATATTAGTCCACAAGCTGTGTGAAATTCATTAATTCGTGTACACTCTTCATAAGAATTTAAAATTGTACTCTGGAAAGCGACTTAAGACTCGACTGAAAAAGAACGAAATTGAGAATTTTTATAAAACAAACTTACATAAAAGTTGTATGATTTCAAGTGATTTTAAAGATGACAAGTCTTGGAATGATAAACATTAAAAGCAAAGATTTAAAAGAATGTCCCCAAAGTATTTTAATTTGTATTTAAATCACAGAGGATTTAGTTTAGATTTTTCTTCTAACAAAGTTTTTTTTCTTTTAACAATATCGTTCTGAATTTACATGGTGATACTAGATAATGTGAAGAAAGGATTAATGGCTTACTTGTTAATTCTGCTTCCTACATGTTATTTCGTGGACGTCAATCTTAACAACGAGAGTATTGACAAAGAGAGGAAAGAGTAATGACAAAGAGAGGAAAGAGTAATGGCAAAGAGAGGAAAGAGTAATGAAAAAGAGAGGAAAGAGTAATGGCAGAGGAAAGAGTAATGACAAAGAGAGGAAAGCGTAATGACAGAGGAGAGAGTAATGACAAAGAGAGGAAAGAGTAATGACATAGAGAAGAAAGCGTAATGACAAAGAGAGGAAAGAGTAATGACATAGAGAGGAAAGAGTAATGACAAACAGGGAGAAGAGTAACGAAAAGAGTGAGAAAGAGTAATGACAACGAGAGAGAGAAGAGTAATGACAAAGAGAGGAAGATTAATGACAGGAACGATGATGGTAATGACAAAGAAAGAGGAGGGGTGATGATACAATGAGATGAGGAAGATGGCACAGAGAGGGGATAATTAATTACTGAGTTGGGATATTGACTGAAAGAGAAATGATCATGACACGGAAAGAGAAGTGGTGGTGACATAAGAGATAATGAGCAATAATAAAATAACAATTTCTGAGATAGTTTCTCATAATTGGAGGAAGGTCACGTGACAGATTCAAAGCCTTCACAAGTTTTCTTAGCAAATCCAGGAAGACGAATATCAGTTACTGTAAAGTATATAAATGTGAGATGCAGGAGGCGAGAAAGACGAGAAAAGAATAAATTCTAGTTTTATTACTTCCTCACTGCTTGCTGGAAACTTAACCCAGTCACATGCACACAATTTCAAGAAAAAAATACAACGGACGCACAATGGATATGACGCTAACAAACCGTCTAGTCAAATATTAAACACATGTAATATTTAATCTGATTCTTGCCCCTCAGACTCCCTTCGCGAATGAAATCCCTCTGACATATATGCACATGAAGGGATGAGAAACGGAGTCAATATTTATAATTTTAAAAGAAATTTAATACAGGAAACAAAATTAAATGAAGTTGGAATAAAACAAGGAAAAGGTCCTGACAGATTAGGATAATGGATGGCTCGGTGTCATCATTATTATTGAAGGATTTTAGTAAACTGGCTTATATAAGTTTAAGCAATAACAACAGCTAATACCGTAACAAGGGCGAGGCGAGTGAGGCACATGCCTCCTCACAAATCTGAGGGCTGACTTATCTTTCAACGTAGACTGGCTTTTTTCTAAAACCTGGACAGGCTTTTCTTTTCTGCATGGATTGGCTTTTTTTTAAAACCTGGACTGATTTTTCTTTCAGCACTGGACTGGTTTCTCTTTCAGCATGGACTGACATTTTTAAAAATCTGGACTGGCTTTTCTTTCAGCATTGGACTGGATTTTCGTTCATTCATGACTGAAATTGGACAGGCTTTTATGATTCATGAACAAGAACGGCTATTTTTTCTTTCATTGTGGATTTGGGTCAGTCATAGTTAATAGCTCGTGACAATCCATTCACTATTCCTTTATTCTGGACTAGACAAACATATCTCTATGTACCCTGATCTCACAATAGCGGTGGAGCATTTTACATTCATTATTAATGTAATGACCATATGTTACAATATAGTCCACAATAGCGGTGGCTTGTTTACTTTCATTGTTAATGTAGCGACCTTATGTTATCATGTTGTCCGCAATACCGGTGGAGTATTTGCTTTACTACCCTAAATTATCATATAGTCCACATCAGGGATGGTGTGTTTACTTTCATTATTGATGTAGCGACAAGACATTTGAAATCTTGAGAGCGTGTGCAGGAATTTTGCAGTGAGAACTTTTTGTATTTTCGAACTCAATGAAGTTTGTGTCTTGACATCTGTGCTCATTACAGGTATGCCGTAGTTCGCTATCAATATTTATTAGTTTTCAATGAATTAACAATGCACGTACTGCCCGCTCAAAACAAGGATGCGTATTGTACATTGTCGCTTGCCTTGTTGCGGACTGGGATCGAACGTCTTTCGCTTCTCATGAGTAATTTTTTTTTCTCCTTTTCCTTCTGGAACTATACGCCTCACAGAGTTGACCCACTTCGATTGTAAACGATACTGATTCGAAACGTAAACAATTTACTCTGGAAACCCGGATCCGTATGTAAACACCTTGTCAGAAAATCGACCCTTTAATATGGTTGGTTGGTTAATTGGGGTGATATGGGTTTTCCGGCTCCCGCCGATTTCGTCTACTCAACCCTTTAATATGATTAAGTGCAACGAAAAATTACTACAACACAATCAGTATATGTCAGTCTCAAATGTGCTACACAGACTTACGACGTCAGAAAGCGCGGTCGGAATGCTTTGCGAGCACAAGCAGTGACGTATACGTCTGCTCTTTCACCTGCCCAATCAATCACGTCCTTTCAACGTGAGGAGTTATTAGAGAAACCCTCTACTGTTTGTTCCAAATCCTGTGCAGATACAGTCGGGTTAGCTGGTCATTTAAAAAATCAGAATGAGATGAGATTAGATTTACAATATGAGATTGTGAGACAAGTAATTTTACAAATGTAAACGATTTAATTATTTTAAATTACTTCCTGGTTAAAATACTTACCATATAAAATATATGATCCCAAGTGTTATTCAAGAAGCAAAGCAGTTTAAAAACAAGAAAAAATATTAAAGGTCTGGCAATTAAAATTCTCTTTGACTGACACAACTCCGATTCGTGTGAAGCACAAAGTGTCGCCGCTATACTCTGGGGTGACTTTGTAATAATGACTTATACCAACTCTGTATAATTAGCTATGATACAAGACATCTACAAGTGCCGGTGCATAGTATGGGTCACTGGTTAAATATGTATATCTGCAACTGTTACGCTGATATACTGGTACGTCGCCAATTTGGCTCCGCCCCCAACTCAGAATCAGCTGAGATTTAATGTTTATGAATAATTATAAATATATATATATAGAAACGATTATAATTAAACGAACAGAGGACAAGACGTAATCATTACATTATCATTTGAACTACGAAAATAGCGATAGAACTAACAAACACGCGTTTTAAAATAATAACAAGAAATTTAATAAAAGAAAAAGTTAACAAGATTTAGAAGATTCAGTCATCCTAAGCCAGTTCATTGGACTGAAGTCACTGTCTGAATAGGCACTTAGCTTAAGCACAGAAATGACGTCAGTCTTGTAGACTTGAATTTTTCCAGTCAATAGATCGGCGCGTCCCAATTCAGCCGGGACAAGTAGAACGGCCACACAGGCACAGCCACACAGGCAAACAACAGGCAGCTATAAACGAGAATACACAATAACAAGAAAAAAAACCCTGCAACACAAACAATTGCAAAGCCTAAGTGTCCAGTCCAGTGCTCGATTAATAATTACTAAGTTCGGCATAGGCCTCTGAAAGGAAGAATATTAATATATTCAAAATAAAACATAGTATATAACATCCTAATAAAACTTAACCATTCACACAAATACAAAGACGCTTTTACCTATATAGCCAGGGTTTTCTTCTCTCATATACGACCCAGTGTTGTTTTGGGCGGACTACCCTTTCAGTCGTCACCCTCAGACGATTTTTCAGGAAGTAGTGAAGATAACATTTTCACTGTGGTTTTTATTACCCTGCTTAGACCAGCTTCTGACCTGTTCAATTCATTAGCTCTAAGATGATTATGTCCCTCTAACAACTCTAACCACCCGCTAAGCGTACGCACTGACCACACGCTGACCGCCTCGCTCGCAGACTTCAAACACCGCAGACATCAAACGCCAGTCCCTAAATCTTCCACACATGTCTCTCATTCGTTCCAGGGCTTCCCTTCTCTGTAAACAGGACGCAATACGCACTCATTCCACAAATGAAAATTTATATAAAATATATATGTGGGAATATTTTCCCATCATACAACACAAAGCATTAACCCACTTTACGGTTTATCTAAGTCTTTAGGGGCCGATTTCCAGAAGATTCTTTCAACAACAAACAAAATTAGCAGGAGTTTGTTTTATGCTCTTTAATCACTGTAACTAGAACAGAAGAGCTGCACTTTTCTTGAGTTTCTTTTCAGCACTAAGATCACAACAATGCACTTAGCCTAAATATTGTTTTCAGCACTATGATCATATAATAATACTAGTAGTATTAAATGCTTTATTATTGTTGCAATTTTGCATAGTTAGCCTTCTTGTCTTATGCATAACGGCAGTTTGCACCAGTCTTGGCCGTGGTTTTTTTTTTAAATCTCAAATCCACACGTGCATGGAACAGAAAACTGATAACATCTTTCCTGCATCTTAGTTATCTGTTCGGCGGGGAGGAGGGAAAATAGAATCCTCCTCTCTGTCGTCCGGTGTTTCTGCCACTGACTAGCAAGTTGTGTGCGCAGTGATGTCCCGTGTGTTGTCACTGGCACGCTCTCCGAACACAGTGACGTCAAGTAGCCTACGTGTCGCCTTGAGCCTCGACGGAAACAAAAGAGCAACAATAAAATAATGAAATATTCTCACGTGACAATGCCTTAGGAGTCCACGCACACCTGTATATTTACCTCTCCTCTCATCATATAATAATAGATGACAAGCCCTCCGGTAATCTGCGTCATAAGTAACAAGTAAGCAGATGGACAACAGCAGTAAAAACAAGAAGGGAGAAAAACTACAATGACAATGAGAGCAGAAATAAGAACAGCAGCATCAACAACAACGGCATTAAGATAAGACTAACACTTTCGAGAAAGAAATAAAAAAGAAAGAAAGAAAGAAAGAAAGAAAGAAAGAAAGAAAGAAAGAAAGAAAGAAAGAAAGAAAGAAAGAAAGAAAGAAAGAAAGAAAAAGAAAGAAAGAAAGAAAGAAAGAAAAGTAACCTGAAAGGGATGATTAATTTAAACACTAATTAATAATTACTTTATTTTTGTAATTTTATCTGGCAAATTTCAGTATCTTTTGTGCACGATTCTTTTGACTGAAAGGATTGAATACAAATAGGCCTATAGTGATTCACACATATATTTCTTCCCATATTTTGCTATCAGGCTTGTTTTCAATAGTCTTCATTTTTTAACTCTAACTTCTTTCTTGTTAAGCCATCCAAAGCTTCTAGCATTTACACAATACATCTTTTAAAAATTGATTGACTTGAAAATAGTTGAAGTAGGGAAATAAAAGGTGAATAGATAAACTCCATTACCTAAACAAAGATGTAAACTTGTCTTTCCAAGGGACAGAGTGACGGAGAATTGTAAAGTTGTCTTACCTAGGGACTGTTAGTGACGGAGAGTTGCAAAGTTGTCTTACCAAGGGACTGTTAGTAACGGTGAGTTGTAAAGTTGTCTTACAAAGGGACTATTAGTGACAGAGAATTGTAAAGTTTCTTACCAAGGGACTGTTAGTGGCAGAGTTGTAAACTTGTCTTTCCAAGGGACAAAGTGACGGAGAATTGCAAAGTTCTTATCTATGGACTATTAGTGACAGAGAATTGTAAAGTTGTCTTACCAAGGAACTGTTAGTGAGGAAGAATTGTAAAGTTGTCTTACCAAGGAACTGTTAGTGACGGAGAGTTGCAAAGTTGTCTCACCGAGGGACTATTAATGACGGAGAGTTGTAAAGTTGTCTTACAAACGGACAGTGTTGGTGGGTTCGGTTCAAACAACCTATTCCATCATGCCGAGTTTAAACAGACACACTTCAAGATGTCCAGGGGTAGATTATTCCGAGAGTCATTTGCAGAGCGAATTAATGAAGGCCTTGTATTGTTGTATTTTAATGTAGGTTAAATTGTATATAATTCATAGACTTAATGAACACTTAATTAACATATACGTTATCTCCATATATTTTATTACAAGATATTTATAGTGATCATTAATTAACACAAATGTACAGTCACTATTTCAAGTTCTTTATAAGTTAAATTTAAAAATAAACTATCAAACTCCAATATAATTTGTTACCCTTTCATTCAAGGACCACGAGAATATAGTACTGTAACCTACTTTTATAATGACGACATAACAAACAGCTGATAGAATAAATACAAGAGTACTGTTTGTTTCAGTGATTTAACTTGTCATCCCTTCTTCACTCAAGGAATGTAGGAACTATAAATTGTGGTATGCTTTCAGAAAGAACTGTCGTTATCTCTTCGCGCCCAGAATGTGAAAATTAAGAACTATAAATTGTGTGCTTTCAGAAAGAAATGTCGTTATCTCTTCGCGCCCAGAGTGTGAGAATTAAGAATTGGGATGCATGTTTTGAGACTGACGAATAATAAACAGTTTACAGAACAGTTTTGTTTGTTTATGTGATTTAATTAGCAATACTTTTAATGACTAAGCGCAAAGATCAGAAAGTGTAATCTTAAGCCAAATGTAAAGATTGTGCATTTCCTCTCTTCAGCCCTATTTTATTCCTTAAACCATAATGAAATTATGACCTAAAAAAATTTGTATCCATCTCATTTAAATTAAACAGTGTAGCTGTGATTTTCACGTTCACGAACTCTACTGCATAAATACGAAAGAATGCATTTATTACATTTTCCAAAGTGACATAAACACAACGACAACCGACATCCAAAGTGACATAAACACAACGACGACAACCGACATAAACATTACAATATCTACGAAAGAATGCATTTATTACATCTTCCAAAGTGACATAAACACAACGACGACAACCGACATAAAACATTACAATAATTACAAAAGAATGCATGTGTGTCACCTCCCAGGATGAGATAAGCAAAACAACAACTGATACAAAATCATCCAAGGCTACGAAAATACTATTGAGTTCGACATTTGACTTCCTGGTGTAAACTTCACTTGGGGCCAGCTCAAAGCTCTTACTGCCACACACAGACGTCTTCCAGCAGTGGTGCGTGGTAGCAGTCATTGCTCGGTGTAAAAGATACCGTCAAAGTCCCTATCCTCGGAACGAAAAGAATTAATTTCTTCTCTCCGTAGAGTACGTTCAGCGCATTAATTGAGGCCAAGGAAGCCTTTATGGTAGGGAAAGATTTCGATGGTTGTTTTCTAACGGGGACTAAGCACAGGACAATAGTAGCTTGACTTTTTTATTCATGTTGATTGGCGTGCTGAAGTGACATTTATGGTGTAGACTAATTCGTGCATACACCTGAATTTTTTTTTATATAGTTTGTTTAATTTTAATATACTAGAATGTTTATGTTTTGATTCTGGGGCAAGAACAAGTCTACGTAGGACATTCTTGTCTAGAATTCTTGGAGAGCTGCGACATTCAGAATAAATGAAAGATGGTGTCAGGATTTTGGCACAAGCTTTATTTGATATTGCTGGTTGCAGCGACAGCAGGTAAGGCTCAATTAAAATTGTCTTCGATTTCTGCCTTCACTGTCCACTTAGTTTTACTAAGAACATTGGACAAATTAGCTCAACGAAAAAGTAAATTATTACACACACACACACACACACACACACACACACACACACACACACACACACACACACACACACACACACATTCTCTCTTGCCCCCTGTGACCTGCTTCTTTAGTTCGCTTTCGAGTTTCTGCATGCAAGGGACAAACATTCCATGCTACTGTCTAGCGCTATGATTCTATTTTCAGCCTGGCTACTCATTTTACATTTTATGCTTTGCTCCTTTAAAACAATTTACAAGCAATATAAGAATGCAAGGCTATGCCTTACAGTTATACTGTAAGTGCATATAACGTATAAGAAATGTTTAATTCAGTTGATATACATCCTAGTCTGAAGTTTTTAGTGTACGAAACATCGGCCATGTTTTCCCGTTATGCGTTACTCGCGGTGGTCATGTCTTGCTGTACTGCTAGATGAGAAACATAGTGTTGGAGTATATTACTTTGTCTCTAAGTGAGAAACATAGAGTGTTGGAGTATATTACATTGTCTCTAAGTGAGAAACATAGAGTGTTGGACTATATTACTTTGTCTCTAAGTGAGAAACATAGAGCGTTGGACTAAATTACTTTGTTTCTGAAGTGTTCGAGACTGTTGCTATGTCTCTCTGCGTGGTCTGTACGAAGTCTATTGGTATATGTTTATTGCCCAGCCTCACAGTTTATTAATATACTATACTATCGGTGATCATGTGTCACAAGACATTTCAGCTATGTTAGTGTATCTATTTCAGCTATGTTAGTGTATCTGTTTCACTGTCTGTTAGACAACTTCGTGTCGTCCCATTCACACACTGTCAAGTTTATTGCTTTGTCCTACAGTTTGTTTTACAAGAAAGTTGAAACGCTATGGCGATGTCTCACAATCTTTAAGTCATGAAAGGAGTTGCTTCCCATCACAGTCTGTTTATTAAGTGTTTGTCAAACATAGGTCTGTTTCATGAAGTGCGTAAGCCTATTTCTATGCGTTAGTCTGAATACCATGAAGTTATTGCTCTTCCTTTACATTGGAAGCCCATTACTCTTTATCTCATCTCCTACTCTTGTCTAAGAGTACGTAACGCGGTTAAAGAATAACTTAGATGTTAAACCACCAGGTCATGCAACTGTATACGTGTACTAGCTTCGCCGCATATATTAGTGCCGCTTTATTCCAAAAGACAATGCCACTGAATTAAACATTTTGTTTGTGTGTGTATAAATATGTGTGTGTGTGTGTGTGTGTGTGTGTGTGTGTGTGTGTGTGTGTGTGTGTGTGTGTGTGTGTGTGTGTGATGTATATATGCGAATGCTGTGTCTGTATTTGTGACTGAGTGGATGTTGTGTGTCATAGCCGAAGCATTTAAAACACAGTGCATTTTATTTATTTTTAAATAATGAAAAATGTCTTAAATTTGCCGCACACAAACGAATAATTTTAAGATAAAATATTGTGGCGGAATAAAACAATAGCAAAACAGTTTTGGAGTAGCGCCCCTTTACTCGTTTTAAGTTCATTTGAAAGAGCGACAAACAAGTCCAATGCAATGACGTCGGTCGCTCAAGCGACAATAACTCGGAGTTTTACATTCTGAATAAATAACCACTAGCCTTCAGGCGTGAACACAGCAACGTTGTTAGGAGCGTTTGTGCGGAATTTTCACGTGTCTTACTCGGCCAGCCAATCCGGAACTCGAGAGATTAGTTTAAAGGTTTTGGTTGTTTGTTTTTTTTAATTAAATTCTTTACATTTTTATTTTTTGAGGGAAGGTGGCATTCTGTTTCATCACGCGGCAAAACTAATCACGGACTAGCAGTAAGCATGACAGGCGTCAGTTTGCAAATGTACGTTAAAAGCAAAACCGATTTCTTCTAAAGGCAAACATAGAAATGTAAATGTATTCCAATACAATTCTTTTCAAAATAAGGATTGGTGCTGATTTTACGAATTTTTTTAAACTTCGGCTTTTCTCTAATGGCAGCAGGATTCCCTTTGTGCATATTGCAGTTTATAAAATAAGTGAACGCTAACTGAAAATGTGTTACACTATGTAGAGAGAAAGTATTTAGTACATATTAGTGACCTACGTATTCCTGGGAAACACTTCAATTTAAGAGGCTGGAGATATGTGCGCGCGCGGAGTGTATATATGCGTGTATGTACATGTGTGCGTGTATGTACATATGTGCTTATGTGTTTAGATGGCAGGATGGGGAATGCGTGTGTGTTTACTAATTACTGAAGTAGTTAGGTAATATCAACACTGACGTTTGCCAGTAATATACTTTACATACAACATATAAACAAATCCCAGTAATATACTTTACATACAACATATAAATAAATCCCAGTAATATATTTTACATACAACATATAAATAAATCCCAGTAATATACTTTACATACAACATATAAATAAATCCCGAATCGTGTTATGCCAGAAGAGAATTTTTCTGGAATTCCTTTTCTTTCTAGCAACTGACGAAGGACAAAAAAATTTATTACTAAAACACAGAGTGTCTTTCATAATTATGCATCATCCGGTAATATATTATTTATCGATGTTGTAATCATCCAAGTGGTGAATATAACGAAGCAAAAGCATCACCGAGATGTGACCGTTTGTGGCTTTGAGTAGAATAGTTGTGGATGATTCCTGAAAAAAGAAAGACATACAAATAAATACACCTAACAGGAAAAGATAAACAGTATAAAGATGAATGCGCATACCCCCCTCCCCGACACACACATAATTGTGTACTGAAGTAATCAGAACAGTTGTAAATTTCGTGGGTTTTTTTTTTCGACAGTTGCAGCAAGAATTCACGAATAAGGGAATGCAAACTATAATTTCTACTATTCCCTTAATAATATCCAATTTTTACGTAAGTTCGAAGTAAACGGTTCCAATTTGAAGTATTTTAAAATAAAACAGACATTTTGGGTGGCTGTTTTTACTACTTTTTCCTTTGGACTGCTGCTACTCTGGGTGTGTTGTTACGTCGTTGAATAGTTAGCGTTGGGCTTGAAGAGCTCTGTTTCAGTTTCCTTAATAACTCTTCACCAGGGCTTCCGGAAATGACACAATCAGTGCGGATTTATGCCATCAAAGCAAATTTTAGGACGAAAGTCTAGTAGAGAGAACAGTTCTATTGAAATTACGACCCAACTGTAACGTGACAGTGTTTAGGGAAGATGAGAGCTACATTTGAGTGGAGGATGATGTTCATTAATTGTTTTTTAACTGACGTCATACGCACACTGACTGCGAAATACAAATACTAATAAAATGGATCAATGAGCATGATTATGCCGTTAAATGTGAGATGCGGATTTGAACTTTGTGACCCGCAGTCAGTTGACAAAAAAATATTTACTTTAGTATTTTGTGAAGATACGCACACAGTATTGCACCATCAAATAGCATTTAGAAGCAATACTTTCGTACGCATAAATCCCAGTTTTTGTCTTTCCTTTCCCTCCTCAATTTCTCACTCACCACTCTCCTACTCCCGACTCCTTAAGGCATTTTCAAGAATATTCGGTTATCCATCTAAAGAAATTCTAAAAATTATTTGCCAATAGTCGCCATTTATTCCGGCGATGGAAATAGCAACAGCTTAGTTGGGTGTCAGTGTATGCAATTTTTTTAAACGGTACAGCGTTATGTTACAACGTGGTGGTGGTGGTGGTAATGGTGGGTATCGCTACCTGAAGCCAGTACAATACGCAATGATATAAAATTCACATACATTGATGTGAAAATCACGTCCGCATCCACACCCATATCCGCCCCCCACCCACACACGCACTCACGAACACACATGTACACACTTGCTCCTCTGCTATTTAGTTGGTGTCCTTTTTGTCACTTCCGAACCCATGGGCGTTCAAACTGTGTATTCGTTTAGATTCAGAGTAAGGAAAGAATTCATTTGTCTGATTGATAGCGTGGCGTTCATTTTCTGTTCTTCTTCCGGGTGCTCTTTCTGAACAGGACTAAACGCACAGTTGTTTACTCTGAACATTTTTCATCTAAATGCGTTTTACCAGAAAATAAAAATAGTAGTTTTTCGTTTTAATGAAAGGGTATTCGTTGAAACTGATAAATAGGGCGATAAATATACATAGCATATATAAAGACGTCAAATATCGGAGGTCCCCAACAAGTCGGTCTGAAGTTCTCGTAATAGAATGTGAAGTCGCTTTGTAGGCAGACAGATTAGGGCCCAGAATGTGAAGTCGCTTTGTAGGCAGACAGATTAGGGCCCAGAATGTACAATGCCGAAGTAAGCAAGAAAACGAATTACAAGATTAGGGCTCCAAAGATACAATTCCGACAAACATGTGAACGAATTACAGGTGCAATGCCGCAGAAAGCAAATGAAAGATTCACAAGATTAGGGCACGGAAGCGTACCATGCCGAAGTAACTAGGTGAACGATTTACAGGATTACGTCACCAGAAAGCACAACGTTGACAAAGAGGTGAATGAATTAAAGGATTATGGCCTAAAAGATACAATGCCTAAGTAAGTGAAAGATTTACAATATTAAGTTCCAGAAGGTGCAATGCCGAAGTAAGTAGGTGAAAGATTTACTAGATTAGGCCAATATTAGATTTTAAAGTGTTCGTGACATGTCTTCCATAATACTTTCTTTTTTTTTTTCAGTAACGAAATTAAGAAATCGAACATTAAACACCCCAGAGCTTTTAAGAAAAGAGTGCCATTTATTTCTTTTTATATTTTTAAGTGTGCTGTTTCTCTCTCTTCCATCTCTCACTCCATGTTCTCCACTGTCTCTCAGTTTTCATAATCAATCGATCTATTCTGATAATCGCTATCATATAAGCAGAAATCTCACGTCAGTGGTCAGTATCAGCACAACTTAATCCTGTTGTGAAATAAGCGACACACGGTTTCTCAATTGTAATTGCATTAACAAAAAAAATAAATATGCACGAACGTCACCCATGATTTTCAACCTTCGACATATTTCTTCTTTTTTTGTACGGTACAAATCACCTAATCGTTCTAAAATTAGTTTACCCATCAGCACACCAAAATCACTAGATTAAGGTCAACTGCAAAACGCCTACCACAAGCGAAAATGAGAGACTGTTTGGACGGCACATGCAGAAACAACGATGTAAGTGCACAAACTCCTAAGCGCATCAGCACACCAAAGGGTCTAAACACCTAAACATTATAACTAAGATAAGAATATATCAGGTAAGGCTGGAGTACACAGTGGGGGTCAATTAGGGTGTGTAAATTGGGCCTGCAGAGCAGGAAGTGAAAACGGAATAGACTCAGATACAAAACTATAATTTCTGAAAAAACGAATGAAACATATGTAGGCGAAGCATACCGTAGAGATTATGCGCTATTTCTGGCTTAAATTTGTTCAAGTTTTATCGAAGTTATCTAAGTGGGGAAAGTTGTAAGGCAAATATTATGTTTAAGTGGGGAAGGACGCATGGATAACATAATAAATGAGAAGGGGCGGTCAAAAATGGATTACTTCTAAGTAGAAAGGATAAAAAACAGATTATATCTAATCGGGAAGAAGTTGTTATAGGGATATATCTAATTGGGGAAGGAGATATTATAGGGATTATATCTAATTGGGGAATGAAATGTTATAGGGATTATATATAATTGAGGAAGGGGATGTTATAGGGATTATATCTAATGGAGGAAGGAGATGTTATAGGGATTATATTAAGTGGGGAAGGAGATTAAAAAAAAATAAGAAGAATGAGAAAAAATAAAAAATAATAAAAAAATAAATACATTTTAAAAAAAACCATCAACGTACACAAACACACTAATAACAGTCGCAACAACGAGCAGACATAGAAATGCAACACACAAACCGAACAACGCACGAACACTACACCCCACCCTCCCCGAATACCAGTGAAAGGAGGAAGGCCCCACAGGAATCCACCAAAAATCGCCAAGATGAAAAGTTTTACAACAATTCCTGCGGGGCGTATAAAAAGCGGAATAATCATTATCATGTTATAGGAAGTATATCTAAGTGGGAAAATATGTAAGACAGGGATTGTGATTAACGTAATAATACTAATAAGACGAGTTTGGAACATTATATTATATAAATAAGGCAATGATTGCTACTGCGATTTAATGAAGAATACAATGTTAATAATGACAGTGTAACTATTATTGTTCAACCATTTTATTTATTTTTAAGTGATGGGGATTACTAAAGTGCACAGAAAAACAGAATTGTAAAAAGCCAAATTGTTTTTTTTTTCTATTAGTGACCTGGTTATACACAAAAATGTAATAAAAGAGTCTAGTGAAGCAGTATTTTGTCCACATTTCCCATGGGAACAAGAAAATTGACCGAAAAATAAAGTTCAATCTTATCTCCTCTTTATCTAATTATCACACAACAAAACTATTTTTTTAATCAAATTCCTCGTTATTATACCTATAAATGTATATTGATCTTGTTCACTTTATTAAAAAATAATTTATATGTTTTATCACTAGAAGTGATTTTAAAATTTGTCATTGTTATGCAAATAAACCACTAAACAATCTAAACCTGATCACGTAGACCCGTAGAGCAAATCCGTGAACATAACTTTGGAGATATACACACAAGCAAACATCATGGAAAATGTCACAGCAATAAGTATTTTATTACGGAGTTGTTTCCCTTTTAATGGGGCAACACAACATAAAACCCCAATTTTGAAGAAAACGACAACAAAGAGAAAAATATTATACTTGCATGAACAGTGCATGTCCATTGAGCAAATGTAATATCCAGTGTGCAGTATAGTATATAATGAGATCAGGGGCAAATTATCCATGAGTTATAGACTTTTATAAACACTAGGGCATCTCACGAAACAACTGGGTGACAATTTTCAAACTGTCAAACTGATTTGAACATTGTAGTGTTCACTCAACACACAGTGGAGAAAAGTGTCAGCCATGACTGTCCAGCACTATACTGAACAAACTATGTTCACACATTTACAATTATTATCAGTTTAGAAAACTCCAGCTCCATACGTAAGTCCTTCCTGTTTTTCCTTGTCTAGCACTGTCCTTCTCTGTGTCATGGTCATTTGTTTCCTGCAACGCCGGGCTTCTGCTGAACTGGCTGCATCCGCCTTTTCAATTCGACGCTCATTCATATGAGAGGATTTTAACAGTGAAATGGGCAACGTCTGGTTTTAGATTATTCAAGACTTCAATCATCTCCAAAGCTCCTTGGTTGAAAATATATACTGCACGTGCAACAGCCCACCCCCACCCTTACACGTTGCAATCCTATGAAGGATGTTTTGGGACATCGATTCCAGATCATGGCATTGGAGCACACATTGTTGTTTTGAGTTCCACCATGAGCCAGTCGTTTCAGATTTTCATCCGCCTGTGGCCTATAGATAGGAATCATCGGATGTGCGCTTCAATGGAAATATAGCTGGTCGTCAGATGTCCAGCATGGAATGGTGGTGTCAGCACGGAGCTGTTGCCGCCTGATAGAAGCACCAGCTGTCTGGACCATCAGGACACTGTTGGTGTCTTGGCTCCTGATCAGTTGACATGGAGTGCCATAGTGTTGCCCGTACAGCAGATTCCATATTTGTCACATCAGGTTCTATGCGTATCTAAGGGCTGAAGTTCTCCATTTTGCATCCACATCATGGCTAATATCTTTGGGTACCATATTTTAGAAACCGAATAAAGTCATAAAATCTAAGATTTGTGTTAAACGGGTTGCGTTTATGATTTATGAGGTGTTGTAGAGTGAAAATCAATAACGATCTGAGTATTGATCTGGTACTCGATTTTTGTTATTAATGCACTGTAGTTCACCCCATTAAGAAATAAAATATGTACCTTCGAGGGTGACCACGTCTTTAAACTGATGATCGTTAACCTCTCTCTCTCTCTGATTAATACCAAGTGCAACAAACTATTTATTTCCATATCATCATTAACATCATAAGGTAGCACTTCCATCACCTCCAATTCCACTACCATCATCAATGTTATTATAATTTCTCTGTGCTCATACACTCCTCGATTTTTTCCCGCGAAGCTGCTCAAGGGGGCACAACTACGTGCAACACTACTTGCAGTGTCCACATGGAATGCCGGGCCGGCGCTTGCCGATGTGAGCCAGGCTTTACAGCAAAGATAATCTCTGGGACAAGTGCTTGTGGTCAGTACAGCAAACATCATTTATTTATTTACTTATTTATTAATAGATAGAGAGAAACGGACACTTGTGCTGAAATATCAGCGATCAGTTAGCATTGTTCAATTTGCATCTTGTGTTCTCTGAGTAAATGTATTAAATCTTCCGCTGTATGCGTGGTATACATAGATAGATAGATAGATAGATAGATAGATAGATAGATAGATAGATAGATAGATAGATAGATAGATAGATAGATAGATAGATAGATAGATAGATAGACAGACAGGGAAAGCATTTGAAAAAAAGAATATAGTGTGTGTATGTATGTCTGCATGCATAACAAATTCACACACGCGCGCGCGCGCGCGGTCAATAGAGGAAAAGAAGAGAGGCTACATTATAAATAGCAACTTTGCAATAGAGTGACGAAAGTGTAATAATTTACTCATTACAAAATGTTCGTTTTAATATGAGGAAAATATCAATGTCTTGTGTTTGGGTGACTTTCAGTACGCCCGTGTGTATTAGACTAACATCACAGATATTTTGATTATTTTTCTTTCAAAATGCGTAACCTTAAAAACAACTACAGAAATATTGTTCCTTGTTCACCCTTATTTAAATATAAATGCGCAACAACACAGCAATCACCAAACATTCACTCGTCTTAAGGCCTCATTGGCATTGTTCATAACCGAAATTTATTTTGCAGAACCAACCGAAGAATCCTTCGAAAGACACCCTGAAGATGGATGGTTTAATAACTTGCTGCACCCTGACTGGGGGGTAATTGGTAAAGATTTTTTTTACACAAAGATTTATAAACAGTTAATAATTCTCTTCATGGGCCTAGGAATTTATTTCTAATAGCAATTATTTGCACGTTGACTTCACAAATGGTTACATGTAATGTAATAAATCGCTCACCCTTATCATAGGAGTAAATGCGTAACGTAAACTTTTTGACTATTTGGCAGACGTTGTGAATGGTTTACTAATAGAATTGCTTTACGTTTGATATGTAGAGGACATGGGGTATATGTGACTGGGGGTGGGTAGGGGATGTCCGTTCATTCACTACCATCTCAAAACAGCGGAGAATACTTTGGATATTTAGCGCAGGTTTTTTTTTTAATATTTAGTGTGCTTCCTGTTTCGAACACTTAACGCCCTAGTACTTAATATTCACAACCATTGCACTTTGAACGACTTCGTTATAGCTCTCTGCAGAGAGAGAAATTGACGGCGAAGAACTAAAGTACACATAAAATATAAAATCATTCCTCTTATACTGGGAGTATATACTTTTGACGGCGAAGAACTAAAGTACACAGATATAAAATCATTCCTCTGATACTGGGAATATATACTTTTGACGGCGAAGAACTAAAGTACACAGATATAAAATCATTCCTCTTATACTGGGAATATATACTTTTGACGGCGAAGAACTAAAATATACAGAATGTAAGAACAAACTCACGTACACTGGGACTATGTACGTTTTACAGCTGTTAACTAAAGTACACATATATAAGAGCATTCCACGTACACTGGGTCTATGTACGTTTTACAGTGTTAACTAAAGTACACATATATAAGAGCATTCCACGTACACTGGGTCTATATATCTATACGTTTCACAGCGGGTTTACGTTGGTACAAATCTTACATGCATGGGCACTAAACTTTTAACGTCAGATAGGTCAATGCGCTGTACTGGTATCTGCTAGACTAGACTACTTACTATTTTACTCATCCTAGACCCATGTCAACCACTCATTCCCAGTCAGAAGCCCTGTTGGGAAGACACTCCTTGAAAGGCTATAAGTGTCCTAGAACCTTCCCAGCAGCGAAACACTGCAAGTCTACGAAATGTGTAGTTAGAAAGTATAGGCGTTAATGGGCCGACTCCCATCAACTTGAGAGCACGTAAAAGCATTTACTTTTACTTGAACATTTATTATAGTATCATTTATACAGACTGGGATGTCTATTCTGTTAATCGTAATTATTTATTGTTTGCTCTTATGCTTCTTTTAAATAATATAATTTCTCTACTTCTGCCAGTGGCTTCTATCTCCCATTGATTTCAACGTATGACCACCAATTTGTTCATCAGACTATCGGTTAATACTATTACGGTTAATCCTTAAACGGCTAATTATAATATGGTTAATCCTATAACGGTAAATTCTATTATCGTTAATCCTGTTACAGCTAATGCTATTTCTGTTGATTCTATTACGGTTTCCCCTTGTTCAAGCTTGACCAAATTTAAGTTAGCGAAACATATTTGTGTCTATCGATCTATCTTGTAGACGATCAGTGACGTCAGTTTCTGGCTGTATTCATACCTAAGTTGCAGGGTGAGAGAAGACAGTGTGTGACACACGAAACCAACATCTACAGTCGATGTTTGTCTGTGAGCTTTGTGTTCTTTTTTCTGCTATGATTGTTAGTTAATGCACGAGTATAATTCTTATGAACTCATTTTTAGTTCACTCATGTGAGTGAACCAAATAACTACTACAGTATCATAACACTCTCTTATGACACCACATGTTCACGATTATAAATTATAATCATTTATAAACTCTAATTGTAACTGTTGAACTATTCACTATATGTAACCATGCTGTCTTATGTTATTTCTTGTTGAATACATTTATTGTTGATACTTAGACCACTTGGCTTAACATGACTTATTTACATGTTACAGGTTGTAGTCTGCCATCTATATTTACTTACTATCCTGGCTGTATGTACCAGGGGACTCGAGCTATCCTCTAGAACTTCTATTCTCCATTTTCTATCATTCATCATTCTAACATGTGTGGCCTGCCAGATGGTGTGTTTTGGGAATTAGCCTAAGGTTACAGACTGCCTGGGTGGTGGAGAATTAACATCTTGCCCATCTTCCAGCAAAATGTCACAATATCAAATTTCTTAGTCAATAATTTCCCTACTTCTATCGAATTTTAGTGCCTTTAATTTGTATCTATGTACCCTAAATCATGTTATACTAAACGGATTGTTTCTTGCTTCATGAAAGAACCAAGAGTACTTGTATTTAACTTTAATTTGTATCTATGTACCCTAAATCATAACATGTTATACTAAACGGATTGTTTCTCGCTTCATAAAGAACCAAAAGTGCTTGCATTTATCTCATTCTAAGATGGTGAACTCCTGCGAAGGAGTAAAACGGCTTACAGTGACGGTGTGTATGCTCCGAGTGGAGTGGACCGACCCAACCCTTTCGACATCAGTAGAATAGCTCACCAAGGGGACTCGGGCCATGGTTCAGTGCAGAACCGGACTGCCATGTTGGTCTTTTTCGGTAAGAACGTTCAAACCAAACAAGTACCAATTGTGGACTTTTAAAAGAAATGTGACGGCCCGTTCTATTTTTAAACATTCAACTTTCTTTAAATTTAAAAATAAGAAGAAAGAAGAAAATGAAAAAACATTTTATTGAAATAAACCAGAATCTCTGAGTAAACAAAGGGGAATAATTAATTCCAACTAAATAGCACATTACTGCGTGTTTGTGTAACTTTTGTCCTCAGACGATTTCACTACTATACTTTGTAAGTAATAATAGGGTGAGTTTGGTGTCTGGTTTATTGGTGTAAACCAGACGGGGTTTTGCAAGCCACTGATAAAAATATATTCTGGAATACAAATTATCTCACCGTTTGCTATTACTAATATACATATTTGATATATTTGCACGGATGATAGAAATATGTAAGATTCTTATTATGTAGTAAATGTGATTTACTTTGCTGTCTTATTAAATATTAAATGTGATTTACTTTGCTGTCTTATTATGTAATAAATGTGATTTACTTTGCTGTCTTATCATGTACTAAATGAAATTTACTTTTCTCACTCTAAAGGGCAACAACTTGTGGAGGAAGTTTTAGACGCTCAAGGTGCTGGGTGTCCGATAGAGTTTATGAACATCCCGGTGCCTCAAGGACACCCGTTCAATCCCAAAAATCTGACTAACCTGGAAATGCCTTTTCAACGTACCCGCTATAACTTTCGCACGGGGTACTCGCCTAACAACCCCAGGCAACAAGTAAGCAAGTACATTGCAATCTTCAAACACACATTAACCGAAGAGTGTTAAGTGTGGAAAATGCGTAAAACTCTATTTCGTTCAACACTACAGCAACTGAGGTTAACGGTTAACACCCTTAATCGTGATAACCAGATAAACATTGGCAAAACTGATATAGCGCATGAAATACTTTCAAACATATTAATGGCTTTATAATATACATTTTAAACAAACAAATTTTAAACAATTTTTAGCCTAGTCGAATGAGTAACACAGCCGCTCCAGAACGCTATAGAGAGCGAAGGCAACTGTGCTCTTGAACTGGTACGTGGACATGGATTCACTTACCGAAATGTGACTAACCTTTCTTTCCTCTTTTCTTCCATCCTTTGTCTCCATTTACCACAACAGACCACTATTTACCAAAACAGACAACTATTTACCACAACAGACCACTATTTACCAAAACAGACCACTATTTACCACAACAGACCACTATTTACCACAACAGACCACTATTTACCAAAACAGACAACTATTTACCTCAACAGACCACTATTTACCAAAACAGACAACTATTTACCACAACAGGCCACTATTTACCAAAACAGACAACTATTTACCACAACAGACCACTATTCCCACAACACAAAAGAAAATAAGAAATGTATTCACATAAGAGGAAGAAGGAAAATATCACAAGGACAACAAGGAAAAAAAATCACATTTTAAAATCATTTATTTAATCCTCGTTTACTACATGCATTACTAGACAATTTCAGGTTCTGATTTTCTTTGTTGGTTGGTTCTACTCAACGCTTGTTAACTCTAATCCAGAAAACATTGTCTAATTTCTTTGTACTTGCAAACTAATTTATTTTTTTAAATGTGTATTTTTTTTTAACAGCTTAACGAGATCACGCCGTATATCGATGGCAACCTAGTGTACAGTGCAAGCAAGGCATGGGGCGACACCTTGCGGTTATTCAAAGACGGAAAGCTGGCGGCCAAGGACGAGAACGCGGACATTAAAAATAGTCTCCCCATTATGAACGACATCAATCTACCCTTCGCCAACCCACCACCACCCCGTGATCATATACTTAGATCTGTCAACCGATTTTACAGTAAGGGATTTCAAAACTGGAGGGGGGGGACATTTTAAGAGATTTTCAACAAATTAAAAGTAATCACTTCGAGGGACTACTTGACCATAGCTGTACAGTAGTGAAATCGACACTTTCTAAACTTGAACATTTAATTGTACTGTACGTAAACACTTATGCAACATTTTCTTAGTGAACTCGAAATCAAGGAAAAATGTTAATAGTAATTCAATTTTGTGTTTTAAATCTATTAGATATGATAGACTTAGTAGATATTAAATTAAAAATTATGATTTTAAAAAACTTAACTATTCAAGCAAATGTGTATGTACCCTCGTGTGTATGTATGCGTGCGCAATGATTTCTCCCCAGCTAACACAGAAAAAAACTCTACACATAATTTTAAAAGATATGTCAGTTTGAAACTAAATAAAATATTGATGATTAGTGAACTGATATGAAAAAAATGCACAATGGAATATGTTGATCTGTTGCCCATCTTGTACACTTTTGTTTTGCATAATTATCTTACAGGAATAGGAAACCCTAGGGGTAACGAAAACCCATTCATGCTGTCGTACGCTATAATTTGGTTCCGGTACCATAACTATTGGGCAGCTCGGCTCAAGTCAAAAAACCCAACATGGAACGATGAAAGACTGTTTAACGAAGCCCGGAAACGAGTTATTGGGCAGTACCAGGTAGAGTATGAAAGTTGACTTCGTGATATTAACAATGTACATCAAGTATTTTCATCCATCCATCCACCTACCCACCCATCCGTCAATTCAACCAACCAACTATTCATCCATTCTTCAACCAATTTATTTTCCAGTTTTTTTTCTTTGCAATAGAATTTCTGTTATTAGATTTCGTTCAATACCTGCAGAAGAGACTACATATGCATTAATGCTTTGAATAAACACAAGAGTAATAGTTCGGGATAAAGAATGGAGAATATTGTATCCCTTAGTCTTTCGCACCTCGTCACAACATAGTAAGGATAGCTGAGCAGCGCAAAGGGTAAATAAGAACCAGGTGACTGTGCTTTGCGATAATTAAATGTTACAGTGATTAACTTGTAAACCTATGTTAGCATAACTAAATGTTACAGTGATTAACTTGTAAACCTATGTTAGCATAACTAAATGTTACAGTGATTAACTTGTAAACCTATGTTAGCATAACTAAATGTTACAGTGATTAACTTGTAAACCTATGTTAGCATAACTAAATGTTACAGTGATTAACTTGTAAACCTATGTTAGCATAACTAAATGTTACAGTGATTAACTTGTAAACCTATGTTAGCATAACTAAATGTTACAGTGATTAACTTGTAAACCTATGTTAGCATAACTAAATGTTACAGTGATTAACTTGTAAACCTATGTTAGCATAACTAAATGTCACAGTGATTAACTTGTAAACCTATGTTAGCATAACTAAATATTACAGTGATAAGCTTGTGAGCCTATGTTACAATAACTAACTGTTACAGTGATTAACCTGTGAGCCTATGTTACAATAACTAAATGTTACAGTGATTAACTTGTGAACCTATGTTACAATAACTAAATGCTACAGTCATCTACAGCATGACATTGGTGAGCATCCAGTATTGTCATCGAACATCAGTAATCTTGTTGCTGTAAGTTGATTCTTGTGAATTCCGTTCAAGAGCCAACATGACAGAAATTGAGGTTTGAGTTTGGTCTCGAGAATTCATGAATATTCTTTAACATTCCTCATGGTGTGCTTGGGTAGCACACATGAATATTTTGAAACATTCTTCGTGGTGTGTCTTGATAACGCTTACAAAGTTCTGGATGATTCTCCACGGTATGATTTATGAGAGTATCAAAGATTCTGGAATGGTTGCGTATTGTGCCTAGAAGGAGTACATTGGACCATCATCAAATAAGAAAGAAAGTGACTTGTCGCAAACCCCATGATTGTGAACAGGTACTAGTGACAGGGCCGCCATCTTTGAAAAGGCTATGTACATTAACTATAATTATCTCTCTAATACTCCACTCTTATATATATTAATTTGACTGCTGATGTCTATGCTAAGATACATTGATTAAGTGTCAAACGTTTCATCAAAAATTGTTCTGAAGTGACATAAATGTCAACGCTCTTTTGAATATATTCACATATTGTATATTTGATTGTTGATTTTATTAACCTTCTTGCACATATATTAAAACCATATGTTGGAGTGACAGTGGGTGGACGGTGCCCATTAAATATAAATAAAACCAAATTTGTTACTCCTTTAGTCAGAGGTTTCCACCTGTGAAAATACTGTGTGACAAGTAAAACGTCTGTCTTATTATTGTTGAAGAGGGAAGACTTTTACTACACCCGTATAATCTGCCAAGTAAGAGACGAGTGATGTCTTCTGGGAGAATTATATTATTAATAAACATAAATAAAGACTTCTCCATCACTTATATTTAGTTATGGATGATTAATAATAATAATAATTATTATTATAATCATACCAAGTAACAAAGGGGTGGATGTCTCAAATTTAATGAAACATTTAGGCATTTATACTTCTAAATTAGCATATGCTTTCAAGTAGCAGTTAAAATAAAGAATGCACATGACACATAGTTATGGCTGAATGTAATCATAAAGTAGTAATGCATGTAAGCAATTTCTTCATGTACTAGAACTAATACATAGACACATTCTGCCAATATAAAACTATTTTAAATTAATACTGACTAAAAAATATTCTCCTGCCATTTCCTTTAGTGAGGACCCCAAACTTTGGAAGTGTTTCTGTTGCGTTACACTACAGATTTATATGTTTATTTTTTCCTCCAGAAAATTGTGTTTTACAACTGGCTTCCAACATGGCTGGGACTTAACTCTTTTGACATCAAGGAATACCCGTACAAAAATGTGAACGGGTCTAAAAATCCATACAACGGTAAATATAAATTGTGTTTATTTTCCCTAAAAGGTGGTGGTGGCTCCCTTCTCTCCTAGAAGTTACGAGGGACTTTTGTCCGAGGCGTTTCTCGGCCTTTTTTAGCCCTGGACAGATTTGGTTCCCTTAGCTATATTCTGAGGCTCCGACTACCATGTAGACTACTTAATATCGACCGTCACGCCTTCAAAGGGGCATAACAAATAGCGACTAACACAAAAAGAACCCAGAAAAGCATATGCACAAGTCTCCACCTATCGATAAATATAAATGGTAAATAATATAATATTAAAAAAGACATGTTTAATTTTTCCTGGTCATACAAAAGTAAACACAAAATAATGATTAAATGTAAAATTGTGAATATTTCCAGTTGGTGAGCACAATAGATATTCTCCAGTGGAATCTAGCTTTTAGTTTCACAAATGTATGTGAGAAAGTATAAGGGAGATAATTGTTTGAGTATTAATTTTGTATATAAGGAGTAGTGGAATGCCCCAAAGAATTTCAGTCTGTAAGCTTGTATATTTTAACCAGTATTTCCTATAATTATTTTCATGTTTGTAAATATCACTTTTTAAAATCATAGCTAGCCAAATGAAAATCTCTTTCATAACGGTTTTTCTTTTAGAAATACAGACTTTTAGTTTGCTGTAACCAACCTTCAAAATATCTTTATATGTGACTAGCTTTGCTAAATCAATTTTTTGTGACTAGCTCTTAAAATATTATATGTGACTAGTTTTTAAAGGTATTTCTATTTGACCCGCTTTCAATAAATCACTATTTACCGTGAGCTTTTAATAAGTCATTATTTGCGACTAGCTTAATATTATAATTTACTTTATTAAAAAATACTTTAAAAAAAGATTATTTAAGATTATTTGTGTAACTTTTAGTCTGTTGTAAACAAAAATAGTAAACAATATAATTTATTTTCGAAGTCGACATAAAGGGGCAAAACCTTTCTTACCAAGTTGTTTTACTGACTGATAGGTTAATTCTCCTCACTGATAGATTACATTCTGCTCACTGATAGATTACTGATATGCTGGATATTTTCCTTAATAAGTCATTGAAAATTATAAATTTATCATAACAGAAAATTTACTTATAAATTATTCATGTATTCATTTATATTGGTTAATTAAACTTGCTTACAGTTTGATATGATCATTTATTTAAGAGATTTGTATTTTTAATAGCAAGGCATTATTTTTATTTCCCTTGATTATAATAATAAATATTTGTTAATAATAATAAGTGCCTCGGCACATACCTGCTCTGTTCTGTTGATTTATAAGTTTCTTTCTTTCTTTTCCTTTATATCTTTTAAATTTATTATATTATTCAATTTTGTTGTTCTGTAAAACTGCTAGCGTTTTCTTTAAAAATAAAAAAAGCTCAGTATTCTGTTTATCTGTTTCGTCTTTTTATTTTCATTCTTATGAGTATTCTTTTCTTATGGTTTTAGCTGTTTTATTAAGACTTATTTTGCTTTCATTTGAGTTATAACTAGTTATCTTATTTAGTGGTGGTGGCTTTGGTTTCTTTTCATTCTCTCCCTTTTCTAAAATTTTGTGGGGATTTATTGTTGTTTTGCAATTTTTAAAATCTTTTTTGACTTGTTGCGCTTTGCTTTACTTTGTTATTATCATTAATTTCTTGTAAGCTTGAAATTTTCATTCTGATATTTCTTTATTTTTACCCTTGTTAATTAATGGCACAATACATACAATCAAATTCATGAATTTTAACCCTTCTGCATCTCATTTTATTTAATTCTCTATAGCATGTTTGTTTAAATTGTATCTCGTTTTTTTTTACTTTTTTAAATTTTATCGCATTTTATTTAATTCTCTAATCATAACATTTTAATTTCAGTTTTATCTCATTTTATTTAATTCTCTAATCATAACATTTTAATTTCAATGTTATCTTATTTTATTTAATTCTCTAATTGCAGCATTTTATTTAAATTTTATTTCCTACAGGGTACGATCCGAATGTGCATGTGGGTATTTCTCAAGAGTTTCAGTCAGCTGCCATGAGATTCGGACACACACTGGTTGTGTCGGGAGTTTATACACGGTAAGAGGGGTTACATTGGAAGAAAAACTGAGTTGTTATTATGATTTCCATGTACGACTGTGTGTCATTGTGATTTCCATGCACGGGGATTGTGTTTTCGTTGTGATTCCCATGCACAACTCTGTTGTCATTATGATTTCCATGCACGACTGTCTTGATATTGTGATTACCTTTGCACTACTGTTAGGAAATCCTAGCAGCATGGCTCTTATTGGCCTGTCAGAGAATCATTTATAAATAGAATACTCGAATATCTTTTAAATCTTTTATTAATGCAAAACGTGATGCAAAAAAAAAATAGTTCTGCTTCTTATTTATTTATTTTCATCCTCTTTTTTATTTTAAATTATATTTTTATTTTTCTCAGAAATCTTACTAATCAATGTGTAGCCACACGCACGACTTTGACCAAAGGGAATGCTGCGGGTCATTCGGTCAAAGGTCTCCGACTGTGCAATGCTTTCTGGGTACCGCAGGTATTTTTGATGTAGTTCTTTTGTTTGCTTGTTAGTTAGTTTTAAATATTTGATATGCTTGCTTTGTTTGACGAAAAGACAGTCTGTCACAGTCACGTGTGTTGAATTTCTGTGTACATTATACAAAGCATGCAAAGACAATATTGAATGACTAAGTACAGTAAGCAAGGAAAGAATAATGACTTTCTCTGCGCCTAATCTGTTGAATTCAAAATGGTTAGTTCCAATTCAGTATACTCTATAGACTTGTACTGCCATGCTGAGATTTTAAGAACTAGACACTTTCATCATAGCCTAACTTTAACGGATATTGATTTGATTTGTTTATTTGTTTATTTTATTTATTTATTTTTAGGAAGCTGTAGAACAATATCCCGGGCTGGACAACTTGCTGCTGGGAATGATATTCACGAAATCTGAGAGAGAGGACCGTATCATTGTCACCGATCTCAGAGGCGAGTGGTGGTTCTTGATAGTCAGACATTAGCTATTTTAGCGGGTGTTCACTGATTTTGTATTTTAACAAAAAACCGAATGCTAGTCCACTATTTAGTTAGTTCTAGATATTTTAACCGGGTGCCAGCTATTTTAGGTGGGTACTGCTCTGTTACGTAGGCGGAAGTTTTATATATATATATATTACATACTTTAGATGAGCGCTTGCTATTTTAGGCAAACGACACCTATTTTACGTGAATTACACCTTTTTCAGGGAACGAATTCATTTAGGTGAATGGCACCATTTTGGGTGGATGTTTGCTGATTCTTGTCAAACTACTTTCTCGTTCTGTATGTTTGAAATGGTCACCTATGATAAAAGAGAATATGCAATAACATCAAGCTCTTGCAATAGGAACAAACAGTTGTCAGAAATACATTTAGAGAGAATCAATAAAAAGACCGGGCTTTCTACACTCAAATTATATTCCTCAAGTCACATTTAGCGAAAATCAATAAGACCGGGTTTTCTACATTCAAATTATATTCCTGAAGTCACATGGGGCACAGGAGGCTGATAACTTTCCTTATTGACAGTTATTGTTAATTTCTGATAGTTATCTTTCCTTACAGACAAGTATCATTCCTTACAGACAAGTATCTTTCCTTACTGACAGTTATTGTTCCTTTCCTTATTGATCGGTTATTAATTTCTTTTTATGAACCCGTTTCGTCATTTTAATAACTTTGTAATTTGTGTATGTGTGTGTATGTGTGTGCGTGCGCGTGTGTGTATATGCGTGTGTGCGTGCATTTGTGTGTGTGTGTGTGTGTGTATGTGTGTGTGTGTGCTGTGTTGTCCTGTGTTGTGTATGTATATGTGTTTGAATTGAATTCATTTATGACTGTGCTTTATTCATTTCTTTTTACGAACCCGTTTCATCATTTGTAATTTGTGTATGTATGTGTGCGTGTGTGTGTGTGTGTGTGTGTGTGTGTGTGTGTGTGTGTGTGTGTGTGTGTGTGTGTGTGTGTGTATGTGTACGTGTGTTTGAATTCATTTATGACTGTGCTTTAGAACTCTTATGTCATTTTTTTTGTGCCTCCCGTGCAGGGAATGTCTTTGGTCCACTGGACTGGTCACGGCGTGATCTGATGGCACTAAACATTCAAAGAGGTAGAGACCATGGTCTGCCAGGTTACAATGCTATCCGAGAAGCATACGGTCTGCCGCGCCAAGAGACCTGGCAAGGCATTGCTGACGAAGTAGAGAACTCTACGCATTTCACCCCCGAGACAATCGCAGACTTGCGCAAGGTTTTCTTATTTCCGCATTTCGAAATCTTTACTTTGGTTTGCGTACATAATATTTCAGGGTCCATTGAGGAAAATGAAATAGCAAATCTAATATTTCAATAATTGATGGACGTGACAGGAAAGGACAGAACGGTATAGTGATATTCTTGGGAGATGTTTTGAGCTTGCCCATATGATCAAGCATATGATCGCACGTAGGAAAAACATTGAAACGATTACTGATTATTCGACTAATCAATTTACTGGAAAATAAGCATTGCTGGTGCTAACATTTACAACAATCTATTATTTATTTTCACCAACTCATTGGCTAGTTGTTTAATTGATATTGATTGCTACAGTTTAGGGGTAAAATGCTCTGACCACAGAAATGACAATGAATTTTGGTTAGTACGCTCTGACTACAGAAATGACAATGAAGTTTGGTTACTACAAAACATGTCCACATGATCAGTTGCCACATTCAGAACATGGCTTAAATTATAATTTTCTTGCAAACAACAACCAACACCTTCCGCCATCAATAACTGGGACTCTATTTTTACTCTAACCAGCAGTGACCAGTTTTACTGATTTTGTTTGCATATATTTGTGAACAAAGCACTAGAACTTTCTTGCTGTCTAACGTGCGATCTGACGTCAGCCTTACAGAGACTGTTGTATAGTACGCGTGCTGACATACGATCTACCGCTATCGATTACAATAAAAAGTAATCAATCGATTTACTAGATTATGTTAGACTTACCAAACCACTTTTGCATCCATCAAAGAACGATCAGTCAGTACTAGTTCGTTTTAAAATTATCTAATCATTATCGCATCCATCAAAGGGCAGTTAATCAGTATTTATATTAGAATTATTATATTATATAATTATTATATTATATTATATTAGCGACAACACTTATTAAGCGGGATGAGTTGGTCTTTACCGTCCGCATGATTCTTTCTAAGATATTTATCGTCAAATGCAGTTGTTACATTTCTTGCTAAATATTTATGGCCACTTGTGTTTGTTGTAGGTTTTCTGGAATGGTACCGTACTTTGTAATTAATTCTTTGATCTACGTACTCTTGTGTTTGTTGTAGGTTTTCTGGAATGGTACCGTACTTTGTAATTAATTCTTTGATCTACGTACTCTTGCTTCTTGTAAACCGTCGCACGGGACCTTTTGGTTGTTTTGTTTTGTGAATATCACAATACATGTATAATTAAACAGAAAAAAGTTATTGCAGAAAAATATAAAATGTAAAGGTAAAAACAATTTGATTTGTAGAAACAATTATTTTATATTGTAACTGACATCAACACTACTTGAATTTGTTGATTGAGCATTGACTGTAACAGTTATGTGTGCTTATTGTTTTCTTTCCATTTCTTTTCAATAACTAGGCACTTGTGGAACTTCAAAAATTATATGGAAACACCAAAAGTCCGGATGAACTGGACATCTTCGCTGGCGGTATTCTTGAAACGACATTAGATGGACCGGGACCATTATTCCGTGCCATCCTGCTAGACCAGTTCTTGAGAATTCGACACGGTGACCGGTTTTGGTACGAAAATGAAGACAATGGGTTAGTATGATTGGATAAGCAAGTATCTAGATGAATCTGGGTGGATGGACTAGAAAATAGTACGATTGTTATAGACTGATGGGTAGACGTTTTAGTAAATAGCTCTAAATCTAGGTAGAAATATGGACGGACGTTGACTTGACCCAAATATAAGTAGTTCAATACGAAATAGCAAAATGTACTATAATATAATATAATATAATACAATATAATAAAATATAATATAATATAATGTGATGTGATATGATATGATATGATATGATATGATATGATATGATTGATATGATATGATATATGATATGATATAATTAATACAATACAATACAATAATTTTTATTGAAACTCGTCAACGTAAATTAGATAAATTAAAAGGCGAAATGGAGGTAGACGAAATGTGGAAATCTGTTGCGAAAGTGCTCATTAAATTTACACATGATTCTATTTCTTCTTTTTATTCATCTTTTTATAAAATTATTTTTAGACTCTTCACGCCAGAAGACATTGCTGAAATACAAAGCACTAATTTAGTCGATATCCTGGCTTTGGTGACCAATATTCCTCGAAACCAACTTCCAGATGACGTATTCAAATGCCGTAAGTACTCAGGCCTCATTTACATGAAATTCCTGTGTGTTAATTGCTCAAATGATACCAATCAATCCAAATTGTGTGTTTGTGTGTTTGACTGTGGAAGAAGGTATTCAAGCTCTGAGTAAAATTTGAAAGCCGTTTAATTCGGATGCAGTAGTGGTAAATATCAATTTCATTCAGAGGATTTATGATGGAACTTTTCATAATTAGATGTATGAATCGTGCACGTTTGGTTAGGTGGAAAGTCAGCTTCCTGTTTCAGTATTATGGCGACGCATTTGGCCCAAATGACTCCATTGCAAAAGTATAAACTTATATACTTTTGCAATGTAATTTTCCTTATCGGCCAACGTTACTACTAAAGTACACCTTTAAAACTGAAAGGGAAACTAAATGGTGTGAAGAGACAGCTTCACAATTAGGAAGGAAAATGACACTGATTTAGCCCTATTGAAAATCACGATAAAACTTTAAATTAAAATCTGTAAAATGAAAACCGGTTTACTGAACAACTTGAACATTACATTTCACATACCGAAATTTGACTATTCGTATGTAATAGGAGAATATAATAAAATAAACTGACTGTTCTGTTTCAAAACGAACACCACAATAACTAACTTTAACAAAGAACAACGCACAATGCTAGAAAGTGCGACACATAACTAACTTTAACAAAGAACAACGCACAATGCTAGAAGGTGCGACACATAACTATATGCCGAAAAATTACCAAGAACGGCTTTAATAAACAGACGAACATAAAACATGTTACTAAACATTATTTTTAAACCGGCTAACTTAGTAGCTGATCATCGCGTAGGAACAGCTTAATAATACGATGGAAAAATACACGGCCTTTAACTGCCAATGTTAAAGAAGCAACTGAAAATATGTTTTATGCAAATTTGACTTAATACAATATAGAATGGAATTGCCGGACCAACTCTAAACAATGCATGACACAAACAAGTGTTAGTCCCTCTTATGATACAAAAGAATAAAAGGTCAATGATTAATAAGTAGCTTAACTCATTTTCTATTCGAAAGTGCAGCTCGCTAAGAGCAATGTGCGTGAACCGGAAGTTTTGTTTCCTGCATATAGTGAGCTGCCACTCGCATACGTAACTATTGGAAACGGTTCGCGAGTGCATACAGACAGGAATGAAATATAATGAAATCTTCCAAAGGAACATTTTTTATTTGCAGATTATTCAATCGGGCACTGTCCCCAATGCCACTTTCTGCTTGTTGGCTCTTTAAATTGATACCGCTACTATTTGTTTGAAAGGTGTGTGGTGTAATCAAGACACTTTTTGCTCGCGCGCGCCTGTGTTGTGTTTGTGTGTGTGTGTGTGTGTGTGTGTGTGTGTGTGTGTGTGTGTGTGTGTGTGTGTGTGTGTGTGTGTGTGTGTGTGTGTGTGTGTGTAAGAGAGTGAGAGAGTGCTAGTAACTATTTGAGTGCGCTCAAAACTTCTCTCACTTTAAGCACTTTACTTTAAATCTAAACACAGATGTAATTAGCAATGGCCGTGTCCATTCTCCTCTCCACTCTCCACCCACCACCCACTTCAGATGAAAAAAAAACAACTCAGTCTATAAATAGATCAACATCAAGCACACACTATTAATATTATCAAAACACTGCTAAGTGAATTAGTATCACACAGGGATTATATATATATTTAATTAGTTTCACGTAATTCATTTTATGAAAAATTATCAATAAAAATATGCGTGTCCATTATTGAGTGTATTACCACTGTAACGAAAAAGAAGTGTAATGATTTCAGTAAAACCTGCCGAAAGATAAATTTGCAGAGGTCAGCTGCGATTAAAATATTTATTTGTAATATTTTATAACTTTTAAATACATCTTTTCCTCCACCATTTTGTAATTGAAATGAAATAGAAACAATAAATCTGCAATGGCAATAATGGATTTAAAATGAATTACATATTTTGTGTTTGGTTTAGATTCCCGTTGTATCATTTACATTTAAAGAATTGCAATAGGTTTAAGCAAATGTTGCTGTTTTCTTTTTTAATGTAACATTACCCACAAACATTTACTTGCCCCTGAATGAAATACATACTAATACAGTTAGTATAATTAATAAGAAAACCGTACATATGTGTGTGCATAAAAATATAAATATATACAATTCATTTCAAACACACACGCACACACACACACACACACACACACACACACACACACACACACACACAAACGCACAGACACATATATATAAAATTTAATAGAATTACAGAGTTGAGGAAATAAATTAAATAAATTAGTTTGAATTCTTTTACAAACATCTTTCTGTGTATAGTGTAGATTATCTTTTTTAAAATTCTGTTGTATGTGTACAACATTGCTCAATACAACATAAATCTGGAACTACCAGGTAAATACCCAAGTCAACGCTAACAAAATAAGTGTCACGACATGAAGTAAGTAATTTCCTTCATGAAGGAAACATGTATTACACTATGTTTCTTAAATGATTTCACATCCTGGCATTTTGCAGACGGTTCCATCAACTCGTGTTCTTGCATGAATCCGTTCAACCTGTCTGATGAAGTGGAAGAGTGTTCGCCGCTCCAGCACTACGACTACTTCACTGGCAGTGAGGTGTCTTTTGCCGTCTCCTTTGTCATCTTGGCACTCTGCATCCCAAGTAAGTCTACATCTCTCATCTCGAACATTATTCTTCCCACGTAAGTCTTCATCTCTCATCTCGACACTGTACTCCCCAAGTAAGTTTTCATCTCTCATCTCGACACTGTAGTCACAAGTAAGTCTTTATCTCTCATCTCGACACTGTAGTCACAAGTAAGTCTTTATCTCTCATCTCGACACTGTAGTCAAAAGTAAATCTTTATCTCTCATCTCGACACTGTAGTCAAAAGTAAGTCTTCATCTCTCATCTCGACAATATAAGTTTCAAGTAATCCTCATCTCTCATCTCGACCATATACATTCCATGTAAGTCTTCATCTCATCTCGACAATGACCGTCCCAAGTAAATCATCTCTCATCTAGGTACTGCACATCCCAAGTAATTCTTCATTTCTCATCTCGACACTGTCTGTCCCAAGTAAGTCGTCATCTCTCATCTCGACAATGACTGTCCCAAGTAAGTTTTCATCTCTCATCTCGACACTGTAGTCACAAGTGAGTCTTCATCTCACATCTCGACAATGACCATCCCAAGTAAGTCTTCTTCTCTCATCTAGGCACTCTGCATCCCAAGTAAGTCTTCATCTCTTGGCACAATACGTTCCATGTAAAACTTCTTCATCATCTTCAAGTAAGTCTTTATCTCTCATCTAGGCACTAAACGTCCCAAGTATCTTCATCTATAATGTCATCTCTTGTAGCGCTAGTTTAGTATTATTCTAGTCGTGCATTATTCTTTTTGACCATTTATTTTTCAAATAGAAAATTTTACTTTCGAAGTGTCTTTAATTTTGTTTAACTTTTGAAAATTTTTCAAAAGTTAAAATTTTTAAATTTATTTTTCTTAATTTAATTCATGTATTTATTTTCATTTTGCAGAGCTATATATCAATTTTAGTTTTCTACATCTCTGAAATAAGCTACGTTTGAATAACTATAAATCAGGATTTACACCTGCAATAAATAAACTAATAAGATTTAAAAGTAAATAAACTAATAAAATGCATTATCTATAATATATAAAAACTATAAAGCAACAGTCTAAAAATAATTGTAGTAAACAATTATATATCTGAAAGAAAATATATTTCTATTTTTATATATATTTCTAAAGTCCTCAACCGATAAACAGGGAAATCTTCCTTACCAAACATATCTGCTAGCACACTTCAAATAACACAAAATGTAACAGACCAACCAACAAATGCGGTGGAAGACTAGTAAACAAATATTCTATTAAATAAATAGTCTAGTAAACAAATATTCTATTAAACAAATAGTCTAGTAAACAAATATTCTATTAAACAAATAGTCTAGTAAACAAACTTTCAAAAGATAACACTAGCAAGAAAAGAACACTCTGTTTTCTAAAACTCTCTGACGCAAGCGATATAGTTTGTATGTTTTAAACGTGTGTGAAACTAAAAGGTCCAATGAAATAGAAATGTGCACCATTTTGTAGCGGTGACAGTAAACTCTCTCCATTCTTGTGCAACTTCGCAGAACCATCCAATCCATTGTGCACCGTCATTATGTGGCATTCTTCTATTTGTTTGCTTCCTGCGTCTGCCTTGGAACCAGGATCGTAGTCATGATAACCATGGTTAACCCTTTACATATCGACTTATTGTGTACGATTATTGTCTCCCATGACGAAGCCCTTGTTACAGAATCTTATACGTCCCAACATTAACCAATGGATTGTACTATCTGTCGAGACCAGGACGCTTTTAATGGATACACACCATATATGAACCATAAGAGTAAATTTTATGAAATAGATTTTGCTAGTGAATGCATTCTTTATTTCCGTTGCACTCGACCTGTTTCATGCCTAGTGGCCTAGAGATGGCAGCCATGCTTATATATCCTCTAGGAGTGTGCGTGTGTATGTATGTGTGCGTTTTAGTCAACGAATATGTTGTGCATGTGTGTGTCAAGGTCAAAGAATGCGTATATTTGATTTAGTCATGACCAACACGCGTGCGTGTATGTATATGTGTGTGTATCCGTGTTGTTCTTAATCATAGCCAAATACAGATACGTGTGTGCTTATGAGTATCTTTAGACATGGCCAATACATAAGGTACTTAGCTAATTATATTTTGTCACTGTTTACTTAATCGTTAATACTCTCGTAACTCGTACAGTCAAGGCGGTATACAGTTATATTTTTGTCTGTCTGTTTGTCTGTCTTAGTCACGATTGCCGTCATGGTAATGATGGCCAAAGCAAGGGAGAAAAAGATGGAGCAAGAGGTGAGACGTGTCCCAAGGAAAGGTGGGGACTCACAAACCAAGCTCTCGGGTAAGTGCAGAATTACGACATGCTTTAATCTGTGTATTAGTAGTATTTGGTGACAGCAATTTAACTACATACATTTACATAAATAAATAGATTTATATAAGCTGAAAACATCCAGCCAGGCAGAGAGATAGATGGATGGATGGATGGATGGATGAATGGATGGATATATCGCGAGATACCTTGGGGTGATCTTGTAATAATATATTTTCAAATTTTATTGTAAAGCGTAGGCCTACACTGCATCTGTAAAGTGCCAATGCAAGGTAATGGACTACTGACGATATTAATTATCAATAACTGTTACTCTGATAATTTGGGTAACGCTTCCGGTCACTTTAGACTCATGGTCTCCACTTAGCAATATACTGACAAATAAATACAGTCAAATAAGGAATAAAACTATGTAATTACATTATTATTACATTTCACAACAAACAAACAAAAAGAAGCTATGCTGCTGCTCAGTCTGAATTATTTAAATTATAATTATAAATTATACACAATCCTAGGGATTAGTCTTGTGCATTACGTCACACATTTCCGACCACTAATCTTGGGACACTTAATGACGTGGTAGCAATGATTCATGGTTCACAACGACCGTCGGCACTGTCTTCTTAGAGTGTGACGCCTTTAGGTGGATTTGACAAAAATCTCAAGTACAACAAGAAAAGAAAGAAACAATACACAATTCATGGATGTTAAGTATTCCTCACCTTATCATACCAATGTTTCACTTATTTAAATCTAAAACTTTGCACACACAAAATCCCTATATTAGGCACATTTATAACAATAAAAATGTGTAATATGCATAGTGTGTCTTTCTCACATTTTCCTCGCCCATATAGTGTCATTCTGTCAAAACACTTATCCAAAAATAGGTTTAAGTTTACACAAGCCTCGAATTAAATAGCTACATAGGAAGATCTTTTGGTAGACACATGAAGCGAACTAATTCGTTCAAAATAAATTCAGATGACTCCATATCAATGTCCATGCTGCTTGTTGATCTCCAACTAACGGTTCCGACAAACAATAACAATGAACGCATCGTCACTACTTCACTCGTCACTCATCTTTATAGAAATAAACTATCGCTCCTGTCACGCACCATCACTCATCTTTATAGATCTAAAGCTGTCACTCCTATAACACATCGTCGCTCATCGTTATAGATCTAAAGCTGTCACTCCTATAACACATCGTCGCTCATCGTTATAGATCTAAAGCTGTCACTCCTATAACACATCGTCACTCATCTTTATAGATCTAAAGCTGTCACTCCTATAACACGCCATCACTCATCTTTATAGATCTAAAGCTGTCACTCCTATAACACACCATCACTCTATAGATCTAAAGCTGTCACTCCTATAACACACCATCACTCATCTTTATAGATCTAAAGCTGTCACTCCTATAACACATCATCACTCATCTTTATAGATCTAAAGCTGTCACTCCTATAACACACCATCACTCATCTTTATAGATCTAAAGCTATAACTCCTATAACACATCGTCAATACATAACTCGCCAGTCATATTTCTAGATCTAAGCTGTCATCCATTCACATATCGTCACTCATTTTTTTTTATAGATCTAAGCTGTCACTCGTGTCACACGCATCACTTCTTATCTCGCTACCCATCTTTTATTTCAAAATGTTTCAAAATGAAAATGTTATCATAAAATCTCTGAATTATTAAAATTGCAAACAAAATTTTAGTAAAAAGTTTTGAAAATTTTCTCATCATACAACAATGTCACAGTTTAGCTTTATTATTATTAGTGTGTGAAACAAAAGAACTATTCTAGCATTCCATTTCACTTTACTGAAACTATGCATTCCTGCGTATTTCATTCGTGAATATTAGTATCACTTTACCAGTTATAGTAGGAATAATTCTATCACCATAACAAATTTTATTCGTGAATATTAGTATCACTTTATCAGTTATAGTAGAGAGAATTCTATCACCATCACAAATTTTCATGAAAAATATTACAGTCACTACTTATCAATAACTGTCACAAATTAATTCAATGGTTAATAATAATCATGATGTCAGAGAATAACTGGGTACTGATGGCAATACTATAGACAACAAAATAATTATTGAATGTGACTTGTCATTGTTATTGATTTATAATGTCTTCTATTTTTACTTTTTAAAAGTTTTTATCCTAAATAGTGAGTATATCAATTCACATCACATACTGGTTTTGTGTGACTGTAGATGTTAGTACCCATTTATGTGTGACTTAGCAACTGATGTTTGAAATCTTGCACTCTAGGATTTTAGAACTGCTTGATGAGTCAAATTAGCGTAGATAGATAGATAGATAGATAGATAGATAGATAGATAGATAGATAGATAGATAGATAGATAGATAGATAGATAGATAGAGGTTTTGCTGTTTGCCAATTAAAGCGCTTTTGTTTTCACATGTACACTGTAGCCGCAAATTGAGTCAAAGATCTCTGGCTTGCCTTGTTTAAACTTTGCAGTAAACCAGCGTTGTATGCACTGTTCTGTGTCACAGTACATGCTTTTATCGTTGCACAATATTTTAGGGTATTTATTAAGTGAAGTTGGCGTTTATATATTTAGATAGAAATAGTTTATAGTTGGTATTTATGTATTTTAGTGATAGTTTATATAATTTTCTCTGTGTATTTTATGATTTATTTTATGTGAACAGTTTCCCATTGTACACCAATATATATCTATTTTTATTTTAATTTGTAAATTTTAACATTCAAATTATATGCTATAAACTATAAAGGATTTATGTTTAATGAGTATTTAATGTAGTTTCTTTAGATAGTAAATTCATCACAAACCTCTTAGGATTTAAAAGTAAATTATACATAATGAGAAATCTCAACTCTATTATGAAAAAGGATTTGCCCCTTATCAATGCGGGTCTAAGGAAGCAAAACGTGAAACTGATTCAGAAATATACATTAAACAACCCACATTGTCAACACGAATTTGTAGGTCAATTTCAATGGAAGTAGACGATTTATCTAATCTGGCAATATTCACTATTAATCTTTGTGGTTAAACTATAACATTTTAAAGCTTAGGAAATATATTTATTATTTAGAATGTAGATGTAGATACTTTAGCTACCGATTGCTATATAAACATCCTTTTTTATAAAAAAACAACAACAATGTTTGGATTTTTAGTTTGGTCATATTCATATGTCATATGCTCATTATCAATTGATATAATGTATACATTGTTATTTCATGGTGTGGTACAACTAAATATTTATAATTATAATATTATAACATAATAAAGTGTATAAATAAAACATCAATGCACAGAAATTATATTTTTAAGTAAATAAATAAGAAAACTAATAAAATTTACTACAGTATAAAATTCATAAATAATCTATTATGCAAAACTTTAAATTATAAAAATTATTGCACTGCAATTCAATTTGTATGTAAATGAAGAATTATACACAAATCGTTTCTTATTTTCAATCATTTATGAAAATAAATTTAGTATGCTTTCAACAAATGCAATTTATGCTCAGTTTCTTGTTACACTCTCTCTAGATAATAAATTCATTTGATTTTTGCTTGGCTTTAAAGTTCATTAGAAAAGTAAGATTAATATGCAAAAGCAAGACATGTAGTGTTGATATTTCAGTAAAATCTCCCTTGTTAAATCAGAAATAAAGAAATAATTATTTGACCTCCAGACAGACGTAAGTACTATTTACTTCTGCTATTTAAGAAATCTTCCTTAAACTTTCTTTTCGTATGTTATTTAATTTGTTTGAGAGCAATAAAATGAATACAAAGTACATTTTCTATGTACTGGCTGAAATTCTATTATTACTAGTAAACTTCTAGAAACAATTTTAATTTCATTTTACTCTTGAGGCAAATATAGTAGTACTATGTAAGTATTATTAATATTTATTGTGAAATCTATGCAAATACTACTTAACCTACTTAGAACTAATAATAGTAACATATAATATTACATATTTGTTGATTACAACTCTATCTTTTGTGTATTTGTGGCATCAACTTTCTTTTTTTTTTTTGCGACAATTTTAAAAATACCTAAAAAGATAAGTGTTGGTATTTAGTTTGACTTGACTCAAATGGGAC
This sequence comes from Sinotaia quadrata, assembly GCA_028829895.1. NCBI lineage: Eukaryota > Metazoa > Mollusca > Gastropoda > Architaenioglossa > Viviparidae > Sinotaia > Sinotaia quadrata. Next base: position 129,181,578 of record CM054177.1, on the reverse strand, counting down.
TAGTTTTAAAATTATTTTGATATATTGAGCATTTCTTTAAATGAGTGGACATTCTTAGTATTTTAATATAAATTATAAATAAAGCACTACTGCACACAACTTGTTATTAATTAAATAAACACCTCTCTAATGAATCCATTGTAAGCATCCATTGAAAGGTTCTAGTAGTATTTTTTTTAATATTTTAAATATGAATACAAATAAAATATAATACACAACTTCATAGAGATTATTAAATGCCTTGCTGACGAAGTTTTGAGGTGAGCCAAAGTTATTAAACAGTTTTAACAAAGTTTACTGATTAAATGTTTATACAATTTGATAAGTACGTCTATTTTCGTGAGTGTTGCTTAAATAAATATATCTTAACGTAATATAATTTACCATCAAACAGCTCTGGAATGGATGGGTGTGCGCTCTGGCGAACGCGCAGTGATTGTGGAACTCATTGCCAGCCGCAAGAAGATCGTCGTCCACAATGCCGCCGGAACCAAGACGTTGAGGCTTATTGACCTGCGCTTTCAGAATCGAGTCGTCTTTTGCATCTCCCAGGACAGGGACATGACAGTCATGTCCATTAAAGTGATGGGCGAAACGGATCTGGTTTGTAAAGATTAGAGTTGTAGTAATTTCATTTCGTTATGTTTTGTGCAGAGTAAATTATAAATGTATGCTGTTATTACGCATTCCTAGACAGAAATTATTTTATGATCAAACACGACCGGAAGAGTCATTGAATGACCCATTATAAATGGGTTAACTAATTAGGACACTCTCTGACCCGAGTGTAAGGGTCAACCATCGTAGAGATACGGTTCAAATGTAAACTATTTTTAGCATAGTTTGAGAGTGTGGCTACATAGTGTCATTATGTGAAAGTGGGTAATAATCGTTTATTTGTCTAAGCATGCGGGATGCGCAACTTTTGATAACAGAGAAATAATTTTTTGGTCGTGATTAATGCAACCAATTCTAACAATAGATATGTTTTTTCCTTCTGGTATTAATTCAGACACTTTTGTACTGTGGTTCTAACAATAGATGTCTTTTCCTTCTGTTATTAATTCAGACACTTTTGTACTGTGGTTCTAACAATAGATGTCTTTTCCTTCTGTTATTAATTCAGACACTTTTGTACTGTGGTTCAGGTGCTGAAGTTTGAGAACGGTGCTGAAAGGCGAGAGGCCATAGCCAAGCTGGAGAACTTCCTCCGTGAGATCCACGTGGACAAACAAGACAACAACATGCCCACCAAGGACATCTACCACAACGCCATCACTTATGACGAACGCAAGAAGCATCTGGAGAAGTTTTTCCGCGCTGTTACGTTTCAGGTAAGAACGTGTGTGATTTTTTCCCCCATCAGATGTAATGCAGAATGAAATTATTATACCCTTTGTTGTTTTTTATCACTTGTAAAGCCGAATGAAGTTATTATACCCTTTGTTGTTTTTTATCACTTGTAAAGCTAAATGAAATTATTATAGCTTTTGTTGTTTTTTTCACCTGGTGAAAAGCGGCAAGTAATTATTGTACATTTTTTCCCTTTGCTTTTTCCATCAGGTATAGAAATGTAGCAAAATATATATTTATTATATATTTTTGTTTCATTTGTTTTTCCCATCAGGTGTTGAAAAGCAGAAAGAAATTATTATACGCTTTGGGTTTATTGTGTTCTTTTTCATCGGGTATTGGGTTTATTGTGTTCTTTATCATCGGGTATTGGAAAGCAGAAAGAAATTATTATATGCTTTGTGTTTTTTTGTTTATTTCCATCGGATATTGAAAAGCAGCACGAAATTATTATATATTTTAATTTCCTTCTATTTCCGTCAGGTGTTGAAAGGCAGTAATGCCAAGGGAGAGACACTGGGAGACCTGAATGCCGAAGAAATGGAAAAAATTCGCAACACCAAGCTAACGAGAACAGAATTTGCCGAGTCCATGGGCATGCAGCCCTCGGCCATTTTTGTCCGCAACATGTTTTTGCTCGTCGATCGCTCCAAAGATGGCTTCGTCTCTTTCGAAGAATTTATGAATATGTTCATGACATTTTCAAATGGTAAGTCACGCGTTTTCAATCATATACAATGAGCGTTAGTGACTACTGAACCATGTTGAACATGGCACCTTAGTGAACATTGCAAAACACCTAGGAGAAATGTGAAGATGGGTTGAAATAGAAACTCATCACTCATCAAACAAAAGGAAGACAACTGAAAGGCAAAGTAAAGTTCATTACTTTTCGCTGTTCTGGTTTGGAATTTGGTCGTGCCTTTTTTTTTTGTTTGTTTTTCCTTTTGAAAATAAAATATCTTCTTGTTCCACGAGACATGGAAGAAATTGAAATTTACAGTATCTATTTCTTTATGTTATAGAATACAAGTGATATTAATATCTCTTAGGAAATATTCTCAGTGTTTTAGATGCATGTATGTACCTATCTATCTACCAGCGAACCTACCTACCTACCTATATATCAATCAATCAATCTATTTTCCATCCATCTATCTATCTATCTATCAATCATCACGAGTATGTGTTTAGTTAGAACGTTCAAATTATCGGATGGTACTTTTGCTGTCTTTCAGGGACTGCACAAGACAAAGCTCGAATGCTATTTGATATGTACGATTTGAGGAGAAATGGCCATCTTTCTAGAAGCGATGTTGCCAAAATGATCAGGTAAGTTAAGTGTGTAGCATTTTCATTCTTAGGTTTGTTTAGCTTCTGCCTATATTCTTTAAATAGCGATATACGTCGCTTCTTGTGTGTTTCAGTCTGTTTTCATGATTTTGATCATTTATTTTCATGTGCTTTTTATTTATTATAATTGTTGCAGTGCGATCCTGATTAATAAATCATAATGTAGACAAAAAATGTTTCATTTACTAAAAAGATAATATTTCCTCTGAATATTATTCTTCAACAATTGCTAGTTGGCATTTCTCTATATGCTCACTAGATTAAAATTGACTGGCTAACTGCTAGTTGTCATACATGCTCACTAACTTAAAATTGACTGGCTAACTGCTAGCTGAAATTCGCATTCACTATCTTTTAATTGATTGATTCTCTGCAGGTGTTATGAGCGAAATAACTGAACGCATGCTGTACTTGATTTTAACTGAAAAATCGAACCAGTTTCTTTATCGTTATCGCAAACAGCCATTGCTGTACTGAACAATTAATATTTCGTAAACATTTTCTCAGATATGAAAATAATTCATAGCATCCCTGTCTTTATCTAAGACTAAAATAAGACTAAGATACATTTGACTTATATTTCATAAACGATAAATCACACCATATCATAAAATGATTTCATCCAAAATAATACATACTTTATCTTGATATCACTAGCATTAAAATTATTTAATTTCTTTTAACAGCAAGAGAAACACTGGCAATAACTCTCTAATCGGTACATGCATAAATTGTCTGCCCCCTTTAATCCAGATCCATGCTGGACCTTGCTGATGCGACCGTTGACAACAACGAAAGGGTGGATCAGCTGATCGAGTCCATGTTTGAGAAGGCTGGCATCAAAGACAAAACCATCATGACCTTTGATGACTTCTGCAAGATCTTTGCTTCTGAAGACTACGGCGACATTCTGAAGAATGCCACCCTCGGACTGGAAGGTGCAGTTTCTTTTCCTGAATTCAAAATAAATTATTTGTGGATTTCCCTTCTGAGTTTCAGGTATATCTCGTCTTTAGTCAAAGGGCAGTATACGATTTTTATTTGTTAACACAAGTCTTCATTGAGAGCAAGACGCAGAGTTTGGAAACTCGTTACTATTTCAAGCCTGGTGTTCAATTTCCAGCTGTTTGAATCTTGCACGTACAACATACAGTACGTTTACAGTGTATCGTTGTAATGTGGCAATGTTTTATGAAATTACTGATCGTTTTTGCTTTTAATGAGCTATTTTTTAAAAATCAATTTTAATTATTTCCCTAAATATATTATTTATAAAATTAAGAGCTTTAAATTATTGTATCTGTGCATTTATTTTTGTAGTAATGACATTTAATATAGTAGTGGTGGTGGTGGTGGTAGCAGTAGTAGTAGTTGTGGAAGCAGTGGTAGAAATAGCAACTAATAGCAGTTTTGACAGTAGTGGTGGAGGAGAATGGTAGTGTGATGGTGATACAGGACAACTTTGACTACAGTGATAACTGCGATGAAATTGGCGACTACGACTACGTTGATAACGACATATGACGCTTGCATCATTTGTGGTACATATATTAAAAGTGTTTCATATTCTTGCTTTCCAGTTTTTATTTCCTTTTTCTCTTGTCATTTCATTTCATAAACTATTGCTCGTCCAATTGTTGTCTTCTATTTTCCACAGTTGGGGGAACAACCATAGCAAAGCCAAAGGAAGGGGGCAGATCACTAAGGGAGCGTCGTGTGACTGTTATAAAACGTTATCAAGAGTAAGATGTTAATTTATTTATTAGTCTTTAAGAATCGTTGTAAGGCTTTCTTTAAACATGCTTGGGCGTTCATTTTTAGATGGATGAAAACTTTCGTAAGCAATAGAGTCCTTCTTTTTAGTTCATTGGCATATTTACGCAAGTTCGTGTTGTATGCATAGTAACTGAACGCACACTTTCACAGTCGACTTGAATGCATTCGCTAAAAGTGTATATCGTCTAACATGCCTACGCAGGATTGCACGGTCATTTGCGATTTCAGTAAAAAGTCATGTTGTTTCTATAATATCGTCGCATCATGCAAAACACATTCAAACAAAACCTTTGCATATATTCACACTGGAATGAATGTGTTCGATATGTGTATATATGTGTTCCAAACATATATACGATTGTACATATATATGCCTGAACCCATATATTTATGGTTAAATGGACGGGTGATTGGAATATGAACGAACTGATAGATGTGTGGGTGGGCGCGGCGTTAAATGGATAGAAAGATGAATAGGTTAGATAAATGAATGATAGACCTACATAGCATGCCTCTCACATCACTGCAGCAGTGTGTTATTCTGTTTAATTTAATTTAAATTTATTTGAAAACAAAACGAAACTGTCAGTAATAAACGAGCTGGACTTGAAAGAAGTACAAAGCACAATCTTCACTGTGGTCAATAATAACACGTATATTTAATGCTGTTTCTCTCTTTTTCTTTTGCGTCTATGAATGGACTGGGGGAACAGGAACAACCCGAGGCCTAGCAAACGTATAGGTAGGTCCCGATCGTCCCGTGTGTCCGTTAAAACGGCCGCCACACAATTGCCGCCAACACCAAATGCTCGACGCTGGAATACTTTCATCCGTTACGTGGAGAACTATCGGCGCCAGATTTTCTGGGTCACGCTGTACACGTTGGTTACGGCGGGAATTTTCATAGAGAGGGCCTACTGTGAGTTGACACCGCAGTTTCTTTGTTTTGTTTTTTTTAAAATGTGCTTTGAAGCGACGCGCGTGTCTGCTTCTATCAATGAGCGTTGTCACAATGGCCGCAGATTTAATACCTCAGGCCAGCAAAATGTGAAGTTTCGTGTGCAAAGAAACCTGTTAATGTCGCATTAAGAGGTCAGGTCGTAAAACAGTGTGACTGTAGGCCGTGGTTACCTGCGTGCGTGTTTTTTTATTGTCGAGTCTACGTTTCACGCAATATTCTCTCTCTCTCTCTCTCTCTCTCTCTCTCTCTCTCTCTCTCTCTCTCTCTGTCCCCACTGGAATCTGTTTAACAAAAATTTACATTTACCTAATCATACTTTTCGGGAGAAAATGTATGTTAATTGTTTTCTCCTCGTCAATGAAAATTTTGTGAATTAACATCATATAGTAGGCTAGCATCGTCTCCTTCACTATAATAGTACAGTGTTGAATTGAGAGATTCAAAGTATTTTTGAGGGGAAGGAATATTTTTAATTAATGTAATTTTGTTTTGTCATACCCCTTACGCCAGGTTCATGGGGGGGTGGGGGGCTTATGCTTTTATCTTGTTATGCTTTTATAATTTACACTTCCTTAAAACAATATGGGCAGATTACTCCGTTGAACGCGAACATGCTGGGTTGCGGCGCTTGGCAGGGTATGGCGTATCGATCACTCGAGGAGCAGCCTCTGGGATGATGTTCACCTACGCCAGCCTGATGGTGACCATGAGCCGCAACACGCTCACGTTTTTCCGCGAGACCTTCCTGCATCGCTTCATTCCCTTTGATTCCATGCACTCCTTCCACAAGTACATTGCCTTCCTGGGCTTGATGTTCACAGGTAGGGTGAAGCGCTTCCAGGACGAAAATATTTTCACTCTTTCCGCACGCACACGCACGCACGCACACACGCACGCATGCACGCACGCACACACACACACACACACATTTCTTTTGTTGATTCTTTATTGTCAGACATTAGTATCCTTGCGTTTATGTTTTGCTTTAGACTGAAACAAAGAGATTTAATATTGTAATTCATTCTATAAATATTTGTAATTTCTTCTATATTTATTTGTAATTTCTTGTATATTTATTTGTAATTTCTTCTATATTTATTTGTTATTAATCAGGATTTATTTGGCAAATTTGAGAAATAGATCTCATGAGTTCTGAAATTCAACCTCAGTTATTATACTGATATATGCATCTCCATTTTTTTGCGTCAAGTATTGAATTAATTAACAATGGTATATTTCTCTTACTGGTATAGTCTGTCGTAAATTGCTTTTATATACATATGCACTTGTGAATGATTATATTATATTTATATTACATTTATTGTTTTAATATATTATATTTATTAATATTATTAATCGCAACTATGAATACTATTTTAAATTATTATGATTGTAATTGAAATATTATCATGAAGTAAGATAGTTGTATCTGTTAATTAATTAATGAAAGCGGGTAAAGGCGGACAGACACGTCACAAGAACTATTTTATAGTTATGAATGTAAAGCTGACCTGTGTTAATAGTCCTGTTATAGGACGTGTTGAATATTACGTTAAATAATCGAAAAATAAATATACTTTTCAATACATTTATGACAATGAAATTCAATATAGGAGGCTATAATTACTCATCTGTAGAAGATATGGCGTATACAAACTATAGAGTGTATTATAGAGAGTTAAAAATTACTGAAAATCACTTAACTGGATGTCATATTCGTCTAAAAATATGTACGTAGCAATACAGTATTTCGGGAATATAATAAGTTTGTATAAAGATGCAAGTGGACTCTTTTTTAACTTTTCTTTTCCAGCAATGCATTGCATTGGCCACGGTATTAACCTGTACCACATTTGTACCCAAGCTAGTGCTGATGCCAACTGTTACTTCCGTGAATATTTCAGATCGTAAGTAGTTTCAATCCATCCTACCCTTTGAAAGTGTCAAGTTGTGGGTACCATAAATCCATTTATTCTGATCATTGAAAGCACTAGGTTGTAAGAACCCTAAATCTATTTTGTCATGATTATTAAAGATTAGTTATAAGCACCTTGAATCTATTTGCCCTGGTCATTAAAGACCTTAAATACGTCATACAAGAATACTTTTGTACCCCGGTCATTAAAGACCTTAAATACGTCATACAAGAATACTTTTGTACCCCGGTCATTAAAGACCTTAAATATGTCATACAAGAATACTTTTGTACCCCGGTCATTAAAGACCTTAAATACGTCACACAAGAATACTTTTGTACCCCGGTCATTAAAGACCTTAAATATGTCATACAAGAATACTTTTGTACCCTGGTCATTAAAGACCTTAAATACGTCACACAAGAATACTTTTGTACCCTGGTCATTAAAGACCTTAAATATGTCATACAAGAATACTTTTGTACCCTGGTCATTAAAGACCTTAGATATATCATAAAAATATGTTTTCTGTAACCATGGTCATTAAAGAACTTGATACATCACACACTGAATCCTTTTCACTTTGATCATTTAAAACCTTACATCATGAGCTCACTGAATCTCTATGACCTTAGTCATGTACACACATATCATCATCATACTGAATCTCTTTGACCTTAATCATGTACACACACATCATCATCATACTGAATTAACATTACCTTGGTCATTAAACAACTTGGATCGTCAGAATACTGAATCTATTATTTTCTTGATTATCAAAGATCAGCCGGAAGCATGTATTGCATAGTGGTGATTAAAAATTGGCTGTGTTCACACTGAATCTATGTCATTTTCATCGTATAACAATTCAGGTTATAAGAATTCTGACCTTAGTCATTAAAGAATTTAGGTCGCATGTTTATAGTCTGCCCAAAACTAAATATTATTAAAAAATAACTATTCTTAAACTACAGGTTAAACCGTTTCTTCACGATATCTTTGAACTGTCGATTATTTTTTATTCACTAATGCATTGCAATACGAAGTTTCACACAACCCTTCAAAACTAACATCACGTTCGCCACAGGTAGGCAGACATGCAAAGTCAACACACGAATGCTTCCTATCGTGTGGACAGTATCGCTATAATTTATTAATAAAAAGAATTATACACAATTTCTGCATTATGTATTTTTTATAGATCGAGCGAGCTAGCCTCATTCCACTACTGGGCATGGACCACGATAACAGGTGTGTACAAGGAATTAGAAATGACGATACTCGAGCTTGATTATTGTCATAATTAAATATGTTTAGCAGAAATTCGGTGATTTCACGAACGACTTGCTAAGAGTTGCATGCAAACACTTGTATTTGCTACTATTAGTTGAACCTTGTCTTTCATTTGATTTATCTTTATTCTGTAGTGTTTAAGTCACTAGTAAGATTTTATTTCAGTTATAAATTGTTCAGATGATGACATTACAATTCATGACATCAATGTGTCATGTAGCAAAAACAAGCATGTGAGTTTACAGCTGACGTTATCAATAAACATTTTTTTAAATTAATCTAATCACTCAATGCTACTAAAGTGTAAGTCCGGATAACTGTTATTAAATTAATAACAAGTTTATTTAATTACATTTTTTTCAGGCTTGACAGGAATAATCCTCACTATAATAATCATCGTTATGTACGTGTTTGCCATTGAGTACAGTCGTCGTCACCTTTTCAAAGCCTTCTGGGCCACACACAGTCTCTACATTCCACTGTACTTTTTTCTCACGCTGCACGGTGCTGGTAAAGTTATTTCCCTTTAACACGTGGCCCTTGTGTATTATTTTGTTCGGTTGATATTTGATATTGATCCACTGGTATTAATTATTAAGTCTGTAAACCATTACTAGTCAATTGTATAGAGGATTAAATTTTCCGCTTATAGTATAAACAATATAAAGGAGACCCATTCTATTTTTAGATATATAAAGAACCAAATTTTATTTATAATAAAGAATAAATGAGTCATTTTCCCTTCTGAAAAGAAGCAAACAGTATAAAGCATTAAAATCATCTGTTGTTGTAAGGATCCTCATATACTAGTGCATTAAAATTGTTTTGTTTATATGTATTCTTTATTCTCGTAATAAGGATAAATGTGCAAACATGTACAGTGAATGTGTACTTGCATAATGTATTCATTTGACGGGTGTAATAACCGCAACATTATAGATAATTATAGACGCCATCTTTTTGTTTGAGTCATACTAGATTTTGTGGGAGGATTTTTTTTTAATGAAACTAAATAAGTCTTTCGAACAATGTAATTATGATCAGTGCCAAGTGTGATATTTTTATTTAAGTTACAAGGTTTAGAAAACTTCGAATAGACTACCAAATTAGTTGTTTATGAAGGCAGAAATTAATTTAAATTGCTTTGTTGCATTATTGCATTTCTTGGTCTTGTGAGACAAGAAAAAGATTCTCTTCAAATCCGTTCTGCTAAAATGGTGGTTCTTTTAACAAAGGTAAAGTACAAATGATTTAATCCGTCCTCTTTATGATGTGTATAAATAACAATTTACATAATGTTAAGACATTATAAGGTATTATCTAATATTTCTATCTGAGTATAGAATAGACTCGTAGTCAATGCGAAATCTATTCTTTACAGTGGGTAAGCTTTTAGATGAGAGCTATTAATACGTTAATAGATGGAGCTGCGAGAATAGGCCCTGATTAATTATCGTTTCAGGAATAAGTGCATGTTTAATTAGTTTTGGTTCACTGGATCTCTCCCCAGGTGAATGAATATACTTTTGCCTTATGACCCATGCGATTCTTTGAACATGCACCTGACCATGTAAGTTACTAGAGTTAACTAAATCTCATGATGCTCTACCATAAGTTAAGACCATGTAAGTTAGTGTTGACACTAGAGTTAACTAAATCTCATGATGCTCTACCATAAGCTAAGACCATGTAAGTTAGTGTTGACACTAGAGTTAACTAAATCTCATGATGCTCTACCATAAGCTAAGACCATGAAAGATAGTGTTGACACTAGAGTTAACTAAATCTCATGATAGCTCTACCATTAGTTAAGTTACAGACTACAAAAGAAGTGCCAGGGCCTAAACAACAATGACGACTGCAGAGACTGAAATCTCTAATAGTATCAGAAACTGTTAGCTTAAGAATCGACATTTTGTCTTATAAACTTTTTTGTGTGGTTTTCAAAAACACATGTTATACTCGGTTTTGGTGATTAAATCACAAACATGCTTGTTAATTATAAATTTATGTTAAATAAATCATTGATTTTGCTCAACCTTTTGTTTACATGGTTTTGTAAGCCTGAGTAATTACTTAGATGGGGGATGTATGGCTGGAGGAATAGAACATTATTTAAGCTATCAATCACCTTAATAGTAAATATTTAGATTTGGATTTTTTAAATAATGTGTCCACTTTCTATCTGTTAAATGGTAGTAGTTTGATAAATAGTGTATCCACCTTTCTGTTAGACGATAGTAGTTTGATAAATAGTGTATCCACCTTTGTATATGTTAGATGATAGTAGTTTGATAAAGTTTTGGAAGTGGGAAAAGGGTAATGTTGGACACGCACGCACGAACACACATATAACGAAATCATATTGTAGTATTTTACAATTTACGAATCAAATTCTACAGTCTTTTATTATATACTTTAAAATAAATAATCACTGTTTCAAACTTACTATTCTGTAATCAAAAGTGAATAAGTCAAATTCCGCGTAAAGATGTAATTAATATTGTGAAAGTTTAACCTTAGCATTGATTTATAATAATAATGTTATCTACAATGCTCAGATTATCAGAAACATTTTGATCGTTTTGTACAGGGCGCCTAGTGCAAGATCCTATATGGGGCTACTTTTTCATCGGACCAGTCGTCATTTTTGTCCTTGATAAGCTTGTGTCCCTCAGCCGAAACAAAGTGGAGCTGCCCATCAAAAAGTCTGAACTGCTACCATCAGGTAAGTAATGAAATTTCGACCGGAGGTTATTTTATCTAAAGGCAAATATAATTATTTATTACACCTACAACTTTGTTTAAACGTCAACTTGCGCGATAAGATTTATTTATTATTCGATGTTTGTTTATTTCATAATAGTGGTGACAATCAGCAATAACTATAAGCTTGGCAGATTTTCACCCCTTGCACCTTCTTTTCAAGGCACTGTCATTTTGAACCGAACATGTTAAAAATAGTCCATGAATTGAAAGTGGATATTTATGTTAATAATTACTGCCTACTTGCGCTAATCTGTCGCTATTAAAAAAAATCCCCAAATTGGATTGGCAGTCCATTGTAGAAAGAGAAGTGACGTCTAAATGTTACATTCTTTTCCCACTAAACACTGATCTAATCACAGTACCCACAGCGAAATTACGTTGCTCGACATGTCTGATACGCAACATGTCATTATAGACCTAAAAACAATTCCTTACTGAAGAGCACATGAGATCTATAGCTAGTCATCGCTCTGTTTTAATTACAGTCAAATTCATATATCGTCAGCAATCCAGAGAAAATTATATTTTAGTAAGTTTTCAAGTAACTGGAAGTAAAATTACATGGTTATCTACGGTACATAACATTAAATATATTAAATGTTCATTAATTTTGTATGCATGCTGATCAACGAGGAAGATTTTCTTCTGCATTTCAGGAGTTACTTACCTTGCGTTTAGGAAGCCAATCAATTTCGAGTATAAGTCCGGCCAGTGGGTGCGTATCGCTTGCCTCAAGCTGGGGTCAAACGAATACCACCCATTTACGCTCACCTCCGCCCCCCACGAGGAGACGTTAAGTCTTCACATCCGGGCTGTGGGTCCTTGGACCAACAACATCCGCCGGCTCTACGACCCCTCCCTACATCCAGACGATCATTTACCCAAGGTTGTTTACATTTTATTGTTGTTTTCTTATGAATGAACAAATCAATTTTTGATCGTATAATTGTGAAGTGTACATTAGAGATAAAAATATTAAAGTGTTTAGCTTTCCTTCCCAGAAGTGCTGTTGATAATGTGCACATATTGCATCTGATCTGATTCAGAAATCAAGGTTGTAGAAAATGAACTTTTACTATAATGCTCCTTTCATTTAGCACTAGAATCCACCAGGTTCAAGATCATTAATAGATGTATAGTATGGTACGCAGGCCCATCTACCAGACTGGGGGACATTGCCTCTTTCAAAACATTATCATCCAGACATTTTTGAATGCATTTGTTTATTCACTTAATATAACTTCTGAGTATTTGTTTAAAGAAGATTATTTCTTCTTTGCAAAAGAAAGAAATTTATTACATTGCAAAACGTCCAAGAGAAATTTTTGACTGAAATAGTGCCTTTTTTAAATGTCTTAAAATGCCCCATAGTTATTGCTCTAGACAAATATCCCAAATATAGCATATTCCATCCCAATTGTCATCAAATGTGTGTGACATCACCCTATAGCAGCACGGCCTGAAACTACTAGGTGTCATCTAATGTTCGAAGATGTCACTCTTATTCTCTAATAATATACATTGAAATACCACTGTTTACCCGTTGTCATGGAATTAACTCTTATTCTCTAATAATATATATTAAATACTACTCTTTACCCGTTGTCATGGAATTAACTCTTATTCTCTAATAATATACATTGAAATACTACTCTTTACCCTTTGTCATGGAATTAATTTAACTCTCAGCAAAGGAAAGAAGCATTTCAGTAATTTAAAAATAAATAATGTATTTTAAAATAAACTGCAATATGCTAAAAATTGTAATAAATATCTTTAAATTTGTATTTCAAGATTTTCTTGGACGGCCCGTTCGGAGAAGGGCACCAGGACTGGTATCGTTTTCCTGTGTCGGTCCTGGTTGGAGGAGGAATCGGCGTGACACCATTCGCCTCCATACTCAAAGACTTAGTGCACAAGTCACGCTTAAAGATCAAATTTCCTTGCCAGAAGGTAGGACGGAAGGAGATTTGAAAGCATAATTTGCCCATTTAACATTCACGTCAGTATCCATTCCAGTAAATCTATACAATCGCTAGCAATATGTAATTCATTCACCAACAACAGAAATCAAAATAGGAAGTAACATCATTCATGATCTCCCAGTAACAGTGAACATTAGCAATATGTAATTCATTCACCAACAACAGAAATCAAAATAGGAAGTAACATCATTCATGATCTCCCAGTAACAGTGAACATTAGCAATATGTAATTCATTCACCAACAACAGAAATCAGAATAGGACGTAACAACATTCATGATCTCCCCACCATAGTAAATACTTGTAATACATAATTCATTCACTACCAACAGCAATCAAAACATTACGCGACAAGTCTCATGATCTCCCAACCACACTTAACGCTTGCAATACGTAATTCATTCACACAAACAACAATCAAAACGGGACGTTACATCATTCATGATCTCCCAACTACACTGAACACCGGCAATACGTAATTTATTTATCACCAACTGCAATAAATCAGGACGTAATATCTCTCATGATCTCCCAACCATAGTGAACACTAGCAATACATAATTCATGCAACTTACAAACGGCAATCATCACGCAGAACATGACGTCATTCAAATAAAAATATCTTTGATGAAGAATAAAACTGTTCTCGAAAATAAATGTACATATTGTCTGAATAATATTAAGTAACTAAATAATAATGCTATATTTCTTTATCATTTGCTAACGAAAAAGTTCAAGACTAGACTGTACTTGTCAGGCTATCACAGTACACTTTTTCAACAAACTGAGTTAGTTTAAATACTAAATATTTGCTCTAATAATCATTTTCTTAGGATGAGGAAATAGATTGTTGAACACTTTCGGAAGGTATTGATGATTACGAATTCAGTTTAAATAAAAGGGCAAATACATCAATTTAAGAGTTTCCTTAAGTTTTGTTACGCCATTAATGAATTGCCGGAAGCAACAGCAACATCATGGGTATGTGGGGTGGTGGTCTTATATATCCTCGGATTTACAATTTAAGGAGCCAAAGAAAGCATAGTCATTCAAAAGTTTTTCGATACCTATTATTATTCGATACCTACTGTTTCCTCTTTCGCTCCCTCTCAATCGCCAGGTGTACTTCCTGTGGGTGACAAGAACGCAAAAAAGCTTTGAGTGGTTGACTGACATTATACGTGAAGTGGAGGCTGGAGATGAACGACAACTGGTGAATGTGCACATCTTCATCACTCAATTTCAGCAAAAGTTTGATCTCCGAACAACCATGCTGGTAACTAAACACTTGTATTTACTGTCGTTTTGTCATTTATTTCCTTCTACCTTTCTTCATTCTTTCTTTTATTCGCCACCGTTTTTCCCTTCTCTCACATTATTTTTTAATTCTATCTATCTGTCTATCCATCTATCTATCTATCTATCTATCTATTTACTATCTATCTATCTGTCTGTCTGTCTGTCTGACTGAATATCTGTCTGAATGTCTATGTATCTACTATATTTTCTAAGTTTCCATTGTAGGTCAGCGATATACATTTTAAGAAGGGCCCATCTTACTGATAAAATGTGTAAAGTGTCAAAAGTTGTCGATATTAAATTCTGGGTCATATTTAGGTACTATGATGCATGAAGAACTCGGTCGACAATAGCAAAACTTCTATTGCAGGTAAAGACAAACAGTAGGTATTATGTCGCGTTAAAACATTATTTAACATAATTAAAAGGTGTTTATAGGAAGAAGACAGCAATATTAAGCACTAGAACATGACATCGATAAAACCATTGACACATTTAAGTCCTGTTTTGTTAATATTACAGAATTTGACGTCAAAAATAGCCCTTGGACAGTATTAAAGAACCCTGACATCAGTAGTAGCACCTATTCAATATTAAGGAGCCTTGTCATAACTAATAGTCCCCGGACAAAAGTAGGACACTATAGCATAGATAGACGTCACTGGTCAATATCAAGTACATGTCCACAGTCGGTATTAGTGTACGAACAGACCAGGTGGCTGTTGTACCCCTAATCAATATTATTTCTCTCTCTCCCGCAGTACATCTGTGAGCGTCACTTCCAGCGTGTGGAGGGACAGAGTCTGTTCACTGGTCTTCGCGCCACCACTCACTTCGGTCGCCCTCTGTTCCAAGAATTCCTGTACTCTCTGACCTTTGAGCACCAAGAGGTATTTCAGTTTGTTTATTTTATACTCTCTCAGACATGTACGCACACACGCTCTCACAGATATATAAGTACACACGCTCTCACAGATATGTAAGTACACACCACGCTCTCTCAGACATGTACGTACACACGCTCTCCATATTGTTTGTGGTCAAGCAACTTTCTCATTCTCGGTAGCATATAATTTTTTGATAATGGTCATTACTGGAAACTACAAGTAATAGGTGAAAATATGTTTGATAATGGTTCATTAAAGGAAATTATAAGTAGTAGATAATATAGTTGATAATTATGGGTCATTAAAGGAAATTGTAAGTATGTACATTTCTGTTTAAACTGAAGTAGACTTCAGACTTCGATTCTGCATTTAAATAATAAAATGTATGTGGTACTAAATATCATTAGTAGTTAAGCGTTCATTGAATACGATTCAAACACAGTCTAGTTTTGTTAAAATATATTTTAATTGTTTCTTTTGAATAATATGAAACATGCAATCATTATTTCCAAACATTCTATCATTTTACGCATGCCACATCTCTATATCAAATGTATTTAAAATAATACTGTTGCATAAAACGCATGTATTTAAAATAATTATGTTGCATAAAACGCATGTGTTTAAAATAATACTGTTGCATAAAAAGCATTTTATTAAAACTATTAACGAATGACAAATCTTTTAATGCATTAACTCTCTTTACCGTTCATACAACGATTGAATAACTACAACTTAATAAACAATTTGATTGCGTGTCCGTCTTAAAATTCTGTCCGTAGGCAAAACAGATTGGTGTGTTCAGCTGTGGGCCACCACCGATGACGTTGTCAGTGCAGAAGGCTTGCACCGCCCTAAACCGGCTGGAAGGCGCTACTTTTAGCCACCATTATGAAAACTTTTGAGTCGTGCTCATCAGTCATCGAACTCTTGTTACTGCAGACCACTATATGTCACATTCTGGTGTAACTATCGCTCATTTGTTTGCTCAGCAACCGAGCTTTTTCTCCCTAATGATAATGCAGGTGTGTGAAAGGGCGTACTTGTATATGTTACTGAAAGTTTTAAGCACTCGTGATCTTGAAATGCTTCTTACCTCACTGTTCAAAAGTGCGGGTTGCTTGTGTTTCAAATTGCAAAGTTTAATTTACTTGGTTTAATTTTGTAATTTTGTATTGTTCAATTGCGAGTTTGAATGTGAAATAAATTTTTTTGTGCATGAAAGTATTTCAAGGAAAATCATGTTAGTCATTCTTTCCCGCAATCGATGATAGAAATGAAGAAAGGTGAGTCATTCTGACGATAAAGTAATATTTTTATTTTAAGAGTTGTGCAGTTTGTGCTCAAGTACGTTCTCGTGGACGTTCACACTCTAACTGGAAATATTACATTATTCTGAATTTGTTTGCAAATATCTCCGTATTCATAAGAAATTACACCCGTTTGCATAATACACTCACTCAACACACACACAAGCATTAAATTCATTCCTATGTTACACACACGTCTACTCATTCATTGATTATTTATTGAACAACATTCTACTCACTATTTTGAGTAGGGTGTGGAGTTCTTAAATGAACATCGTGATACACAAAATCTAGTGTATTTCAATTCTTCATCATTACAATATATACAACGTTCTACATTAATATTTTGGCATGCAATAAAACAACTCATGCGACTGTCGTTCAGTACGTGCGATGCCTCAGATGCCTTTGTCTGAAAACTGTTCTATCGCAGGCAGCAACATCACTTTGATATCAAACGTCCAAATATGCAAGGTTTGCTCTCGAGATACACTTATTTTACATCATGCAAACAAACAACAACAATCTTCAAATGACCCACATGATTTTGAGTTTTGAACTTTATTATTTTCCCAACTTCTCACGACTTATAAGACGTGTGCTTCACAAAGAAATGCTCAAAACTGTATCGCTGCTTTCCAACACTGTTGAACATTTTAAATTATTTTATCATGAAAATCCTTCATAAAACATATATTGTCATCAGACAACTTCGTAAATGTTCATGTGAAATAAATGGTAATATGGCGCTGTAGTTAAAAGTGTAGTATTAAATAAAGTGTGATAAAGAACACAACTACTACTAAACCTACAAGTATACTGTAACACTTAACTAGGTCAGCGACCCAGTTACAAGAATGGGGAGAACCTACCAGCATGAATGAATTATGATATGAACATTATTTTATAAATATATATAAATATCAAAATATTTTTTCTTGTTACTATCTATCGTATCTTGTCTTATGGGGGATATCTTCCTACTAAAGTGATGCCCCTTATTTATAGTCTAAACCCTGGCTCTGACTCCATCACTAAGAAAAACATTTGTGTCAGAAACAAGAAATAGAAAGATAAGGATGAATTAACGAAATAATTAATTAGAAACAAAGTTACAGTCAGAGGTAGATAAACATATAACTAAACATTACAAAAATCTCAAGAACCAAAAAAATAAGGAATCAGCTAAATTATCTAATTCAATACTTTATATCTCAACTCACTGAATCATCCACAAGGAAATAATAATAAATCAATGAAATATAAAATATTTTTAAAAATTCAAATGTTTTATTCAAGTTTTCACACATTTATGATTTTCTTCCCCAGTTCAAACAGAATAGAAAGTGTAATGAACTGAACTGATATTTTTACCCAACACTAGCAGTAGAAAATATAAATGACAAAAGAAAACAGGAAGGCTTCATTTGCTCACATAAATTATATAAACCTGAACTCATAATTATACCACACACTAGCAGTAGAAAATAGAAATGACAAAAGAATACATGAAGGCTTCATTTGCTGACATAAAAGTATGGCATTTCTGTCACCGAGCTGGGCTGTTTATTAACGGTACTCGCGCAAGTGCAGAGCAATACACTCAACACAGTTGATCCAGTTCAGGCCAACTCCACGTTAGTAGAACGCATGCTACCACACAGTTGATCCAGTTCAGGCCAACTCCACAATAGTATAACGCATGCTACCACACAGTTGATCCAGTTCAGGCCAACTCCACATTAGTATAAAGCATGCTACCACACGAACCGCGCAAGATCACCACTCAGGGAACCCCTGTCTTAAAAATTAATATATCTACGATGTTAATTTTATTTAATCACGATCTCCTGGGGAACCCCTAGCGACTTCTCAAGAAGCCTAGGGTTCTGCAGAACTTCAGTTGAGAAACCCTGCTCTTGAAAGAGGGCAGCACAGTGGAAACACTCATCAACGACAACTGAACTGCTCCTTTACTTCAGTAATGATTAAAATAACGTTCACCCAAACGAGTGACATTCAACTGAAAATTCTATGCTATAGCCCTACATTATCTGTTTTGTATAATAATCTGTTACTCTAGTGTTACACTAAATGACAAAATGTTTACTGACCAACTCCAATTAAGGTTCCTGTACGCTTCACAGTGGACTGCCTTAGTACGTACTGACGTGAGAACCTCAGACATGAGAAAGTCACAACTAAAAGCATTCTAACTATAATTGACCGACCGTTAACTTTTTCTGGCATTTACAGAAGGAATGTGTAGTGCAGGATTTCAGGAGACACAGACGATGCATGTCCTCTCAGTTTCAGAAGAATTTTCTTTAACTAATGGCTGGCACAAATAGTTACAGAATTCGTATTTCCTGGTTGTCCCAGTGGTTGGCAAAGACTTCTTTAACTAATGGCTGTCATAGATAGTTACAGAATTCGTATTTCCTGGTTGGCCCAGTGGTTGGCAAAGACTTCCTTAGGCGCACAATATCGATGTCGGATCAGAGTTTTCGCTTTGACTATTTGGGGTTCGGACGTAATCGGGTTCACAACGTCATGACGACCATTAGGGATTTATGAAACCTCGTTGTTTCCAAATTTCTCTGGCACATAACTGAAGCATTTATGGACCCATGACTTCCACTACGGATTAAGGCTTAAGCAATCCTCAACATGGCTTCCAGATTTAGATTTCACTGATCAATGGCCGCCGGTTCACAGGTCGACCATAACTGAGTGCTTCCAGCACGCAGGTGAAGAGCCATAGCTCAGCTGTTTCAAGCCACGGTCTACTCTTCAAAAGAGTAGTTGACGTCACCGATGGTTCCGGTGCGGGCCGTGTATCATCACATCATTTGAGTTAGTGCGCACTTGCAATTCAAACCCAAATTTTAATACTATAATCACAGAATGTAAAAATGTAAAAATAAATAAACGGCTAAATTAAATGTAATACAGTAAAAAATTACATACTAATAATTACTTAAAATAATATATATATGTAAATGCATACACTTAATTTTTATACTACAGTTTTATTTTTATACTCTATAATGTTTACAATGTGTAATTTACACAAGTAAATAAATATTGAATAATACATTTTAATGAATCTCGTTTGTCATGTTTGTAAGTTAAAAATGTTTGTATGCTCCTAATCAACAAACAGTTAATAAAGTAATAAATCATGGAATGCACATGCAAACATGCACTCAAACATGCACATGTTTTCAATGTATAAGACAGGTAAATAAGAGAGGAAGAGGTGTTGTATATTTGTGTGTATATGTATATGCAGAAAGAGGCAAATTAAAGAGAAAAAGGTAAGTAAGATAGAGAGCGGTGTTCACTCAAGCCTATGTGTACCTGTATACGCAGAGAGCGGTGTTCACTCAAGCCTATGTGTACCTGTATAGGCAGAGAGCGGTGTTCACTCAAGTCTATGTGTACCTGTATACGCAGAGAGCGGTGTTAGCTCATGACGGTGTGTATACGTAAAGAGCGTTAACTCATGCATATTGAGAATCAAAGTTAAGAAACGTATTATGAAACAATACTCCTTAATTAATGTAAGGAAAATAATTAAAAATTATTAAAATATTAACAACAAACATGGCTGATAGTAGTACTTGAAAAGATGATAAGAATAACACTGTGCAACATCAAATTTGCTAAGATTTTTTGACGGATTTATGACAGTTTTATTGTTCTTGATCCAAAAATGACATCGGTTTTGTTCAATCAGGTCAACTTTTTGAACTATTTTTTTTATCAACGTTTTGCTCTATTGCCACGTTTTTTTGTTTTTGTTTTATTTCTACCCGGAAGAGTATATGTCATGACTTGTCTTACTGCCAGTGTGTACTTGTACAACAGGACACGAGAAGAATGCGGAATTTCATTGAGTTGGAAGACATTGAAAACGGGGTATATCAAAGTTTACATCTATAGTAGGTGCCTTCAAGAAGACTGTACTTGAAATTAAATAATCAGAAGCAATTTGTCACTGTTAATTTAAGCCTAAGTTAAATGAAAACATTAGAATGCCATTAGTATCCGAAAGTCATTGTGAAAATAAAAAGTTCATGAGGAGAATATTCCTTGACTGGTGCATATTGAAAATTACACTGAAGGCGATTTGCACCATCGAGTTGGTATTCTGGGAGTTATGAGTTTGATTGAAACATGTAGTTAAGTAAACGACATACAAATACATGTACAACGCAACAATTATATAAAATAATATATGCAACAACAGTCATATGAAATCTCCGTTATGACAAATCGCATTAAACTTCGATTCTTGCAGGTTCGCAAACAAGAAACTGACAAAAATCACTGTGAAATCCATAGGTTGAAAAATTACCATCACTGTTCTCAGAAAATAAGAGATCTCTTGACTAACCTCAGGGAGAAAGTGAGTATTGTATTCACAGATACGAGATCTTTGACTAGCCTGATATGAGCATTACTCTTCACAGATAATAAGAGATCTTTTGACTAACCTCAGAGAAAAATGAGTATTATATTCCTAGATACGAGATACTAACTTGCCGGAGTGGGCGAATGAACATTCTATTCACAGATAAGAGATCTTTGACTAACATGATATGAAAAAATGATCATAACTATTCACAGTTAATAAGCTATATTTGACTAACCTCAAGAAAAAACTGAGCATATTCACAGATAACAAGAGACATTTGACTAACTTCATGGGGAAAAACGCTTTACAATCACGGATAATAAGATACACTATGACAACTCCACACTGTAGAAACTTCAAAGGAAACTTCACATGAGCATTGCTATATGCAAAATAATAAGAATTATTTTCAGTCAGTTATGTCCTATTTTTAAAAATGTGCTTAATTATAATTATTTATAAACATTACAGAAATAAAGTAAGTATTAATTATGTCGCTGCAAAACAGCAAAACACAGTCTATCGCATATTCACTTCGACGGTCACGGTCCGATGAACCCAAACATAAAGTAAACACAGATAATAATTATACCTTCGTCTAGGCCTTCATTTTGAGACACTATTCTTTTTTTCTCCGTGGTAAATAAAAAAAACCCCGAGGTTTCCCACACTTCATTTACGCCAATGAAAGGCGACCCTATTTTCGGAACGTGTATTTCTTTGTCGCACTATTCAAGGGCAGGTCAACTGCACTAAAATGTGAAATCTATTGAAAGCGGAGACCATTAATTTTATTCTCTACATGGAACAGATTCAAAACTATGTAAGCTATTCAGAAAGAAAACTGTGCAAGTCGAGGAAGATAAATCGGTACAACATAATAAATACAACATAATCAATTACAAAAGTGTTTCTGCTAAAACAAATGTTCTGTGTTTAACATATTACATACAAGTATCATCATTCACAACTGTAGGAAGAACAGTCTTTTCACATAATACATCTTTACATTAAATTACAAATATAACATATCAATAGCAAAGTGTACGAAATATATTTTTCAGTCCATTCACTTTCAATCAATCAGTTAACTCACCATTAAGCTAATGGTGACCTTTTTATGACCGGACTTGAGTTACATCAAAATCAAAGTGATTAGAATATAGAACTTTCTTCAACAGGTAAGTTCTGCTCTCTACCCATTGGGTAGTTTGTTATTTGTAAACTATTGGATAGCAAAAATTACTTATCCACTCTGTACTGGTTTGGATTACATCAGCAGGTTCTAGCATATTCTTGACCTGAGTTGTTATTTTACTCTTGTACTTACAAAATTATCATCATGCACAGTACCCAAAGGTCATGTCACACTGACATTATACAAAATTATCATCATGCACAGTACCCAAAGGTCATGTCACACTGACATTATACAAAATTATCATCATGCACAGTACCCAAAGGTCATGTCAAACTGACATTATACAAAATTATCATCATGCACAGTACCCAAAGGTCATGTCACACGGACATTATACAAAATTATCATCATGCACAGTACCCAAAGGTCATGTCACACTGACATTTAACAAACTATATAATAATTAAGTTTTAAAATAGGGAGAAGCAAATGTACTCTACCACATGCCCACCTCCATTTTAAGATGCTAACCTTCGTGTTAAAATGTGCTCTTCTAGGAGAACATTTTTCAAAATGTCAAGTCAAACTTTCACCATAAAATGAGTTGAATAACTACTCATAAGACAAAAACAATATGATGTCGGTTTTAAGACATACAAATAATTCAACATGGTTTAGAAATAAGAGAATAATAATTCGATATGCCTCAATAATCACTGAGCAGTTAACTATCAAGTAATATATTAACTTCTCTGATTTGAAGCTGGAACATGACCAGTTTATTTCTCCACACATAGATATAAGCACAATTATCATGAACAATCACTATAATTTTCCTTTGTTATAAGTTAGGAAGACGTGATCCATTATGTCTATACAGTAAAGAAAATACAAATGCAAATCATATGCAAAAAATCATTATCATTATTTCTTTTCTTCTTATCATAGAAGAATACAACAATATATTCAGTTGTCTGTAGTCCACACAAAATTGGTGCATGCCATCCTTTGTTTTAACTAGGACTATAGTGGAACTATACATGGACTCCACTTTTTCAGTCATACCTAAGGCTAACATAGAGTCAATTTCATGTTTTACAGCATCTCATTTAGCATACGTTAAAACATACTGTGTCGTGTGGATTGAATTATGATAGTACTGCATCATAGCAAATGTGCAGTTTACCATTTTCTCGGGTATAGGATTTCTGGAATAATTCTTGTTCGATAGAGGGACTCAATTTACGAGCAAGTTAATGAAAGATATTAATCAACTATTGAGGTTAAAACAGTTTATAACTACTCCTTACCACACTATGTGTAACAGTTTAGTCATAAGTCTGAACACTATTCTTATCAATCGGGTCTTTGAAAAAAAACTGCTCGGAAAGACCACATGATTGGGATGCATATTTACCAGCACTTTTGTTGCGTTGCATGAAGTGCTGCAAGATTCAACTCTTTTTTCACCTTGGAACTCTTACATGATATGACCGTTAGGGGACCCATGTACATATTACTAGAATGTTGGACAGGAAACTAGCTTGCAGCATCGTAAAATGTACATATCAACATGTGATCAAACTTGTGAACCGTATTGGTACTTCATGTTAGTGGCCGAGAATGTAGACAAAAGTAAAGCCAGACAAGCATGTCTATACAACTGTAAGATGAAAGCATGTAACACTGAAGTCAGTATTCGAGTGTTGTTACTGTTACCGTTTAACCGAAACAAATTAGATTTATCATAGCATGGACCTTATGAAGTTGTTGAGAAATTGAGTGGGTGCAATTTCCGGATTCAGATCGGATGTAAAGTGAAAATGTTTCACACTAATCTGATGCAGATAAGATGGTCGCTACTAAGATTATAGAGGATGACACCACCTTTGTTCCCGATAACGAATATGTACTACAAACAGGTTTAACAGACATTGAAACTGTTAATGACATCATTTTAAATCCAGAACTCACAGAATATAATAATATAATGCTCAACAGGTATGGAGCTTAATAAAGGAAACTTGTGACTTTTTCTTTTACTGATAAACTCAGATAAACGAGTATGTGTGAATTTATGGTGAGGTGCGTGATGTGACCAAAACAAAGGTACTGAAAAGCACATAAGCAAAAACAATTGCCTAACTGCAGACCCAACGAGCGAACATGCCATCGTTGAAGAGGATTTCATAAAAGAAAAGTGTTTTGTTTTTTTAAAGTAAAGAATAACTCCTTTTCTTTTTTTAACTTGCACTGATACGGCAAATATCTCTGAAGCGGCAGGGGCTACAATTGATAAGCCATTCTAACAACACGAGACGAAAACTGAATCAAAGAACCCATACGCTTTTCAGCGTCAAATTTCACGTCATTCTCGACATCACAGCTTAGCTACATGACGTCATGGAATAAACGTGACCGCTCGGCAAAGTTGAAGAGCACGTCTGAGGTTAGCTACCTTTCGCAAGACACTGTCCAGTCATCCCTGGGTATGAAACCCATGCTTGTCGTGCAGCATTCTGCTATTCCACACCCTGGAGAAATCTAAGGATCTTGGTGCATACGCTGGGCAGGGCTCGACACGCAGCTGCCTGAGATTGTGTGCCATGAAGCAGGTTCCGAAATTAAGACGCTTCCATGTCTTTCTGGTGTTTATTCTTTTCTCTGCTTGTCGCATAGCGTCGGCCACCCTTCAGCTCGAAGACGGCGCCAAAAGCAGTGTCATTCGTAATGTGCTGAGAGCTGAATCAGGATTGAGTACGCCTGTAGTGGAACGGATGAACTATGCCACCCGAGGCAGATTTTCAGAGGGCGTACCTCAGGTGACACCCGACAACCTCTTGAGTACAGTTCCAGAAATCACAGCAGACGCAAATTTGCTCAGCAGCGCGGCATCCACCCGGATCCAAAGTCTCGTCCGACACCGTCGTCGAAATAAAAATAATAAACTACACCGGAAACAGAAGTACTGGAGCTGGATACATTCTACACGTTACTAAGTCACATGTCAGTGACAGCAAAAATGTACACGAATCATAATAAGCTTGCATGTCACAAATATATTTTTTTAAAATATGTATGAATGAAGGCTCCTTTTTTAAGAGCCAATGAATTTAGATAGAATGTGTTAGCGTTTACATATTCAACATTTAAATATGTATATAAACAGTTTCTTTTTTCTTTTAAATATCCTGGCCAAGATGAAGTGATAAACAGATTTAATAAATAATGTTACAATGATGTTATAAATCGGACAAAATTCTTTGAAAAGCGACTGCCTTATGGAAGGCAATATACCATACGAACGCTGCATTGTTTTGTAGTCTCCCCTTTGTAGGATGCCCTACAAGAGCATTAATAATCTGGCATTAATAATCTGAGAGAAATTGTAGAAATATTTCTAATTGCAATTGATGATTTTGCATACTAATATTCATGAACTATTAATTACGTACATAGAGTTTGGAAATCGTACTTGTTTGACTAAGGCAGTTTAATAAACCACGATTACAAAGAAGACCAATAATAAAGTTTGATTCACTTTGTAAAATAATATGCATTTAAATATAATCTCCCTTGTTTATTTCCAACTACGGAAATAATGCTGCTTTTTCGTCATCCTTGAAACTGTATGCTGAAATGCCCATATAATCACTGTTATTACATATTTTTCATATAGTACAGTTATTAATAATATTCAATATCCACAGAGTTCTAATATTTATTTTCCATACATAACTGTTATTAATAGTTTTCAATGTCCAAGTAGAACTTAATAGATACTATTCAATGTCCATAGAGTACTGCTATTAAGCACGTCAGTATCAATATTGTACTGGTATTACTAATATTCATTGTCCATATTGAAATGCTATTTATAGCATTAATAATATTCTAATGAAAGCCTTGAAACTGAAATGTAGACTTTTGTCAATTATGTTGTCCAGTTATCTGCTTATAAAACGTTTTGATTGGTGTATGTTGCATGGGTTTCTGGTGTAAAGCTTAGTTTTCTACTAGTTTCTACTGCAGAATCAATGTCCTTACGTAGTTATAGATTTGTAAAACATCAATGGATCGTCACAGAGAAGTAATCACATGGAATTCTGTCAGCACGCACCCCATGACTAATAAACTGTTCCTAAACCATTAAACCATTTCTTGTACACATGGCAGTATGTGGCGGTTCCAATCCTGATTCCGCGCATCCTCTCGTGTGAATACAAGAACTCTGGAACACCTGTCTTCTCACAAGATGAGATGCGTTCGTACCTTGTTGAAATCGCGAGTAAATGAACTGTGGAACATACGGCGTTATAGAATATTAGAAAGATTTCCTTCAGGCATCCTGCATTATCTTTTCCCTGCAGCTGACAGTTCTCCTTCAGATTGCTTCTGGTCAATTACCTTGGAATGGCAGGCATCCTGCATTATCTTTTCCCTGCAGCTGACAGTTCTCCTTCAGATTGCTTCTGGTCAATTACCTTGGAATGGCAGGCATCCTGCATTATCTTTTCCCTGCAGCTGACAGTCCTCCTTCAGATTGCTTCTGGTCAATTACCTTGGAATGGCAGGCATCCTGCATTATCTTTTCCCTGCAGCTGACAGTTCTCCTTCAGATTGCCTCTGGTCAATTACCTTGGAATGGCTAGCACAAGTGTGCCTCACGAAATGCAGAAGAAAACCCAACTTAAACGTGTGTATAGAGATGCTCATCTTTCTTTCCATGCTAAAGGGGCGTTTTCCTGATGTCCAAAACATGTTTTGCATGATGTGTGCCTTCGAGCAAATCTTCTCATTCTGAGTTTATATTCCAAATGACAATTTATTACCAAAATCGCAGTAAGGAAAAGATATTCCATTCTTTTTGCCCTGTAAATATAAATAACGTGTAGCACACCAGTGAATACATATTAAGTACCATTACCTACCCATTAATGGAGAAGTCAATACATATTAAGTACCATTACCTACCCATTAATGGAGAAGTCAATATGCATCCAAGAGCAACTCCATCACAGTCTTCATGTGTTTATGTGATGATTCATTGTGGCAGCATAATTCATCCTCCCTTCTACACTCCATATGAACGTATCTTATGTCCTCTTGCTACATCTTCCATTCTACAGTCCATGTGAACGTATCATGTACAATGTATTTGTGTAACAATGGAAAATACGTATGTTCTAAATTTTACTACTTATTTATTTATCTACGTCGTGATCATTCTGATGATGATGCCTTCAAATCTTTTCTGTCTGTCATTACTGATGAAATCATTCTGTACCTAATTGACCTTTGAGTACACACTTCTAACTTCTGTGTTCCTTTTCCTCTCTGTTCCGTGTCAAATCAGAGGTTAGCAGTGAGAACGAGAGAAGATAAAGAAAGTACAAGCATAAATAAATAAACAGCAGGATGTGTAGGAACATAAGATTTGCTGATCATACACATTTCACTCTTAAACACCAAAAGTACCCCAAAACTCCCTCCACTTCCTACTTCTTCTTTTACTGACTTTCATTGCCTCGATATCGATTATATTGTTTTTTCTTTCGTTGCTATAATATATGAAATTTTGTAATTTCTTGTACAAACACCACTACTACTCCTAAGTAATTTGTTGTACAAACACCACTACTACTTCTAAGTAATTTGTTGTACAAACACCACTACTACTCCTAAGTAATTTCTTGTACAAACACCACTACTACTTATAAGTAATTTCTTGTACAAACACCACTACTACTTCTAATTAATTTCTTGTACAAACACAACTACTACTTCTAAGTAATTTATTGTACAAACACCACTACTACTTCTAAGTAATTTATTGTACAAACACCACTACTACTTCTAAGTAATTTATTGTACAAACACCACTACTACTTCTAACTTACAAATGTCACAGCCATTATGACTGCCTGCTTATTAGATTAGGCTATGCCTATGACAGTTTCAATAACAATACATGCTTCAGTTTATTTTAAAATTTCCTCTATAAAGCAGGATTAATTTCACGAATCGGGACTTGGATTAGTTTCTGTTAGAGCTGACTATGGAGCATGCTGTGTTTACCTTTACGGTGGATAGTGTAGCATTTCTGTTAGCTGACTATGGAGCATGCTGTGTTTACCTTTACGGTGGATAGTGTAGCATTTCTGTTGCTTTGAATCGTTTGGACAGTTGTGTGTTCAGTTGTTCACACAAACGTCTTCTGGCAAATGCTTGTTTGCAGGAGCTGACATCCACTCTTTAAGTCTAATTTTAGCTGCGAAAACTCGAGATTAAAAGATCAGTCAAAATTACTAAAATTCACCCAAGAGCCACAACTAATAAAATTAATAGTTGATAATGAGAATAATTCAGACAATGAAATGTCTTTGTTCAAGCCAATTATATTAAATGAGCACAGTTAACCGAACACATCTAACATTATAAACGCATGCACGTACACACAAACGGGAGAAACTATTCTTGAATTAAACCTCGAGCTTAAACGATTACAATGAAACGCACTGACAAAGCACTCATTTTGATTAATTATTAAAGTGTAATCAAAACTATGTTCCTTAACTAACAGCAATTTCTGTTGTTAAAATATTTAATTTAATTTAATACAAACTCTCTCAAAACAAGTATAAATGCATTATAAAAAAACACAAACGGATCGCGTTTTGTGGCGGCCGAGGGAGTTTTCATCTTTCTTGGGACTAGAAGTAGTTCAAGACTTTAAGAAGTAAATTTAAAGTTCAGCTTGAGGACTTTCTGTAGTTAAAGAGTTTAGTTCTAAAATTAAACTCTTGTATAGATGGGTTGACTTAAAAAACTTTAAGTAACACAATTAATACCTGGTGTATACGTTTAACTTGTGGTCTTTAGGTAGTTAAAATAGGGAAATAAAAATAAAACTGATCAACAAATCTAATTTGTGGAATTTTAGTAGTTAAAGACTTCAAGCAGTAAAATAAAATAAAAAAACTGTTGTGTAATTTAGATCTGTGGACTATAAAATTTGTTGTTTTAAAAAGTAGTAAAATTAAACATTTGTATAACTTAGATTTATGTACTGTAAAAGTTGTTAAAGATGTGGTAAATTAAACTATTATAAAAATTAGACTTATGGATTGTAAGTAGTTAAAACTTTCAAACATTAACATTAAAAACTGATATATAAGTAGGATTTGTGGACTGAAAGTAGTTAAATAATAAGTATAAAATTTATGCACGACTTGTGGACTGTATTTTGTTCAAGGTTATGTATTTCTTTTTTAAAGTATTTGTAAGAATGACTGTGCCTTGTAAGTAGTCAAAGACAGTGAGCAGTTAAAATAAAACTAAAATATAAGTGAGATAACCACATGACGCAGAAATGATTCCCCCCACCCACCCCGATATAATGAAAGGCTATATGCACCCAGCACAAAACTACTTTGACAAATTTCTTTGAACCATAAAAAAATGTGTAAGATAAATCCAGAAAGCACATTTCTAAATTTAGACAAATAGTCCCAGGGCCCATGAAATTCGATTCTACAAGCAGATCTCAATCCCTCTGTTAAAAGACAGTCGAGGAAAATAAAGGCGAGATCACACTGCGGCTGCTGGCTTCCTGTTAGACAGTCGAGGAAAATAAAGGCGAGATCACACTGTGCAAACTTTCAACAGCGGTCGTAGTTATCATCACTAATCGATACAGAAACGATATGAAAGCCAGTAAAATAAGGGAGTGGTAGGGAGAGTGTTTTTTGTTGTTTTTCCTTTTTTTAATTTTTTTTTGGGGGGAAGATTTTCTGTGTTTATTAGTTAAACTTGTAGGATCAGTTAATCTGATGTTTCTACATCTCCTGCTGTTTATTTATTTTGTAATCATTTTTCTTCTTTCGTTCTTTTTACTCTCACTGTTTATACTGTAATATATTTAATTTCACGCCGAAATTTATGTACATTTCGACTTTATTCTCTCCCCCCTCCCCAAACCTTGTTGTCCCTGTGTATATAGCACTATATATTTTATGTATGTATGTATGTTTCCGCGCATGCTCAAGTACGTGGTACTGAATTAAATGCTAATATTTGCACAAGTATCACGATATGTACTAAATAAATAGTTAAAACTCCGTGGTGATTTTTATGAGGGACGTGGGTTCTTCGCGTACTCGTTTGAGACCTATATTTACTGCGACTTCGGTGACTGTAATGCGTGCAAAGTATTTTCTTTTGAAAAAAGAAAGAAAAAATCTAATCTTACAAAAACAGTAATAAACACGCAGAGCATAGTTCAAACGGACCCTCTTTCATTGCAAAATGCTCTTGACTCAAATAGTGCCTTTATTGTTTGATTTCGGTCGATTTTTTTTTCTCTTACGTTCAAGAAGGTAGGTTGCAAATCCACATGTATTAAACAGCGAAATACGTACGTTCTCTGTCTTGATAAGCGCTTTACACACACACAATACTGTTCACGGTGTTAACTTTAGTGTCAAGTCAGGCTTGCTTTTGTACACAACACTGCTCACGGTGTTAACTTTAGTATCAAGTCAGGCTTGCTTTTGTACACAATACTGTTCACGGTGTTAACTTTAGTATCAAGTCAGGCTTGCTTTTGTACACAATAATGTTCACGGTGTTAACTTTAGTATCAAGTCAAGCTTGCTTTTGTACACAACACTGCTCACGGTGTTAACTTTAGTGTCATATCAAGCTTGATTATTTATTTATTATTAGCACGCAGGTGACAATCCGCTCGTGACTGTCAGCACGCAGGTGACAATCCGCTTGTGACTCACCCTGTTTGATGCGACCTCGAGCAGTCCTAATCCTTGACCCGCAATAAACGTTGTCTTACGTTGTCTCTGCGTTAATTAACCGACATACATGCCATATCTGAATATCAGGTACTACTCTTATAAAGATGCGGCCTAGAGAAAAGGATATATTTGACGGGAAATTCTCACGACATGATTGTTTGATGTGTGTGTGTGTGTGTGTTTGTTTGTTTGTTTGTGTGTGTGTGTGTGTGTGTGTGTTTGTGTTTGTGTGAGAGAGAGAGAAAGTATCTTTCTAGGCTACATGGAAAGTCTTCTACCATGTAAGCTGACTTATTATCATATGTTCTCTCTGATCTTCATGTTCATGTGAAACAGATCATGCGAATAATTATTTGGGCACCCCCAAATTCATATAGTATCTCAGTGGATACATATGACAATCACCCGCCCATAAATTCATAACGACACCTATCAAATAAATCATATCCTGGATCAAATATGGGGTTATGACGACCGTGCAGTCGAAACACGTCATTTGGTTCGAGGATAGGGGGTTCAAAAGTCCTTGTTCTCGATCAGCAAAAATAGAGTGGGATCCACAAGGGAGGTAGCTCGGTTCTAATTACGCGTGTATTATGTTTGCGTGCGTACAAGTGGTGAGAGAATATAGAGATGCGTAGGCTACTTGTTTATGAGTATGTGTGTGGGTGCATTTTTGTAGGGTGTTTTATATGTATTTGTGCATCGTTTCATGATCTGAATATTCCCAAAAGTCTATGTGTATTGATGAACGTGACTACTAATCTCGCTAGTGTCTGAAAAATGTCAGTGTGTCCATAAATGTAATTACTATTTCGCAAGCTTTTGTGTATACACATATCCCAACACTGTCCAGTTGGTTAGATCGCCCACACCAACAAGAGATGTTAAGGAAATACTCGTGTAATTATTCCGAAACTCCATTAATACTACAAATCGACCTTTTAGCTCTGCTACATTGATATTTTGCTGTGACTTCTTTCAACGACTGTTTGCTGTGACTTTTTTCTCCTGTGACTCCCCCCCCCCCCCAAATCCCCATTTTACGTGTGTAGGGCCAACTGTCACTGTAACTGATTTGAAGCCCGATCTGTCGTCTATGCACGACAACACAGAACACATTTATATATTTTTAAAATACAGGAGTGTACATAAATTCAGTACACATACATCCAACTTGCATGTGCACACACATTGCTACTCACATACAGTCACGTGCTACATTGTATGCATTCCACAGCGCTGCGTACACTCAGGTCTTGAGCGCTCGCTATTACAACAGTCTCAGCCTCATTCAGCGCTAGACTGCAGTCTTCCAACGTGAAAACAAATGCGGGCAAGCACTATACCTGCTGGAATGCGTCTTACAAGTCCCGCCCAGTAAGTTTCATGTTGGTCCCAGAACATTTTATTCTATTTTGACCTACTAAGGGAAGATTAGTGAAATTTCAGAACTTCTGTGTATTCAAATATAGAAAGTAGACATCTCTCTGTGTTGTTGTTGTTATTGTGCTGGTGGTGGTGGGTATGACTATTTGGTGGTGGTGGTAGTGGATATGACTATTTGATCAGACCTATCAACTCGTAGTCCTAAAAAATATTTTTTTGGGTGCGCCATCTCTCAACGATTGAAAGGAGCCACCAAATTCTTTCTGTAGGTCAGACTTCTTTCTTCCTTCACACCTTACTCTCTCAATGCATGTGCATAGGTTTAAACCATTAAGGATTGTTTCCAATAAAACTTATAGCCTGTATACTGATGAGAATGACTGAACTTAAATAGATTTTTGTGTTTTACATTGTGTTTAAATGTGTCAAACCTTTGTAAATTAAATAGTCTCGTCGCTCTCTAAAGTGGGTTATTTTGTAATCATGGCCACTGAAATGAAACTCAGAGAGCACAACATGAATTGTACAGATTGGTTTTTGGGGAAATGGTGATACACAGGCAGTCAAGTCAAAGGATTTATCGATCGAGAAACCAATCTCTGGTGGGCTAAGGAAAGAGAAACTAGCTGAACAAAACTAAAGCTTAAGACAATGAAAGCAATATAACCTATCTCTCCAAAAAAATGCAGAATAAAGGCAGATATGCGTAGAAAGAAAAAAAGATGGAGTTCACTAGGAATGAGCCATAATTATATGCATATCAAATATGAAGTCAGATCAGATTAAATTTAAACTTAAGCTACTGAAATGTTGACGACTTAGAGAAAAAGTTCATCTTGTGCAAAAATAAAAGAGGAAAATAATACTGTGACCTGTAAGGGTCAAATCTGATCAAGAGATGATAGACATGATCAAATTATTCTGAATTTTGATTAGGGTAAACATTTAAACATACTTCTTACCCACTTTGAATGGTTAGTGGGATGCCAACACTACCCAGTTAATGATTATGATCATTATTATTATTTAATCACCCATAATAATTAATTACAAGCGATGAGAATCTTAATTTATGTTATCTGTTAGCAATAATTCTCCAAAAGACACCACTTCTTACACATTCTGATAGCTTTATGTTGGAGAAGAAAGTTGGTGGATGGGGGCTCGCTAAATATAGGTTAAAGACGGATTTATCTTCTCCTTTAGTAAGAACTTTCCACCTGTGTGATCATGAATGTTGTTTTATGTTGTGGAAGAAAGAAACCGTTTACAGCACTCGTATATATCCGCCAAGTGAGAGAGACGAGTGGTGTCTACCGGAGGATCATTAATAAAACAAATTAAGATTCTCATCACATGTAATTAGTTATGCAAGATTATATAATAATACTTATGATGTTAATCATTATTTTAATTAACTAAATGTCGTTGGTGTAACAACGTTTTGCTGCTAAGTGTGATGATAACTCTGGATGCACGCACCAATTTAATCAAGTAGAGTACAGTAGTCAGAGTAGCTTGACGTGACAAAAGACAAGGCTTGCTCTGCTCTGCAAAAGTCAAATTAAGGCAGCACTAGATTTCAGGCATATTTCATCTCTAAACTCCTTTCTATCTTTCAAATATTTTCAACTTACAAATCCTTCAACAATTTCGTTAGCCCGATACACACACACACACACACACACACACACACACACACACACACACACACACACACACACACACACACACATACACACACACACACACACACACACACACACACACACACACACACACACACACTCAGCATAAGAAATATAGCATCGATCAAAATTCACATGTATAAAGTACAACGTGGTCAAATTAATGAACATAGAAATAATGGTTCAATTACATAAGTATTCTCTAATTCAAACCTTAGATTAATAACAAACATGTACGAAATATTCTAAGTCCATTCTTTTATTATCACTCAGTTAACTTACCATAAGCTAATGATCGCCTTTATGACCGGACTCAAGTTATGTTCAAATTCAAAGTGATTAGAATAGAGCCTTCTTTAACAAAGAAACTTCCATCCCCTCACTATTGGATGAGTTTATTATGAGCAAACGAGACTATTAGTCAGAAAAAACTACTCATCCACTTAGAACTGATTTGAATTGCATCAGCATTTTCTAGCATATTCTCCACCAGAGTTGTTTACACCAACTCAAAAATATTATCCAAGGTCGGGTCACTTTAACAATTTAGCAATTTATATAACAAGTAAGTTTTAAAATAAGGATAGGCAAATTTATTCCACCACAGAGAGCAACATCAAACACCTCACCATCGCCATGAATGTGAGCACGTGTGTGTGTGTGTGTGTGTGTGTGTGTGTGTGTGTGTGTGTGTGTGTGTGTGTGTTCAATTAATGTCATTATAATATGATAAATTATCATTATCTACTGCTCTTTCAAATCTTAACACAAGTACATCTTATCTTTGTTGCTGTCGACCATCAGTATGTACATCTGTGACTTTTATCTTTCTGTCTGTCTGTCTGTCTGTCTGTCTGTATGTCTATCTATCTATCTATCTATCTATCTATCTATCTATCTATCTATCTTCCCGCTACGCTCTTCATGTTTCTCTCTCTCTCTCTCCCTATCTCCTCTCTCCATATATATTCTCACTACACCCTTTAAGTTTCTCGCTTTCACTCTCTCACTGACTAAAAATGTTTTGAGATTAAGTGGTTCCTTAATAACTAGTTATTATTTGCTTTCAAAATTATTTAATTTTATTAATAGTATGGAGCTTATCAACAGCAAGTTTATAAACGGACTGTGTACTATATTTGATACATTTTATAGAGATAATCGACCTGTCTGGAAGAGACGGGCGAACGGATAGATAATCTATTGTTTGCTGTTACAGAGTACAATAAAGTACATTTAAAACATATGTAGCCATTGATAAAAGCCGCAGTTTCAATCAAACCTTCGAGGTCACAGTAAATACATAGGCAAAAGTCATGTCGAATCACTTTCAGCCTGAACTCTTTGCTGACCATCCGAAATATGTGGCCTCCCTCCCAAAAGCATCCCAAAATATGTGGCCTCCCTCCCAAAAGCATCCCAAAATATGTGGCCTCCATTCCAAAGCATCCCAAGATATGTGACCTCCCACTCGCTGTCCGATTCGCTTGTTGCACCAGTAAATATCCATGTCCTTGCACATTTAGAGTTAAACTAAAAGCTTTTACGAGGTGATGTGATGTGATGTGTGTGTGTGTGATGTGTGTGTGTGTGATGTGATGTGTGTGTGTATGTGTGTGTGTGTGAGTGTGTGTGTGTGTGTGTGTGTGTGGTTTATTTTTGTGTTTTATTACATGACTTTACATACACTGTGTCCATGCTTGTTCATAGTGTTGCATACTTTGTATACACTTGTAGCTTTCTACTTTTAAAAAAAAATCATCGAAATACCTGTTTGAGTATTTAAATACACATTTCTTATAAGGTTATGTTGGAAACGCCTACAAACACACTGTATAATGTTTGGTGATGTTGCGCAAAGCCTACTAATCTCTGTCATTCCAGGCCGAGCAATTGTTAGGTCAGTGTGCTCGTTTGTCAATCACCCCGTATCAAAAGACGACTCAGTCAACCTACCTTCTAATGACGTTTTCCTGAGATCGTCACAAGCAGTTAGAAAGTGGACTAATAGAATTAGCAGGTGTCAGATTTACACATTAACATACACTTCACCTCACAGACGTTGTACACCAGACCAAAGCAAAACGAGCCAGGCAGTAATCATGGCTTCCGTACGTCACACCGTGGACACTTGTTGCACAAAAGTTGTGGCTATATTCACTTCATTGACGAAACAGACTAAAGCGCGCTTACACTGTCCAACATAGAAATAAAATAAGGATGATTTCAATCATCATACTAAAACAGTAAAAGCAAATAAAGAAAAAGTGTGGCACTGATACTAAGCTCAGATCTAACAAAGAAAACATTAAATTGCTTTCAGAATAAAACACTAAATGGCTTATGAATATAACACTAAATTATTTTTTTTCTTTTCTTAAATAGAGCACGCACTGAATTTTTGAATAAAACAATATGTTACTCCATGTTATCGCTCTTCTTATGAAACAAACAAGCTTGTCTGGAGCGATTGCTGGCAACGCACGCTGAGGGCGTGGGAATAGAACATGCAAGAGTATTCTTGTTGCTTACTTCGCTCAGCTTTGCAATTTTGTTATAAAGTCATTCCACTGCACTAGAAAGTCACCCTCTTTGTACACAATATCACCCCCAAATACACTCTCTCATCAACTACCCAGTGTTGACCTAGAACCAAGACGTGCTCTATTGAACAGTAAATTCAAACAAAACCTGAATATCCACTAAGCCGGCCCTTTGCTTGGTACCAGCTGTATAATTGACGCAATCTCCTTCCTGGTACGAACTCTTGAAACTTCAACACGAGACTCCGACTTTACCCATTTCTTTTCACGCTTCAGTTAAGGGTATAACTGTTGACATTTTTATCTACAGCAAATTTTCGGGAATAAATAGGAAATAAAAATGTGTGTGAATTGCAACATAGAATATGTTTGTTGTCCTTGTAATTGGAATAAGTGAAGCTGTCTTCCTTCTTTCACCTGAGACAGTTGTTTGGATTTTTAAAAAATTTTCATACTTGACATGTGTACATCTGAGAACTTGAAATTGGAAGGTATTTTCTATAAGCGCAAAATATCATATAAATATATTCTTATTCTCTAACCAGCAGTGTTCAGTGGGAATATTTAAACGATTCTTAAATTATCGCGCCTTGTATTGACTTTGATTAGTTCCTTCTTTTTAAGGAAAACTGACTTCAAACGATCATGCATAGAATTAATTGTGAATTCTGGAGAAGGACATGGATTGTAGTGTTGTTTATAAACGTTGCAGGTAAGGAAAACTTTTTCTTCTACTGCTGGAAAAATATTTTATTTGTTTTGTACTTGTAATCGAGCCAACGTTTTAATGCGTTAGTAATGGGGCGGTTATATCATTAAAAAATATTTGCGGTGTTGTTTAATGGTAAATGCGTTGTGGTTCCTTTGAAATGACACGTGTGTAATGTTACCATATCACAGATGTGATGGTACAGTTTAATTTTTGTTTGTGCAATGTTACCATATCACAGATGTGATGGTACAGTTTAATTTTTGTTTGTGCAATGTTACCATATCACAGATGTGATGGTACGGTTTAATTTTTGTTTGTGCAATGTTACCTTCGAACTGTAACGAGGGCTTTGTGCCTTTAATTGTGAAGAATTATCATATTGCTGTATAATTATGTGATGCTGTGTACGCTGAGTTACATTATTGATGTACCTTTGAACTGAAGAGTCATGTGCGTTGATACCTTTGCAAAATTATCCTATTGCTCTATATGGGGTAGTTAGTGTATGTGAAAAATTACAAAATTATCCTATTGCTCTATATGGGGTAGTGTATGTGAAAAGTTACACGTGTAATATTACCTATGATCTGATCCTGTGTGAAGGGTCCAGTGCAATGCTGCCCATAAAAAATTATCATATCGGTATAACTGATATTTGTTGTGTTATCTGTTTAACGCAACTTATTTCACATCAGTGACGGTCTATATACAATACTACCTGTGTGAAAATATACTTCTGCATGTCATCTGCACGCTGTGCCTATGCAGTTTAATTGTGCAACGTACTATTATCCACAATACTGCTTGCTTACTTCCTGGAATACGTTTACTTATACGATGATACTTGTCTAATGGTACCTGAGTATACCTGTTAAACGTGTGCTTGTTACGTATACAACGATGACTAAAAACTATCATTCGAAACTTCAGTTCATTATTACCTGTGTATTATACAGACACCAAGCATAGAGAGTTAACCCACCCAAGTAAACAAGTGACATTTAACCTGTGCAATGTAACCTGGGTAATGTTACCTGTTGTGAAATTTTAATATGGACAATATTATCTGGGTGATGCTGCGTTTGTTCAAATGTTAACCTGTGCATTGTTACATGGGTGATGTCACCGATTGTAAAATGTTAATCTGTGTCATTGTTACCTGGATGAATTTACTTTTGCAAAATGTCATGCCGTGTATTGTTTATTTGGGTGGGTTAACTCTCTATGCTTGTTATCTGTATAATACTAACCGTGTATTGTTTACTTGGGTGGGTTAACTCTCTATGCTTGGTGTCTATATAATACTACCCGGAAACTGGTTTTTCTGCTTTAGTTGATTCTTGTGTCCAGTTTATATGAAACTCGTGAATAATATCAAAATATTGATATAAATACTTGTAACAGTTACTATCATGAATAATATCAAAATATTGATATAAATGCTTGTTAACAGTTACTATCATGAATAATATCAAAATATTGATATAAATACTTGTAACAGTTACTATCATGAATAATATCAAAATATTGATATAAATGCTTGTTAACAGTTACTATCATGAATAATATCAAAATATTGATATAAATGCTTGTTAACAGTTGCTTTCATAATAGCAAAATGTCGATAGAATCGCTTGTAAAGGTTCTGAATTTGTAATAAGTGAATTATCATATCATTGCGCGCTCATATATGTATGTGCGTGCGTTCATGTCTGCATAAGCGCGACGTTTGTGAGTGCGTGAGTATATGTGAACGACAGTTTAAATATCATTTGGGGCGATTCAACTGGGCGAGCATTTTATTATCTTTTGTTCAGTTTGACCTACAGTTTATCTCTCATCAGGGCCTCATTTAAATTTTTAAAATATAAATTAAAATATAATTTATTAAATTAAATGAATGTAAAAATAAAAACAAGTTTTAATAGTCAAACATGTACTTGAATTTCAAAAATAAAGGTTTATCTTGAGAAATCTTACAGCAATGATAAGAAAATCGGAAAGTTGTAACTTTCATTTTTAATTTATAATCAAATTTTCAAGTCTTCATAATCAGATCTAAGGTGACGGGTTAAAGGTTGAACATTCACACTCAGTATGCCACACGTTGAAATGAATACAAGTATGTGGTATGTGGTGACGTCAAAACATGCGTATAAAAGAAATACTTCCTGGTCCGGGAAGACCCAACATTTTGCTAACAGACCGTAAAATAATCTCAAAGAAAAATGTGTAATAAATATAAAGTTAGGCAAGTTATGGCATGTATTTATTGCAGTCATTTTGTTGAGGCTGTTTTGCATAAGTAGCAGGTTATCAGCGGGTTTATGTTTGTAATACATCTAGTAACTGTTTCGCATCTGTTTGATGTGTATCTGAAAGCTGCTTTATTTGTATT
The DNA here is from genome assembly GCA_028829895.1 of Sinotaia quadrata. NCBI lineage: Eukaryota > Metazoa > Mollusca > Gastropoda > Architaenioglossa > Viviparidae > Sinotaia > Sinotaia quadrata. Next base: position 129,141,570 of record CM054177.1, on the reverse strand, counting down.
GATATGTCTGAAAGTTGCTTTGTGTCTGTGTTGATGGGTATCTGAAGGTTTCTTTGGTCTGTGTTGGTATGTGTCTGAAGGCTGCTTTGTTGTCTGTGTTGATATGTATCTGAAAGTTGCTTTGTTGTCTGTGTTGATATGTATCTGAAAGTTGCTTTGTGTCTGTGTTGATATGAATCTGAAGGTTGTTTTGTGTCTTAATTAATATGCACCTGACGGCGGTTCTGTGTCTTGTTTCTTAGTCTATTTGTAAACTGTTATGTGTCTGTGTTCATTTTGCGTCTGTGGGTGGTTTTGCGATTTTTCTTGTCTATGTTTAAAATATAACTGGATGATGTGTTTTATCTGTGTCTGTAATATAATCTCTAGGTTGTTTTGTCAGTGTTTCTGAAATATCTGGAGGCTGTTTTGTGTATATGCTTATAATGTATCTTATGATTGTTTAGTCGAAGTTTAAAATGTACTAGCACTATTTCTTTTATGAGTTTATTATGTATCTGGTGAAAGTTGTTTTGATGGCATTGATACTCTATTTGGAGATGGTTTCATGTCTTTGAATGAAGTGCTTGCGGTTTTGTATTTGTGTCTGTATTTGAAAGTGCGTTTGTAGAGAGGTTCATATGACTGTGTTTAAAAATATGTCTTCAGGGTGTTCATTTGTCTGTGTTTAGAATGTCTTAAATCAAATACGCGGTTGTAGGTAGATCTTCCTGGTCTGAACTGTTCTCTAGTTGTGTGACGTGAGTTGTGTCCCCATTTACTTTACAAAAATAATAGCCCATTGCGAGACTGTAACCGGCACTGGCAAACATATTCACGACACTGACAATTATTTTGACTACATTTTAACAAGTTAATATGAAATACACGTCATGTCTTTGCTCTTCCCGAGTCAATCCGCGATCCTTTGTAAAATCTCACACTATCGTGAGATATTTTATTGTGCTAATACAAACAGATAGAGAGATAGATAGATAGATAGATATATGGATAGAGAGAGAGAGATAGATAGATAGACAGATAGATAGATAGACAGACAGACAGACACACATATTAATAGATAGAGAGAGACAGATAAATAGATAGATAGATAGATAGATAGATAGACAGACAGACAGACACACAGATAGATAGATAGATAGATAGATAGATAGATAGATAGATAGATTCTTTTACATTTTGCCTTTAAAAATTCTCCTTTCCCGCTGTCCACTCACACGTATTCCAGAAAGTCTAATAGTATTTAACGATAACCGTAATAATGTACCTGTTGCCATGTTAATAGAATGCATTGTTCGTTAGCAAACAAGACTTTTGCTATCGACCTGATGCAAACTCTTACTCAGATACAGTAGTAGTCGTTCGATCTTTGTTGATTGATTGTGTGTTTGGTTGTTTGGTACATATTGGGTTGTCTTTGTCACTGCACTGATAATTATAATCACCGGTGCTCTCCCTTTCTTCTTGGCTCTAACGTCGTCACTGGCGACCGGATGATGCATTAGTGACCAAGAGCTCTCTCCAATCAGTAACTCCAGCTGTACGTCAGTGACTTAACCGCTCTCCTCACTCGGTACCACCCTTGCACGACAGCTCTAAATACACTGTCATAAGGTACCACATGTACTCTGGACTCCAGCAACTGAACTGTTTTGTAGCATCAGCCAGTTTTTCATCCCGCTTTTGCTTTGCGGGCTGCTTAACTCGGCTATATCGTCAGCGAATATCTTCTCAGTCGAAAAAAAATTGTCGTACACAACGGGTGTGTACGAAAGACCCAACAATTTCGTACACAATGCTCGTGTTTTATTTTAGACAACTGTTAGGGTTAGGGTGTTTTAGAGATAGATTAGAGTTGTTTTATTTTTTAGAGAGAAAGGTCAGGGTTAGGGTTACGATTAGGTACCAATGAAAAGCGAAATAAATCCACACACTATAAATGTTTTAATTTAGCGTTATCTTTTAATTAACTTTTCTGTTCTCAGATTTTGTTTCTGCTCATTTTTGTGTTTTAATAAGTTAAATATTAAAGTAAAAATAGCGCCGCGTAACGCTTTGCCTGTACATATGACTTGTGTTCTTCGATATTACGGATACAATATCGACCCTTGTTATTTTAAACACGACAGTTGTGTACCGAGCTGTTGAGTCTTTCGCTACACAACCGTTGTGTACGGAGCTGTTGAGGTTTTCGCTACACAACCGTTGTGTACGGAGCTGTTGAGGTTTTCGCTACACAACCGTTGTGTACGGAGCTGTTGAGTCTTTCGCTACACAACCGTTATATATATATAATAAAAGAGATAGAAACAAAATAAATATGTAGATAGAAAGAAAATAGAGCACATTCAGAGAGAAAATGAGGGATTAGAAAATGGAGAAGTAGTTACTTTCTTTCCTGAGTAAGCAAGAAATATACGTTTTAATATTATTAGGTACTTTTCAGAAGTGTCCTTGACCGTCACTACAAGGGAAACACAACTATCTTCGTAAGAGGCAAAATACATCTCAGTCAAGAACTTTCAACCTTTAATTAAATGAAGGCAAAATACATCTCAGTCAAGAACTTTCAACCTTTAATTAAATGAAGGCAAAATACATCTCAGTCAAGAACTTTCAACCTTTAATTAAATGAATGCAAAATGCTTAGATATCCGTATAACAATTTTATTTTTATTTATGAAAGACAAAGGTCTTATCTTTAAAACCTGAACTTCAGTAACTGTTCTGATTCTCTCCTAGTTAAAAACACACAGTATTAATCATGAAATTCCCCTGCAAATTGGAGAGAGGTACAAACATACCGGTATTTTTAACCTCTCTCGAATCACGAGACAAGTTTAATTTAGATCATCGTCTGTTGCTCCATGAAAAGATCGGCTCATAAGTATATTTACTTTAAGTGAACTCTGCCCATTGCATTAAATGGGAATGTATATCTTTGAGGTGAGGTTAGTGTGTGCAGTACAAACGATATACATGGGTTCTAAAAATGGCACCACGAGGCAAATAATGTCAGTACTGATCACTGTTTGCAAATGTGTGCATCAGGCCTTACAAGAAATATCAGTAACAGTTTAATGAGTATGACACTTAATATGACGTCGCATTTTTTAACACTTGAAAGTATGTAAGCTCACTACACACGGGTGTACATAATACAATTATCAAATATGTTTTACACTCGTACCCGAAATTAATCAAAGTAACTCTTAAATATTTACCCTAAATACATTATTTTTAATAAATTTTGTAAAACTAAACTCAAAAGTAAAGTTTTAAATCTCAGCTTCACACTCACACGTTCAGTAGATATAATTTTCCCAAAAGAAGGATTTCCAAATTTCAATGTTCTGTTCTTCAGAGTTTCACCTTTGCTCGAAAAGGAACTGGAAATAAACAATACGTTTTCCCCTTAGTTCAGAGTGATGGCCTTATCGAATTACTGCTGCCCGCCCACACACGCTGACCATATTCATTTCCGTTCATTTGCCAACATATGCAACTGAACACCAATTACGCTCAACATTTCATTTAAAAAATCACGTTTCCTTCACACACACACACACACACACACACACACATATATAACACATTATTACATTATTCCATTATTCTCCATTTCGTAACAATTGGTATTATTCTGTCTTCCATCAACTAAAACGTTAATTGAGAATCTTTCTCTAATTTTAATCGCCATTTATCTAATCGTCGTATTATCATTTTCTCACAACAAATATCTTAAATACACTTCGCACTTAATTTATTCTTCCTTTTTAATAGATCAGTAAATTAATTCAATCGCTAATTCATTTTGTTGCGATTAATTCTTTCGAAATTTTCTATTTTGTATTTGTATATTCTTAACCATGATCATGTATATTAACAGTTCAAGTTGCGGCTGAAAACTGCAGTTCTTGTAATGTTCTATATCAAGAATGCCGGCCTTCTGTCTGCAAATGCCAGCCTGGCTTTACCTGGAACAATTCAATTAACAATTGTGGTACGGAGTGTAGGCAAGATAATATAGCGGTAAAGAAGACAGACAGACAGGCAGACAGACACAGAGACAGAGACAGACTTAAACAGGCACAGTCACAGACAGAGACACAGACAGACACAGATAGACACAGGCACAGCCACAGACAGACAGACACAGACAGACACAGATAGACACAGGCACAGGCACAGACACAGACAGAGACACTGACAAACTCAGATGCAGATACTAACATACACAGACGTAAAGACTGGTAGTGGGTTAGATTAATTATCAGACAGTGTAAAGGGGTTAGAAAACAATCAGATAGATAGATAGATAGATAGATAGATAGATAGATAGATAGATAGATAGATAGATAGATAGATAGATAGATAGATAGATAGATAGATAGATAGATAGATAGATAGATTTTTGAATGTAGTTTTAATCAAAATTTTCTTCGTGAAATAAATAAATGAATATAAGTAATAAAATACAGAAATTATGTCACCAGTACAAGAATTAATGAGAGTAAAGAAATTTTTAATTACTGTCAATAAAAAATGCATAGATTTGATTAAATTAAATTACTTAATATTGGTGTTTGCAGAGGAGATTACTGAAGAATTTGAACGACACCCAGAGGATGGCTGGTTCAATAACTTAGTGCATCCAGACTGGGGAGCAGTTGGTAAGTCGAACAATTATATTGACGAAGGGTCTATGGGGATCAATATTTGGCCGATAGCTAAGTCAATGGTTTTATTTTTATAGCAGATATTGTATAAATGCCATATATATATTATAATAAAACATTTAGATCCAATACTACTGTTTAATATAAAATTTCATGTCTTGCTTTCAACGAGGGAATTGTTAAGGTCAAAATATATTTGTGAAAAATGTTACAGGTAAATGTCAAGGTTTGAATCACTAATACTGTAATGACCTATCTCAGATTCAAATGGGGATTGTTTTTACCTGGTCACATTTCTATTTGGAAAATGTGGTTTTTATAATATCCAGACGTACCTATAGACTGAAAACATTTCCTTGAACAAAATAATTATTGATAGGATATAATATTATCAATGCCTAATCCCATTTAAAACTAGGAAGAAGTTATTTTAAATATTTAATTATAGAATCAGGTAAAATACAAATGTTTTTATCAACAAATTTTATAAATTAGAAAAAATGTAATTGTTTTGCCCAGCCTTATTTCAAATGGAAATGTAATCAAATTAGTGAAGATAGAAATAATGGTACAATTACATAAAGCATAATTCAAATCATAGATCAATAGCAAACATATACGAAATATTTCAAAATCCATTCTTTCTTTATTAGTCAGTTAACTTACCGGACTTTAGTTATTTGAAAATCAAGGTGATTAGAATATAGGTTTTCTTCAACAACATAACTTTTTGCCCATCCCAAATGGATGAATTTGTCTTCAACAAGTGTGAGACTACTAGGCAGAAAAAACTCATTCATTTGGAACTGGTTTGAATTGCTTTGAGTTGTTTATTCTAACTTTTACACTTAAAAATATCATCATAAGCAGTGCCCAAGGTCTGGCAACATTAGCATTGGCAACAAATATATAATTACTAAGTTTAGAAATAGGGATAGGCAAATTAACTCCATTATAAAACGGTTGAAAGTATTTAGTCTTATAATGGTGTGGTTTTACTAATTAGAAAACAGCAGCACTTTTATTTCAACTCGAAGATGTGATTGTTAAAATTTAGTCATATGTCTAGATGGGAAATGAAATTGATCACATCTACTCTTTGTTACTTGTTCTTAATAGAATAAATGCTGGTTGTTATAGATTTGGGAAGATGTTATTAACTGTCTAATCGTATTTTACTTCACATTGTATACACAGCTAATGTCCAGTTTAAATTCTCGTTGTACAGAGAATAACTGTTAATGTCTAGTGTCAGGTCAAATTGTAGAGACAGTAGATGCTATCGCCTAACTTCAGCTCAGATTGTCAAGTCAGTGAATGTCTAATGTTATTCCCAGATGGAGAACTCTTGAGAAAAAGTCCATGTCAAGTAGTGAATGTCTAATGTTATTCCCAGATGGAGAACTCTTGAGAAAAAGTCCATGTCAAGTCAGTGAATGTCTAATGTTATTCCCAGATGGAGAACTCTTGAGAAAAAGTCCAGCTGCCTACAGTGATGGGGTGTACGAGCCCAGCGGCGTGAACCGGCCGAACCCCTTCGACATTAGCGACAGGGCACACCAGGGTGCTGCTGGACGTGGGTCATCGAAGGGCCGAACGGCCATGTTAGTCTTCTTCGGTAAGGACACAGATCCACTTTGGGATATTTACGACCGAAATCGAAACGAAAGTGATTTAATGTACAAGGAAGGGGTCCGCCATTATTATGTCTCGACGACTTCACAGAAGTGAGGCGGTTCGTGTTAACATACTGTAGGTTATATAGCACACACGAATGGCAATTAACATAATGTAGGTTAAGATTTCAGACATACATGACATTTAACTTACGTAGGTTAGACATCACACACGAATAGCACTTAACATACGGTAGAGAGAGAGAGAGAGAGAGAGAGAGAGAGAGAGAGAGAGAGAGAGAGAGAGAGAGAGAGAGAGAGCACGGATGGCAATTAACATACTGTAGGTTAAGATTTCAGACACACATGACATTTAACCTATGATAGCACACACGAATAGCATTTAGCATTCTGTAAGTTAGATAGAACACAATGTGGGATATAATATTCAGTAAATTAAATAGCACTCACTGTGTGATTAAACATTCTGTAAGTTAAATAGCACTCACTGTGTGATTAAACATTCTGTAAGTTAAATAGCACTCACTGTGTGATTAAACATTCTCTAAGTTAAATAGCACTCACTGTGTGATTAAACATTCTCTAAGTTAAATAGCACTCACTGTGTGATTAAACATTCTGTAAGTTAAATAGCACTCACTGTGTGATTAAACATTCTGTAAGTTAGATAGCGCACACAAATGGAATTTAACATTTTGTAAATCTGAAAAGATAAATTTAAATTTGACATACCACACATTTAAGAGAATTATACAGCTGCACTATGCAGACTTGTAGAGTGCTGTGTCGGCAGTATGCATAAGGTAATAAGAAGAACAATTGTCCTGCGACAAAAGAAATAAGTTGGCACTTTAAAAAGCGAATGTATACGCGCGCACTAAAACTAATAGTGCCTTGAAAACCTACTACAAAGAAAAAACAGATACAACTCTTCTCACACCACCATCACCCTCCCCACCACGCAGCCGATCCCACAATGTTTTCCTCTTCTTTCCTCGAAGTCTAACAAGTTTCAAAGGCGTAACTACTGTTCAAGGCGCCCAGAGCAATATTTTTTTTTAATGGTGCCTTTTGAAAACTTCTTTAAAATTATAGCTGAATTCTTATGTTGATACTCGAATTGGTTACTCGTTAAATTGTCGGTTACAAAATAATAAAAACAAACTATACCGTTATTGTTTTTTTAAAAAAACAACAACATATTGCTGCTAATTTTTTATAGCTATAAATGCCCTACCCCCAAACAATTTGGTGCTTAAGGACTGATGTCCCACCTGCCTCACCCTAGTTACCCCACTGAGTGTACGTGTATATTAATTACCAACAGATAATAGTTATAAGAGTTGCCAACGGATGGATTGATGAATGGATTGACGGATGGATGGATAAGAATTTACCACTTTGGACACAATCTTTAAACGTAATAAATTATCACTTTCATTATCACTTGCATCACAGCTGTTCTTTAGTACAAAGACAATAAATAAATGTTAATTGAACATTAACGCTCATGCAGGTCAGCAACTTGTGGAAGAAATCATGGATGCCCAAGGAGCCAGCTGTCCACGTGAGTTCCTGAACATTCCTGTACCCCCTGGTCATCCTTATAACCCCAACAACCTGTCTGACCTGTCAATGCCCTTTCTGCGCACGCGCTTCAATGGAAGAACGGGGTATTCGCCAAATAATCCTCGGCAACAAGTGTGTTGTATTTTATGTGAATTAATATAAATTTGTCATTACTGGCTAAGAATTCACCTTTGCGAATAGTGTTTTGGAAACTTTAAATAAAAATAACTGTATTTGTTTCTGAATGTGCATGTTGCAGACAGGTTGAAATATCAGTAGTAATAACTTTAGTGATTGTAAGTGTCTCATACGTGTAGTAGCAGCACTCAGAACTGGAGTAACAGTAGTATTTGTGACTATAGTATCTTATTCAGTAGTCTTAAAATAGCATCGTATAAACATAAATAATTTGGGGTTTGGACAACAGAGGTGGAGGCATTTGGGGAAAAAGAAACCCAGTTCTACTGATCAGTTGCTTGAATCAATCTTGGACATATTAACACGTTCTATTTCATCCAGTCACTTGTCGCACTCGGATACTATAATACTTGAGTAATACTACAATACTTGAGTAATACTACAATACTTGATTAATACTACAATACTTGAGTAATACTACAATACTTGAGTAATACTACAATACTTGAGTAATACTACAATACTTGAGTAATACTACAATACTTGATTAATACTACAATACTTGATTAATACTACAATACTTGAGTAATACTACAATACTTGAGTAATACTACAATACTTGATTAATACTACAATACTTGATTAATACTACAATACTTGATTAATACTATAATAATGATTCTCAGAGGGTGGTGATATTTCGAACTCCATCATGTCTGTCGCCTTACGCCCTTACTCATTCTGCTGTAATTAATTCACAGAGGGTGTTCTATTTTATTTTCAGAAATAGATTTGACTTGTGCCTGACATCTGAATAGGGACTGTGGCAGAGTGAGCCAGACAAGGTTTTACGCTTGAGGGACCGAGCACCTTGAAACTGATTCTTATAACAAATGCAGTTATTTCTAAAAGATGCTAATTACACATAATCTGCCCACTCCGCCAAATTTCTGACGATGCCCACTGTATGAGTTGGTCTTTCGTTCGCATTTCCTATTGCGCGGCAAAAGAACAATTGGAGAAAGGCCCAAAATACTCTTAACATTTTCACAATATTTAGGGCTGACAACTTTAAAGCATGTTTCTATTATGTGGCGTTCTTCAGTGTCACTCTTACATACCAGAAGATCCTAAGTCAAAACAAACATCCACAAATATTATCCTAATCGAAAATAATATTCACATTTTAGTTTAATAACTATAAGCATTAAGAATTGTAATTTTCAATTTGTATTAAGAATACTTACATTGTAATACATGAGTTGTTTAAATTATGTTTATGTTTAAACTGGGAGAGAAGTTACTTTGTCAGTTGAAATGATTCCATGTAATAATTCCAGCTGAACGAAATCACGCCATACATCGACGGCAACTTGATGTATGGAGCAGGGAAGGCCATCAGTGACGCTCTCCGGTTGTTCAAGGACGGAAAACTGGCGGCTAAGGACGATTCCGAAAAGGACATCAGAAAGACACTACCGCGAGTCAACAACATACGACTGCCAATGGCGAACCCCCCAGCCCCTCGAGACAACATACTCAGACCCGTCAACCGATTTTACAGTGAGAAGTTTGAAAATCTGTTTTACATGCCGTGAAGACTAATAAACCATTTTACACACAGAAATTAAGAATTTCGATATAATAATATGTACAAAAGCAGTGCTTTTATTTTAATATCACATTTTGTAATATCTTTATTTTACAACGTACATTTCCAGGTGTTTTCACAGGTGAATATGTTTATATAACCAAATTGTAGCATAGAACTATGAATTAAACTGTTGATCTGTGATTATTATAACTATTTATTTAAATAATTTGATAAAAATTGTTTCTTGTACATATTTGCTGTTGTGTTTCTTGTCATATTAACAGCCAGATTGCTAAGAGTTGAGCAAGAAATAATTTCATTCTGAAATTAATTATATATCATGCACAAGAGTTGGGTAAGAAATAATTTCATTCTGAAATTAATTATATATCATGCACAAGAGTTGAGCAAGAAATAATTTCATTCTAAAATTAATTATATATCATGCACAAAGTGCTCGATGGCACTTGTTTCCGATCCCTGAGACCTCTATCGGATGTGTTCGAGAAAATGTACGTAAAATTGAAGCAACGTTGTTGATTTGTCCAAAGATATATATTCTTTCATTTTGTTGAAGAATTTGTAGGACGAAACGTTTTCTATTGGAGGTATTGTCAATGCACATAGAAGTGCTCCTTTCATTTTGTTGAAGAATTTGTAGGACGAAATGTTTTCTATTGGAGGTATTGTCAATGCACATAGAAGTGCTCTGGAACACAGAGGTCCATTCATTTTTATAAGTATCTAATTTTAGAAAAAGCGACTGGGTAAACACGTGCATTTGAATAAGTGGTACGAAGATTTATCTTGCAAGCTATTTAAATGCGTATACATTTGAAAAATGATTAAACCTAATCTGATATCATACCTTTCAGTTCTACACTCGGCTAATACGAGCATTTTTTGTGAGTGTATATGTTTGCAGTAGGGGGAAGAGTGGTAACAGCATCTTTTAGTGTCCCTCTCACTCGTGCTCTCCTGCCTCTCCCTCCCTCCTTGAAAAAATATTTAAGAAGTAAATGAAGTCAACTGACCACTATTTGGATGCATATGTACATGTTTATTACTTGTTCACTTCGGTCTCCTAGTCTCCTAAAAATTTGCATGATGGACTGGACAGTGTAAATATATGTTTTCTGAAAATCTTAACATCTTTAACTCAACCAGTGCTTGTTAATCTACCTTATTGTTCCCATGTTAAAAGTCAAAATCTACTGTGTAGCCTATTATCTGTCTAAACTATCTGGGCATGAAAGTGTGACGTCGGGTGAGCCTACGTCTATCTATGTGTGACCAATCACGTCACTGTGTGATTGTATCCATTCCTAACCTGCAAGTTCAATAGCACACGACTCTAACATCTTTAGTTGCACTAACCCCTTCATGCAACACATCTACTGTCTGTTCAAATAGAATGAAGTTTTCTGTCCTTCAGGAATGAAAAGAACTCTTGCTATTTGTCTTTAGTTTTAATTCGACTTATTTTGCAGTGTCCAGTATGATCCATTCATCAATGCGTGCGAATGGCACAAATAAAAATTAAATTATATTATGACACTTTGAAATCTGAGCTCAAATTTAGTTTAGTGAGACTTTCTTTTAAATATGAATATATACTCAACTTGTAAATGTACTTGTTTTACTTTGTGTAGATATGAATATATACTCTACTTGTAAATGTACTTGTTTTACTTTGTGTAGATATGAATATATACTCTACTTGTAAATGTACTTGTTTTACTTTGTGTAGATATGAATATATACTCTACATGTATTGTTGTTAATGTGGGGAACGCTTCCGGCTTCCGCCGCTTTCGCGTTCCTCTACATGTAAATTACGTGTTTTACTTTTAAAGGGTTGGGAAACCCTAGAGGAAATGAAAACCCCTTCCTGCTGTCGTTCGGGGTGTTGTGGTTCCGTTACCATAACTACTGGGCAGCTCGATTGAAGAAACTTAACCCTGGATGGGAAGATGAACGATTGTTTAACGAAGCAAAAAAGAGAGTCATTGGACAGTATCAGGTATTTCAAGATTATCTTCTTAATTTAATTCAAATACTAATTACTTAATTATTCAAATACTTAACTTAATTCAGGTACACGCATTTCAAAATCAATGAAAGAGTAATTTCCACAAATACATGAGATACATATACAAATACATATATATATACTTATATATATATATACTCAGACATATAATTTATACATATATAATGTATGTATCTATGTCTGGCTACTGGGTGAAAGATGAAACAAGCTAGCTAGTTATCCGGATAAAAAGATCGACGGATGGATGGATGGATGGATGGATGGATACATGGATATATCCACACCACACACACACACATAGTAGTAGCACTAGTTTTGTGACCGAAGTGCAGATTATAGTAACTTAACAAAATATATTCCACACAGACATTGCTTTGATGTCAACTAAATTTATGAATGCTATCAGTACTTTGTTTATTCATCATGACTTCCTCAGCTTATCCTATTTACATACAGAAAATTGTGTTCTACGACTGGCTTCCGGTCTGGCTGGGCAAACATTCATTCGACATTTCACGCTACCCTTACAAAGCTGACAAAACTGAGAGCCAATGGAACGGTAAGGACTATGAAGCAATATGACTTGTCGTGCCACAGAGACTACTTTCGTCACTGTAGTCTCTATTTTCCCTAAATCTTATACTTCTTAACAATTACCTGTCTCACTCTTATATATGTGGACCTGTTTTAATTGTCTCTGTTCTCTAAGATATCTTTACACTCTGAAACTTATTAATTACCCATAACCTTTGTATGCACAATATGTATCAATCTTATTTTCAAACGCGCATAAGTGCTAATAGCAGCACGTGTGTGTTCGCTCTATACCAGTGCACATTCTCCTTTGCATAAATTATTTATCTCCCTTAGAATGCATTGTATGTTTTAACCTACGGTTTAGCATGCATACTTATCCACAATAGACACACATATGTATATGTTCTTAAAGAATCAATGACATATTTTCATTTCTCAAGAGCACATGGCATGTATGGCTCACTTAACGATACATTTATACAAATAATATATTATCACATATATATCTTCTGCCTATCCAATCATACTTTATTATGGGTTAGACAATTCTCTTATCTGCATAGCTATACATGAATGCAGTTTTATAATATCATTATTAATGATTATCTTAAATAATATGTTATATGTCATTATAATATTTATCACATTTATACAAAAACATATGCACAACCGTTCGATGATCGTTATAATGACGTAATAAATAGCTCATTCTCATGAAATCTTCAGGTGCTTCGCAGTAAATTACACGTTAAATACACAAGGCTTTTATGACGTAAATTCTTTAGAAAAAGCAGAAATCAGAATACCACCATCAAGTCTGTAAAGCATTCTACCTAATACGTGGCCATATACTTCGGATTATCACACTTACAGACCTTTAATACTTTCTAAACGTTTTATGCATAAGGAGTCATTCGAACCATCAAAGTTGAAATCATCTACAATTATTAACCATACTAGTTCAATTATAGCAATACTTTCAGATACGTGTCCATATTATTGCTAACTGTAATTCAAGAAACAAGAATTTCATTTTGCTCGTGTGCCTTCTATTCTAATGTGATTTAAAGGAATAAATAATTTCATTAAAATAACTGTGAATGGTTGTTTCCAATATTTAGACATATTGTTTTACGGGGTCATGTCCCTGCGGTTTGTCATTTTGCTGTCTTTATTTTGATGAGGATGGTCTTTGCTTTGACCTTTGCTTTGTTTTCACACGGAATTTGTTTAGTACTAAAATCTTTCCTTTACACTTTCCATCGTAGGGTACAACCCAAACGTACATCCTGGTATTTCCCAAGAATTCCAGACAGCAGCTTTGCGGTTTGGACACACCCTTGTACCGTCGGGTGTATTTAGCCGGTAAGTGTACTTCAGTATCACTATTTGTTTCAAAATGGGGCGTTTGAGAAGCTTGCTCTTGCATCTTGATTGGCAATTCACATATTATGTGAAATAAACACCTGTCGCCGTGTAGTATATTCGATAAGCGAAAATACACGAAAGTAATTTTTGTTTTCTAAATTCTATTTAAAAGTTTATTCCATGAAACGAAACTCCTGTTTAACTCCTGTCGCCAGCATACTTACTTATACATTAAAAAGTTGAAGTTTTAAAAAATATTATTAATATTTGTATACAACAGCGATAATTATTAAATTTGCATGTATTTAATGCATTGTTAACACAATATTTTATATAGCCTTTGAAAATGAAATCTAGAATGCTGGCAAAACTATATTACAATCTGAAGAATTAAACATGCAAAATGATGCTTAGAGGTGAACCCAGAAATATATATTCATAATTGTTATGATTGCAATCAAGCATGCACTCATAACTAGTCAAGAATGAAAAGGGGGGAATTCAAAGGGAGATAATTTTAAAGCAGAACGTGGACTGCTAAGCATTAGGCCAAATGATAACTGATTTCTGAGATTTGAAATATATTTTGTATCTCACTTTATCAAAAGAGAATGGACTAACAATCAAAGAACGATATGACAACTCAATGTTTTTGTTTATACAGGGATTTGAACTCTTGCAACGCTACAGCCACTACTCTGGAGAAAGGCCCGTCTGCAGGTCACAGAGTGCAAGGCGTACGATTGTGCAATGCATTCTGGGTCTCACAGGTAATTTAGTGAAGGTCAACAAATATTGGTGTGAAGTAAGAACTCCAGAATATTTGTGTGTTCGCCTTCAGCACTCGGAAACATCTTTTTCTTTTTTTTTTAAATATTGATACGAAACCTAAGGCTTAACAGTTCTTTCCAACAGTACAGTTGTTTACCATTGCTGATAACTGTCAATGAAACATATCGACGAGTCTTTCGGCCAAGAGTTTATATCAAAGTGCGTCATCATTATTGTGATATCACACTCCCTTCTGTTTGTTATTGATTCTCGTTTCTTTTCTTTCACGTTCAGGTTTGTTTGTTATTATACACTGACGATTATTTGTTATTACATTCACGTTTGTTATTCTATTCACGTTTGCCCTTGATTGCATTGTTTGTTATTACATTTACGATTGTTTGCGATTTCATTTAAGTTTGTTATTAGATGCATGATTTGTGTGATTACATTCACGTTTGTTTGTTATTACATTTACGGTCGTTTTTTACATTCAAGTTTGTTTTTATTACATTCACGTTTGTTTGTGATTACATTCACGTTTATGTGTGATTACATTCACGATTATTTGTTATTACATGCATGATTGTTTGCTATTAATGCACATATTTTTGTGATTACATTCACATATTTTTGTGATTACATTCCCGTCTGTTTGTTATTGCATTCTCGTTTGTTTGCTTTCACATACAGGTTTGTTTGTTATACATTAATGTTTGTGATTTCAATCACGTATGTTTGTTATTACATTCGCGTTTGCTTCTTATCACATTCAGGTACTCTGTTATCCCATGAACATTTGTATTTATCATATACACGTTTGTTTGTTATTGCATTCATGTTTGCTTGTTATCGCGTTCACGTTTGTTTAGTATTGTATTCGCATTTCGTTTGTAATAGCATTCATGTTTGAAAATAACTCTGGTTCTCAGGAAGCAGTGGAGCAGTACCCAGGACTGGACTCCCTTTTCTTGGGTATGGCTTTCACAAAATCGGAGAGAGAGGATCGGATCATCGTCAGTGACCTCAGAGGTTAATCACTGTTTTTCTTAAAATTGTGACATATTCTTTTCATTACAAGATATATTTAGTTATCAAAAACGCTTTTTGTGCTGGTGGTGGGTAATATTTAATTCATTTAAAACATAATACAGGCTTGATAGGATTTAAGAAAATGCACTTTGATATTTGTTTTTAAAGTACTTTTATCATATAATTTGGTCTGAAGTCGCATTCTTGTAATTTTTCTTTCGCGTTCTTTCTTTAAAATAAGGGGATATTAAATTAAAATAATCATCAGCAAAACGTATGAAACAATATAAGTTGTATTTCTTTTATATTTTGTTTTCTCGTTCTTTGTTCACCTCGTCAGGGGAAGTGTTTGGCTCGTTTGATTGGTCGAGGCGAGACCTGGCAGCCCTTAACATCCAGAGGGGGCGAGACCACGGTCTGCCTGGGTACAATGAGGTCAGGCATGCCTACGGCCTGCCGAAGTTGGACTCTTGGAATGACATTGCTAAAGAAATAGAAAACCTCCCGGGTGGTAACTCTTCGGTCTTTTATGACGATGACTTCCTCACAGACTTAAGACAGGTTGGTTCATGTATATTTTTAATTCCACTTCTTTGTTCTTTTATTTAGTCATAACACTGTGTTGTATGTTTTAGGAGTATAAAATGTATTCTTTTATGAGTGTATATTTTTTAAAACAGTGGGTAATTTCATATTTTTTAAACAGTGGGTAATTTCATATTTTTTAAACAGTGAGTAATTTCATATTTTTAAACAGTGGGTAATTTCATATTTTTTAAACAGTGGGTAATTTCATAGTTTTTAAACAGTGGGTAATATCATAGTTTTAAACAGTGGGTAATTTCATAGTTTTAAACAGTGGGTATTTTCATAGTTTTAAACAGTGGGTAATTTCTTATTTTCATAACCGCATTCATCCCACAAAGCACCTGTAGTAGAATGTCGATTATCCACACTGATTGGGATCAAGACTGGTTCGGTTAATCTAACATACATAGAAAATACGTAGTCTGTACGAAACAAAGAGTAATTAGTCTTACAAATAAAGTATTGTACGCACGATATTACTCCTGTATTTTGAAATATGCTAACCACCAGCCCCTACCACACATCAGCGATTACAGCAGACAATGCCGCATCACGGTCATCGAAGACTTGAGTCGACACTGTCGCTAAAGCCAATTTTTTTATTTTTACTCCTGTAATGACAAATTAAGACTACTCCTATGCTATATTGCAAAATCTTCGAATAAATAATCAGAAACGAATGCATTAAGAGGCAGGATCGAGAAGGGTTTCTTTTCTTCCTATTGAATGACGTCATCGTTTTCGTCCAATAGACAGAAGCAGTATGAACTACGCCTGCGCTGCAAAGACATCAAGAAGTCTTGGCTAGTAGTCTGGAAAGAAGAAACTAAGAAATCTTGGCTAATAGTTTGGAAAGAGGAATCTAACAACTGGTGCACTAGCATAACAACTGATCGGGGGTGGGGGGTGGTAATTGCAATATACATAATTTTAAATTAAACATAATTCAATAAAGTATCTCCATTTTATGTTTTGTTATTACTTGCATAGTTGTTGGAAACGATTATATTAAAAGTGAAAACAATCAGCATTTATGGAAACAATTATATTACTACTAAAAACAGTTACATTACTACAGAAAACAGTTACATTACTATTGAAAACAGTTACATTAAATATTTGTATTGTAATTTATCTTTCTAGTTTTACTCCCATTGACATACATTCGACTGTTTGCTAAAAGGTTGGTAGGAGGCAAATATTACTGTGAAAATAAATGCAGACTAACTGTTGAGCGAAGAGACTTTTCTTTGAAATAAAATAACAATTATAGTAAAGAGACACAGCAAATACAACTGCAAATAGTAAAGATTTTATATACTGAAAAACACAACTTCCTTTCCTTTCGAGAAGTACAATTCATGTTACCGAAATTAGCTTACATTTCAATTGAATAATACAGATGATATCAAGATGCAATAAATACAAATACAGTTGGTTGATATAAGAAAACATGGAACTTTTTATTTTTTATCATCAAACGTTGGATGTTCAAAAGTAAACATTAACATGTAGAATTTGAGATACAACATATAACCTTAACAATGGTAAAGATAGGCATGTAACAGCTGAAATCAAACTATACTATCAACTTTCTGTAAGACCTATACAGAAAAGAGTAATGATAATTAAAACAAGCAAGTTTCTTTCTCGCAGTCTGTATTCGAATTTAAATAGAGCCAACTGATAGAAATGTGCATATACCTGTATGCGGCAGATTGCAATCAGATAAAAGAGTTTGAGTAAATAGTGTAACAACGGTGAAGGTGGGCAGAATAAATTTAATGTGATATGTAGCCAAGCTAAAAGAGCAAGGGAAATAATGCAGCAATGATAAAGTTGGGCAGATAATTGTAACATGCATAATGTAGCCAGGTTAAAAGAGCTTGAAAAAAACAAAAGTGCAGCGATGATAGAGAGAGGCTAATAACATACCTCGCAATATGTGGCCAAGCTGAAAAGGCTGTTGTTCGGAAACAGATTAAAGAAATTGCTGAAGTTTTCACATTCTAGTATCTCGCAGACTGTGGACCAGCTGAGAAAGCTGTTCAGAAATAGAGCAAAACGTGTCTACAGTACTACATAACTTGTATTTTGCCGAGCTTAAAAGTCAGTAAACAAGTAAAATTTGCAAAGATTGTGATACAGCTGTATTTTGCTGATTTTTGGCCCAGATGAAAATGCTGTTCAAAAATAGAGTAATCATTTCAAAGAGTTTTGAATCTTGCAGACTTTGGCCAAATTCAAAGTTCAGCAAAGAAAGAAAGAAAAAGTATTTCAAAAACTGTTGTATCTTGCAGACTTTGGACAAGTTCAAAAGTTCAGCAAATACAGGAAAACAAATTTCAAAGACTGTTGTATCTTGCAGACTTTGACCAAGCTCAAAAGTTCAGCAAATACAGAAAAAAGAAAATTCAAAGACTGTTGTATCTTGCAGACTTTGGGCAAGCTCAAAGAGCTCTATGGAACTGAAAGACCTGATGAGCTGGACATATTTGTCGGCGGGCTCCTAGAGACCACTCTTGATGGCCCTGGTCGTCTGTTTCAAAAGATAACGCTTGACCAGTTACTGCGAATTCGACATGGCGATCGTTTCTGGTTCGAGAATGAAGACAACGGGTAACCGTTAGACTATTTTGTCTTTCTATGAAACTTAGTTTCTTCTACCCCACCCATCCACCCAACACCCTTTGTAATATTTTACATCGTCAACTCGTGCTATTGCTTTAAAAGCTGGCAGTATTAGCGTTTAATAATAAAAAAAAAGGTAAAATTAATATGTATGATAATACACAGTAGATTATTATCATTGAAATTCTATTAAGAGATCTATTCACAAGTCGTTTTATCTTTGAAATTAATTTATTAATTAACTCGAATCGTAACTCGTTCATTATTACCTCTAGCACAATGTTCGTCAGTAATATGTTTAAACACAAAACTATGGATTAAAATATTATGTTAAAAAGTCCTGTTCCATATTCATTTTTGTAATGGTCTTGACGTAAAAAGTCTAATTTACACTTTTTTCCCCGTGCACCGACGTAGAGAGCACGCCCTTGCGATTACGTCATTGACTTAAAGTGGACTTCGCTCTACTGATCGCAAAATTTATAATAGCAAAGCCCGTTATGGCTCCATACGTAACGAACACGTCGGCTTAATAGTTATCGTTCGTACTCATTCAAAGATTACTTCTATATAATTATTGACAAATACTATTTTCGAAATCTACATACATATACTTCTTATGCTTTTGTATGAAGTAGTTTTCTTGAGTTTACTTAAATACGACTTGGATCAGACATCCGTAAGAACGAGGGCTTTAGCAAGAAAAGAAACATTGACAAAGGCAGAGGCAAAGATAGATTGAGAGAGAGAGAGAGAGAGAGAGAGAGAGAGAGAGAGAGAGAGAGAGAGAGAGAGAGAGAGAGAGAACTGTTTTATTGAAATTGTTTTTTTCCAACCTGCTTTCCAGACTGTTTACTCCTGAGGACATCGAGGAGATCCACAACACGACACTCGCTGACATCCTGCTTGCCGTGACCAACATACAACGTAATCAGCTCCAAGCCGACGTGTTTTCATGCGGTGTGTTAACTAGAAACCAGCAAACAAATCACACATCCATGTAAACTACTCCATCCAATTCTGGCGGGAAAACCAGAACCACTCGCACTAAACCCGGAGTGAATGGTCCCAATACGTATTTTTCTTTTTTTTTAAAAAAAAACTTTTTAAATATTATAGAATGAGAACAAAAGAGTAAGAGAGGGTGTGGGTAGATGGATGGATGGATGGATGGATGAAAAAATATATGTACACGCATGTTTGAATTATGTTGTTGCAATGTTTCATTCACTAGCAATAGTGATGCGTTATTTTACTGACCTCCAATGACAGTTTTTTAAAATGTGTCAAGGTCGCTTTTTGTTGCAGTCGACGACGTAGGGTCCTGTAAGTGCATGGATCCTTTCAACCTGTCCAATCCTGACACTCGACTTGAAAACTGTTCCGCAATCTCCCACTATGACTATTTTACAGGCAGTGAAGTGTCCTTTGCCCTCTCATATCTTGTGTTGGCACTCTGCATTCCTGGTAAGTCAACATTTGATTGCTAGGTGACTCATTTAGACCCTTACTGTTAACAGTATAATAGTTGTCACCAATGAAATATAAGATCGGATTGGTTTACAAATATATGTCATGATGAGGTTTCGACACTAAAAGAACATTTATTTGGGATAAACACTGGAAAGAAATTGTTTATAGATTTGCATTAATAAATGTATTTGAGTGAAATTTTAAAGTTTATTAAAAGTAGATACGTTTCTGAGAACCGCGTGCTTTATTATGAAGTTGTAGAGTTATAAATAAATGATTGTTTGAGGTTTTTATTTAATAGACACAATCGTCCTCTGTAATTCAGACACTTAATTAACACATTATTATGAAGTTGTAGAGTTATAAATAAATGTTTGTTTGAGGTTTTTATTTAATAGACACAATCGTCCTCTGTAATTCGCACACGTGATAAAATTGTGCTGTGCATTGTGTCACTATTGTCACCACTTTATACATTATAACTGAATGTTTGTGTTTTTAACCCTCCATAGCTACAATTGCTGTGATGGTGCTGATGGCGAAGCAGCGCGAGAAGGAGCTCACACAAAAGGCCAGACAAGCACCGAGAAGCAAAGTGGACACGGAAACCAAGTTCTCAGGTAATGGGTTAACTCGCGTACAAACCAAGTTCTCAGGTAATGGGTTAACTCGCGTACAAATCAAGTTCTAGAGTAAAGGGTTAACTCGCGTACAATTTATTTTTTAATATTTACTTCATTCTTACATTCATTTATTAATTCAAAACAAACACTTCAATCTTCATTCCTTCAAATTTTGTTTAATTTCTTACGTCTGTTCACTAAAGGGAAGCCATCTAAAAAACTTGACATTAACATTACTAGATATTATTTTTATTAAAACAGTCATTGAATACAGTTTTATATTATAAATAAAGTTGCGCCCTCTCATCCAGTTCAAAGTAACATATACAGTAATTACTAAATACAAATGTATTGCTTGAATCTAGTAAAGATGTGAAATAAAATATCACGTGCTCACTACAGCTCTGGAATGGATGGGCCATCACTCTGGTGAACGCGCGGTGATTGTAGAACTCATTGCCAGTCGCAAAAAGATCGTCATCCACAACGCCACCGGAAACAGGACTCTGAGGCTGATTGACCTGCGCAAGCAGAACAGGGTCGTCTTCCAAATCGCCCAGGATCGAGACATGACCACAATGGCAGTCAAAGTGACCGGCGAAACGGACCTGGTCAGTGGAAAACTCTTTCTGTTTGAGTCAGTCAGGCAGTAGTGTACTTACATGTATGTATGCAGTCCGATGCGACACTATTTTAAATTGACTGGAATGCATATTGGTTTTTTTTAATAATTCTCTCTTTCTTGTGCAAAATGTTTACAGTTTCTTGTCAAAATCAATCAAACTTATTCATTTCAGTAATGTTTAGTAACAATTATCATGACTATTTTAAACACTTTCTTATCTGATTCTGTGGCGGAATAAATCCTAGAACATTTTGCCAATTATTATCTTTCAAAACTACAGATTTGTATTGCTGAAAGCTGGTGAAAAATTAAACTTATTTTCATTTCACAATAAACAGAAACATACAATGAGGACACTTGTAGAGGAGTTCTACAGACGCAGGCATAGCAAAATATTTCCCTATTTACACAAGAATTAGATATCTGAAAGTTTAAAGGGAAATTATTTGTGTTTTTAATTCCTGTTTTTATTTTGTAAAAAAAAAAATATTTAAGGTGCTAAAATTGGAAAATGGCGCTGAGAGACGCAACGTCATCGAAAAACTGGAGACCTTTCTACGCGAGATTCGTGTAGAACGACAGGAGGTTCCTCTGCCTACCAGCACCATCTTCCGGGACGCCAGCACCTACGACGACCGCAAGAGAGTCCTGGAAAAGTTCTTCAGAGCCATCACACTGCAGGTAATTGGCAAAACACACTGCGCGCATGTGTGGCCGCGCAATGGCCTTCGCGCGCTACAATCGTCGCGGCCCATTCCGAGTTCGCGTGCTACAATCGTCGCGGCCCATTCCGAGTTCGCGCGCTACAATCGTCGCGGCCCATTCCGAGTTCGCGCGCTACAATCGTCGCGGCCCATTCCGAGTTCGCGCGCTACAATCGTCGCGGCCCATTCCGAGTTCGCGCGCTACAATCGTCGCGGCCCATTCCGAGTTAAGAGCTCAGTGCTAAGTGATCGCTCATTTCGATTTTAAATGTGGAAACTGAAAACTTCGTCCAAGTGTGAGTTGCTTTTTACACAGTTGTTGTCCCTTCCTCTCATATTATTTGCGTTTTCCTGTTTTTCTGTTTTCCGGTAAGATTGCCGATGTATGCAATATAAAATTACCTAGAGGTTGAGGAGTACTGTCAGAAAAATAAAATAAAGGAATGAAACAAATTTGTCTGTTCGTAGCACGTCTATTTCACACAACTTTAAAAGTCTTTTTAAAGTCCAGACCGTGTCAAACCCAGTGCACCCGATTAAAGTAGGTGGTTCCTTAAATGAAAACAATTCTGTGACTACTAGTTACATGAAGGATAATCATTTAATTATCTCAGAAGCTATTAATTAGACAGACACGCATTGATGTTGATGAGGCAATCACACTTCCTTCTGGGAGGAAAGTGCTGGTTAAGAAAGGGAAATCGGGGAGGGAACTCTTTCCTTAAATTGTGTACTCTGCAGTAGGTGGCTCTATTTTACTCCTAATATACATTACATTTCGTGAAGCATATAACATTTATTTTGTACCTGAAGTTTTATATGTATTCATTCATTCTGCAGTTAAGTGTAATATTAACTAAAAGTATTAACGTCGAAAAAATATTGTCTATTCTCTGTACTATCAGTCTACAACTCTACATTAAACTGGCCTGATACTTCGCACTGTCTACATTAAACTGGTCTGATACTAGGCACTGTTTACATTAAACTGGCATGACACTCCGCACTGTCTACATTAAACTGGCATGACACTCCGCACTGTCTACATTAAACTGGCCTGACACTCAGCACTGTCTACATTAAACTGGCCTGACACTCAGCACTGTCTCTTATGCTTGGGGTTACTGTAATAATGGCAAGCCTACTTGTTTTATTTAAAATTTACTACAATATACTCTTTTGTGTTTATATATAAAGGCAAAATTCTAAATTATATAAGAAGGCAACATTTCGATAAATGATTAATCATGAACCTAAAACGTCTACAAATATAATATTTTTTTTTTAAGACAAACACACTTGCTAATGTCAATTTTTACGTTTGTGTTTGTAAATAGAAAATCTGCTAAATCAATGTTTTAGGTACTGAAAGACAACCAAGTAAGTGACGAAAATCTTGGCGACCTTGACCCAGAGACAATGGAGAACATCCGTAATACGAAGCTGACCCGAACTGAGTTTGCCGAATCTATGGGGATGCAACCCTCAGCTCTGTTCGTCAGAAACATGTTCCTACTAGTTGATCGGTCTAAAGATGGCTTCGTGTCTTTCGATGAATTCATGAACATGTTTGTAATTTTTTCGACAGGTACATTACATGGTTCCTATTTTTATACATTGAAAATAGTAGTGTAACTTTATTATTTTACTGCTTTCTTAAATGTAGGCGTGTCTTTTCTTGCCCCATAAGGTAGACGATCTTCAAAGATCTTACGTGATAATTTGAAATCCAACAATTGTTTGCTGTAAGAAACTGATCATTCTGTTAGATTACTACTTATGTGGATGAATATCATTCAGTGAAGATCACTGTTTAGATAGACCAATAGACCAATAGACCAATATTTCCACGTCATTTCTGAATAAGCAAATATTAATCGTGATTAAATGCAATTAGGTTAAGTAAGTATTTGTCCTTCCGGTGTCATTAACGGCACAGAAAAGCAACATATAGGCAAACGAAATTTCATTGGTAACTAGTGACATAAAGCAGAAAATGACGATCAGCATTTGACTGTGATTTATTTGTAGCTGAAAGCGAAATGGAATAAAATGAGGCTCCAACACAATAGTTATCCCCTGTAGTAGGTAATTTATTTGTATCCACGTGACTGCTTTCCCATACATAGCTAAGAGTAAATATCTATTTGTGTAATTTCAACCCATATTGCTAGTGTCATTGCAAAGTTTTGATTTAATGCGTTTTGGAAAATTTGTGGAGCATTTCAAATAAATTGATCATCTTCTCTGTATGTATGTATATATTATTATATATGTGTGTGTGTGTGTGTGTGTGAGAGAGAGAGAGAGAGAGAGAGAGAGAGAGAGAGAGAGAGAGAGAATCTAATCGTTTTATTTATTAGATATTTAGTAGATTAGATAAACAAGTTATGAAAATCCGGATAATATTTCTTCAGGCTCAGCGCAAGCAAAAGCTCGGATGTTGTTTGACATGTACGATCTAAAAGGACAAAACCGACTATCCAGAGAGGAGTTTTCCAAGATGATTCGGTGAGTCAGTTGCGAATGTCTCTCTCAAGCAAGACTAATTCCTTATAAAGGGTTCTGTTTAAATGCTTTTGTTTATAGGTGATGAAATTTATATTCGACTGCTGTCAAATAAATAAATCAGTCCTTTAGACATCATGATAAGTTTGAATTAAAATTTCTTTATGTATGAATAAAAATAAGAATTAAATAGGTCCTTTAGACAATACTTAATGTATGAATTAAAAGAGTAATTAAATCAGTCCTTGAGACACCACGATGAACTTTTATTTGACTTCTAAATGAAAGAGTCCTTGAGACACCACGATAAATTTTTATTTGACTACTAAATGAAAGAGTCCTTGAGACGCCACGATAAATTTTTATTTGACTTCTAAATGAAAGAGTCCTTGAGACACCACGATAAATTTTTATTTGACTACTAAATGAAAGAGTCCTTGAGACACCACGATAAATTTTTATTTGACTACTAAATGAAAGATTCCTTGAGACACCACGATAAATTTTTATTTGACTACTAAATGAAAGAGTCCTTGAGACACTACGATACTGAACCAATCGTTTAAATGCCAAAATAACTGTTCACGTTGTTATCTTGTATATTTTTATATTTGTATGGTATCACCTGACAGAACCTAACAGCATCCATCACTGAGACGTCATCCACTTTTTGACACGACTACTAACTGCATGAATTATTTAGACGTTTGGTGGCATTTTGGGTTGGCCACTAACTATATGAATCATAAAGAGATCTGTCACATTAATAGTTCGGCCACTAACTGTGTGAATCATATAGAGTCATGTCACATTGATGGTTTGGCCACTAATTGTGTAAATCGTATGCAGTCATATCACATTGATGGTTTAAACACTATGTGAATCATACAAAGTCATATCGCATTGATGGTTCGGCCACTAATTGAGTGAATCATGTAGAGTCATGTCACGTTGATGATTTGGCCACTAAATTTGTGAATTATTTAGAGTCATGTCACATTTATGGTTCGCAACTAGCTGTGCGAATCATATAGAGGTTATATCACATGATAATTTGGCCAGTAATTGTGTGAATCATATAGACTAAGAGGTTATATCATATGATAATTTGGTTACTAAATGTTTGAATCATATAAAGGTTATATCACATGATAATTTGGCCACTAACTGTGCGAATAATATAGGTTATATCACATGATAATTTGGCCAGTAATTGTGTGAATCATATAGAGGTTACATCACATGATAATTTGGCCACTAACTGTCTCAGGTCCATGTTGGACCTAGCTGACGCGCGCGTGGATAGTGAGGAAAGGGTGGAGCAGCTCATCCAGTCCATGTTTGAGAAGGCTGGAATCAAAGACAAGACATTCATGACGTTCGAGGATTTCTGCAAGATCTTTGCATCGGATGAACATGGCGACATTCTCAAGAATGCAACTATTGGATTAGAGGGTATGAATGAAGACTTGTCTCACTGAAATGTTGGAGCATTTAAATATACAAAATATTTAACTAAACTAAGTAACATGCATATTTGTGGCAGAGTAAATTTTCCTATCTCTATTTTAAAATTTAATTCTTATATAAATTGTTAAATTGTCGGAGTAACCCGACCTTGGACACTCCTTATGACGGTATTTTTTAGTGTCTGAGTTGAAGTAAGCACCCGAGTTGAGAATATACTTGAAATTGCTGATGTAAGGCAAACCATCCCAAGTGGGTGAGTAGTTTTTATTATCCAATGGTTATGATTTACGAGAACGAGACTGGCTAAGGGGCTGAGATCTAAAAATGTATCTGCTTTAGAGAAATGTATTGTCTGATCACTTGAATTTGAAGTGGCAAAGAAGTCTGGTCTTGAAAGGCGGTCGTTAGCTTGATGGTGAAGTAACTGACTGGATGAGAGAGAATGGACTTTGAAATATTTCGTACATTTTTACTATTGAAATGTTATAACTGTGTCTTAATAAGATGTATTATGTGAGTAGACTATTATTTCTACAAATGTTTGAACTAAGCTGCTCATATGTAGTGTGCTAGATACTTGACTGTTTTGATAAACTGTATTATGCAGTGCACGTGTATCAGGCTAATAAATACTGTTGCAGAAAATTGTGACTGGAATGTAAGAAAGAATGGTTATAAAGTGATAAACTGGAAACTAAGTGTTACTCCTTGATTATATTTTTCAGGGCAAGCAGCCATTTTTTCTGTGTGTGATATGAATCTTCTGATTCACTGATTATAAACTGCTATGAATGATCGTGGTAGAGGCGGTAAGCAGTGTGTGTAAGTGTGAAGGAATACACAACACTCCCTTGATGTATGGTGGCAAAGTATGCTGACTACATCGAGAAAATGTCTGATACGGAGAAGTACTAGAAATGACTACAATTGTTGTTCTGCTTGAACAATCTGGTACAGCAAAAAATGGCCAGGTTGACTTTGAGACAACAAGTGGCAAATCTGTTTTCAACGTGAAAAGAGAAACTCATGGAAATAGAAATGAACTATAATTTGTGACGTTGTTGCAAAAAGGTGTGAAAGACTGTTGAGACTGCACATAATTCAGGTTATGTAAAAATTATTATCACTTATCTCTAATAACTCCATTTCTCTTCTCTGATAAGAACTATCCTGTGATTTGTATTGAATTGTTGAATTGTATTTTTGGGGATATAGGATTGTGTAGTATAAAAATTGTTCGAATGTGGGTTCATGGAAATATTAATATCAAGTAATCTGTCTTCATTGTATTGTCATATGTATATTTGATTGCTGATTTAATAAATTTATTGTTAAATTTATTGACCTTCATACATATATAGATAACTTTATGTTGGAGAAGAAAGTGGTTGGATGGGTCTAGCTAAATATAGATTTAAAAAAGGATTTGTCTTCTCCTTTAGGAAGACGTTTTCCACCCACGGAAACATTGTGACGGTAAATGTTGTGGAAGAGATATAACGTTTAGTGCCCACACATCCGTCTAGTGAGAGAGACGAGTGGGTCTGCTAGAGAATTAATAATGATATGAATTAAGATTTTCATCACTTGTAATTAGTTATGAATGATTAATTAATTAAGAATAATCATAATCAAAGTGGTGTTGACGTCACAATATTATATTGATTCGCATAGCGTTTTCAAATTAAAGAATGTTACGTTATTGCTACTCCTTGGAAAAATATTGGAAAAATATTGTTTTCTTTTGTTTTCTTTTGTTATTTTTGTTATATTAAAACTGATGGGCGGGTGAAGGTATGAAATTGTATACTTATTATGCTTGTAAGTTTAAAAAGGTTATTGTTATCTATCTATCTATCCATCCATCCACCCATCTATCTATCTATCTATCTATCTATCTATCTATCTATCTATCTATCTATCTATCTATCTATCTATCTATCTATCTATCTATCTATCCATGTATCTATTTATCATTATGTATGTATGTCTATATTCCTATTTAGTTTATCTGTATTTATCTTTCTGTTATTTTGTGTATACTCCCTATTTAATCTATATGTTCTGTAGATATATAATATTATTTTTAGTTATTTTATAATTGTTATTCAAACTATTTTAATTTAGTTATTATTTATTAAATATTCTTTAGCAAACATATCCATTACCCTAAACGTTCCTTACATTGTTCAGCGATACTCAACGACTGTTCTTTCTGAAAGAATCACGTGTTTCTTTGACGCCAGTACACCAATGCTTAATAAGTCTGTTACTTGCTTTTTACTTTTGTTTATTTGTGGGGGTTTTGCAGTTGGCGGGAACGTCATTTCCAAGCCCAAGGAAGATAATATATCCATGAAAACACGTCGTATGACTGTCGTAAGACGGTTGCAAAAGTGAGTAGAGCGAATCAAGTACATTTTTGCGGGATTTTATTTCTAAGCTGAGTAGAAAGCAGAACGAGCATAGAGTGCCAAATGACTGATGTAGAACGTAAGCAGAGAATGAGAGATTACGCTGATTGACTGGAGAATGAGCGAATGGGTTGAGTCAGTAGAGAAAGAGAGATTACGCTGAGTGACTAGAGAATGAGCGAATGGGTTGAGTCAGTAGAGAAAGAGAGATTACGCTGAGTGACTGGAGAATGAGCGAATGGGTTGAGTCAGTAGAGAAAGAGAGATTACGCTGAGTGACTAGAGAATGAGCGAATGGGTTGAGTCAGTAGAGAAAGAGAGATTACACTGAGTAACTGGAGAATGAGCGAATGGGTTGAGTCAGTAGAGAAAGAGAGACTAAGCTGGGTGACTAGAGAATGAGCAAATGGGTTGAGTCAGTAGAGAAAGAGAGACTAAGCTGGGTGACTAGAAAATGAGCAAATGGGTTGAGTCAGTAGAGAAAGAGAGACTAAGCTGGGTGACTAGAGAATGAGCAAATGGGTTGAGTCAGTAGAGAAAGAGAGACTAAGCTGGGTGACTAGAGAATGAGCAAATGGGTTGAGTGACTGGAGAATGAGTTGACTGAATGAGCCGTACATAAAGTGTTCAGGCATGAGCTCAGAGCGCCAAGTAACAGAGCTTTTTTAGAGATCTCGATCGTAGAGCCGCCTGACCTAAGTTAGATGTAGATAACGAGGTTGACATTTACATCATTTCACAACAATGTTCAATTAATGCTGGATAATTGGATAATCATTCAGTTTATCCAGGCATAGACATAAGCAGTCAATTAACCGAAATACGTAATCAAGTACATGGATATCATCACGGAAATGAGAGTAGAGTTTCAGAAAAATAATTAAATTCAGTGTGCATAACTTGTTCAAAGATGGCGGCTGTCACCTACTCGTGTTTCACAGTCACGTGGTTTGCAGGTTACTCCTTTCATATTTAGGTGAGGTCACACGTGTCCCTTCTAGATGCACGTTACACAAATGTTCCAGAATTTTTTATGCACTCTCCAAGCACACCGTAGAGAATAATCCTGAATTTCACATGTGTTATCAAGCACTTCAGGAGAAACAATCTTGATTTTCCATGTGAATTTACTCAACACACCACTGGGAACATTCAAAATAATCTTCATGAATTCTCGAGACAAAACTCAGGCCACAATTTCTGCTGTATAAATACAGAAATAGGGATAAGTAAATTTACTCCGCCACAGTGATACACCCATTTAAAAAGTTTTATGGCTATTAGGGAATTAACAAATATGGTGACAGATCCTTTATTAATATACATATACATCAAAGTTTTATGAATATTAGCGAGTTATAACAAAATAATTTGGTGACAGACCCTTTATTAACAGTTTCGTACCTGTTAGCAAGTCATAATGACGAGCATGAAGTGTGTTATGTCAATATGAAAATGTTATAAGTCTCTAAAGGGGTGGCAGGGGAGGGGGAGTACAGGGTAAGACCTTGACATCATGCTCCAAAGATCTGCCTTTGCACCCAACTCAAGACGATATACATTTACCGACTCAAAAATGAACTGACGCCACAACGAACTTTAGAAGAAAAACAAGGAGAAACAAATCTGCGTAAAGAATCATGTTTTATTTCAGTCTGTTTATACTATAATACACACGCTTATGTGTATTATATGAAACTGTGTCGTGCATATTACGTGTTCGCACATTTTGTAATAGTCGGCACGGAGGTGTATTATACGTATATTATGCGTATTACAAACTCTTGGACGTTGTATATCATTAGCTGTGTATTTATGTGTAAATTGTATATCATTATCTGTGTATTTATGTGTAAATTGTATATCATTATCTGTGTATTTATGTGTAAATTGTATATCATTAGCTGTGTATTCATGTGTAAATTGTATATCATTAGCTGTGTATTTATGTGTAAATTGTATATCATTAGCTGTGTATTCATGTGTAAATTGTATATCATTAGCTGTGTATTTATGTGTAAATTGTATATCATTAGCTGTGTATTCATGTGTAAATTGTATACCATTAGCTGTGTATTCATGTGTAAATTGTATATCATTAGCTGTGTATTTATGTGTAAATTGTATATCATTAGCTGTGTATTTATGTGTAAATTGTACATCATTAGCTGTGTATTTATTTGTATATCATTAGCTGTGTATTTATGTGTAAATTGTACATCATTAGCTGTGTATTTATGTGTAAATTGTATATCATTAGCTGTGTATTTATGTGTAAATTGTACATCATTAGCTGTGCATTTATGTGTAAATTGTACATCATTAGCTGTGTATTTATTTGTATATCATTAGCTGTGTATTTATGTGTAAATTGTACATCTTTAGCTGTGTATTTATTTGTATATCATTAGCTGTGTATTTATTTGTATATCATTAGCTGTGTATTTATTTGTATATCATTAGCTGTGTATTTATGTGTAAATTGTACATCATTAGCTGTGTATTTATGTATAAATTGTACATCATTAGGTGTGTGTTTATGTGTAAATTGTACATCATTAGCTGTGTGTTTATGTGTAAATTGTATATCATTAGCTGTGTATTTATGTGTAAATGTTTACATAATTAAGTAGGCCAAGCATGGTGTGATTCGCGACTATTATTCTTTCATCCATAACATTTTTTTTTGTATTATGTACTTGCACACTTAAGTGGTAAGTCAACTGTAAAAAGAAATACATAACGTTTGCCAACAGTGTCCCTACCTCTGTAATTGGCCTTACGTTATCGTAATGAATGGAATATGTTCGCTCTTGTTTACTGCACTTTTACTTTCAAGACTCAAAGTCTTTCCCTAGGCGTCTGCACTCACCTGCGAAATCAAAGTAAGTTCAAATGGGTACAATACTCAAACTTTAAAATTAGTTTTCTGACATGAGCAACTTATATTTCTATCAGGAAACGTCTGTCTGTAGAGAGAGCGAATATTACCTGGAGTAAACTGAAACTTTACATACAAATAAAATATATCACTATAATCTGTACATAGGAAAGACTTTAGTAGACAAACTTTTTTATGCGTTTCTCTCTCACCTTTTTCCCTTCTTGGTAGTTGAGATCAGTAAGAATAACCACCAACTGTTTTTACTCCTCGTGCTAACTTTCCCATGAAAAGAGTGATTTTTTGCCTAGCAAATCACGCAAAAACATTCAAAATCTCTTTCTTTCTTTTTTCTTTTACTTGTTTTGTTTGTTTGCTTTTTTTTTTGCTTTTTTTTTTGGGGGGGGGGGGGAGAAACACGCACGCAGTCAAAATATACCACTGTTTAGCGCCTCAAAATCGAACCTGAATTTATATTTGTCAATGTGTTGTCTACACCCCTTTCACTTTCTGTGTACCTTTTATCTGCCTCTCAGCAAGAATCCAAACGTTTTGTCTACACCCCTTTCACTTTCTGTGTACCTTTATCTGCCTCTCAGCAAGAATCCAAACGCACGCAATGCCTCTGCACGTGCGTCGTACGTTCAAGTTCAAACTCAGGCCGTGACGTTACCACCTTCCACTAATGCCAGGCGCTTGTTTACTGTCATGCGTTACGTGGAGAACTATCGGCGCCAGATCTTCTGGGTCACGCTGTACACACTGGTCACGATCGGAATTTTTATAGAAAGAGCTTTCTGTAAGTCGACTTGATTATCTTATTATGTAGTATATTTATATATATAGGGGAGATAATGATGGTTTGAAATAAAGTATTATATGAAGGTGACGAAATCTAGAGACTATGGAATGTAAGAGAAGCAGTATTGCCAATAATAATAGAAGCACTAGCAAACATGACTAGTTTGTTAACGATTAATTAATAGAAGCACAAGCCAACATGACTAGTTTGTTAACGATTAATTAATAGAAGCACTAGCAAACATGACTAGTTTGTTAACGATTAATTAATAGAAGCACAACTCTCTTGGCGAGAAAAAATATATCTGCTTTACGGTGCTGGAGCTATATACATCAATACCTGGGTCTTCAGGATCTATCTATCTTTCAAAATAGCGGGTGGGGGGGGGAGCTTCTGTAGTTAAAATTATTACCCATTATTCACAGTGGCAAAGAGTTGTTAACATGTATTCACAACTGGCAACTTTCAATACCAACTGTTTACACTAAACTTGGCTTGAATAATTATTTTAGTGTTAAAATGTATTAATATACATTTCTGACGCAAGACAAAGGGAGGAAACAAATATTATGTTGTTCCTTCCTTGGGCAGACTATTCCGTGGAACGCGAACATGCTGGGTTGCGGCGCTTGACCGGTTACGGCGTGTCGATCACTCGAGGAGCAGCCTCGGGGATGATGTTCACCTACGCCAGCCTGATGGTGACCATGAGCCGCAACACGCTCACTTTTTTCCGCGAGACATTCCTGCATCGCTTCATTCCCTTTGATTCCATGCACTCCTTCCACAAGTACATTGCCTTCCTGGCCTTGCTGTTTACAAGTAGGCTGATGTTTCATGATCAGAAGCGTATAACTGACTAATAAAGTCATCTAGAGTTTACATTAAAAACGTAAAATCTTAGTATGCTACGATCATGATGAAGTTACTCTTGATTTCTTATTTAGTTTTGTGGTTTCAAAATGAATGTTGCCATAAGGCGTAGAATATTTATTGGTCCTTGACGTTATAAACCTAGGCAAAACGAATGTTGCCATAAGGCGTAGAATATTTATTGGTCCTTGACGTTATAAACCTAGGCAAAACGAATGTTGCCATAAGGCGTAGAATATCTATTGGTCCTTGACGTTATAAACCTAGGCAAAACGAATGTTGCCATAAGGCGTAGAGTATTTACTGGTCCTTGATGACGTTATAAACCTAGGCAAAACGAATGTTGTCATAAGGCCTAGAGTATTTATTGGTCCTTGATGACGTTATAAACCTAGGCAAAACGAACGTTGTTATAAGGCCTAGAGTATTTATTAGTCCTTGATGAATTTCTAAACCTAGGCAAAACGAATGTTGTCATAAGGCCTAGAGTATTTATTGGTCCTTGATGACGTTATAAACCTAGACAAGAGAAGTGTGCTATATGGCCTACATTTATTTTAAATCTGTTTTATTTCCGAGATATAAGAATTGGAATTTCTTGATATCTTGTTTAGGGTAAGAAGTATAATCCATGAGTAAAGCTGCGTTTTAAATTTATCTGTAGTGAATTCAGAAACATCTTGATTCTATCTTCTGTCTATCTTTTTTTTCAAAGTGATAGACGTATTTTACAATATAAAGTCTCTATACTAAGAGCACTATCAGTATCTAACATGGACAACAGTGCTTAGTAAGTATTCGTAATAGAGAGAGAACGTTTTACGTGTATTGATGTTACTGAAGCAGTGAGACGATGTTTTTCTCTTCAGTGATGCATTGCATTGGGCACGGATTTAACTTGTACCACGTCTGCACTCAAGCCTCAATTGACCTCAACTGTTACTTCTTAGAATACTTCAGACCGTAAGTATCATTATTTTTATCTACATGTGAATACGTCTGTTATATTTTAGAGTACCTTAGGCCGTAAGTATCATTATTATCTACATGCGAATACGTCTGTTATATTTTTCTTTAATCATCTTCATCCTAACAGACAACATCATCAACCCTACATCTTCAGAATTCTTATTAATATCATCATCATCAACATCATCATCATTGTCATCATCATCTCCCTTCTCTTCTTCAGACTCTTCATCATCTAGAAATTATCAGGTGTTTCTATACGCTATCGTAATTTGTAGGCATTTTGCTGATTTTCTAGTAAGCGTCAGTTCATAAATGTTTCCAAATGTAGCATATTTCAAAAAAGTTACATTTGGAACAATACACTTTTTAAAAAAAGTTGACAGTTATGACCTTTTAAAAAATAATTGACAGTTATGACCTTCATTCTCCTGTCTAACTTTGGGCTCTGTAAATTTTTGAGCAGTGGAAAACATTATATTAGTACTTGTCAGGTATTTGAATAGTTTTATTATTTAAAGGGAAAATGAAAACGCGTATTATCAATACTGGCTTTCATTCTCTGCGAATTATGACGGCAAAAGACAACCTCATCTCATATCCCACCACCACCACCACAACAATTACAAAATGATAAGCACGTATTCCTGCTTCATTAACTGATATACAAAATATAATATTACGGTAGGCCAGACAATACATAACGAAGTGTGTGTGAATTTTATCTAACAATCACTTTCGCTCCATAAAACTGTTATTCAGATTTAACCGAAATTTCTTTGTTGAACGTGCTAAAAGTTGAATCGATTTAGATGGACAGGTACGAAAAACAGGCTAAGCGTGAAATGTACACTTTGGAAGGGGCAATAATTCGATGTGAACTAACCTTGTGTTTATTTACACTAGAAAGAGGCTACTTTGCCTATTAATTCAATTGAAGTTTAATTACAGCATATTAACAAGTGATTATTCCATAGATTATATATTTTATTTTTCAGTAATAATAGTTTTAAATACTTGTTAAACTCACCGCACACACACAAATCTGTGATCCACAGAAAATGCAACAAAACGTGTTTCCGTTTCAATCCTGATTTGTCTTGGTTTTCCTTTCAGCACACATGTACTGGCA
Organism: Sinotaia quadrata; assembly: GCA_028829895.1. Lineage (NCBI taxonomy): Eukaryota > Metazoa > Mollusca > Gastropoda > Architaenioglossa > Viviparidae > Sinotaia > Sinotaia quadrata. Next base: position 129,106,499 of record CM054177.1, on the reverse strand, counting down.
TCGTTTCATTACTGGGCGTGGACGACAATAACAGGTATGAACAATGCAGATGGGATAAAAAAAAAAATGTATTTTTGTTGTTAAATCCCTTGCACTTCGCAGCACGACAGTACAAATATGCAAAATGTAATATTTGGAAAACCATTGACTCATGTAATGACACGCTAAATACCTGTTTCGAATTTACTTAATTTGTTGGGAGCGCTTCCGGCCTAGACCTATTTCGCGCTGCTTCAAGCCATCAAAATTATATGTTCTAAATCTTCGGGGCAATTAATATCTCTCTAGATTATGACGTATGAAACGACATTTTCGTAAAGGAATTGCAGTTTTAATATACCACACCTTGTGTATTTATTTATTATCTGTCTTCCAGGTATAACGGGAATAATTTTGACCATCATTGTCATCGTCATGTACGTGTTTGCCATTGAATACAGCCGTCGTCACGTGTTCAAAGCATTCTGGATTACACATAACCTGTACATGCCATTGTATTTCTTCCTGGTTCTACACGGCGCAGGTAAAACCTCATTATTATCTCCCCTTTTATGAAGACTGATAATCTTCGACTTCATTATCTCTTTCTTCCCCTGTTAGAACAATTAATATATCATCTTGGTTTCATCTAATATTTAAGTAAGGTAACTCCTGTCATCATTTTCTCCTCTTGTTTAAGAGTAATACTGGCATTTTTCTCTCCTATCTGCAGAAAGGTAGCACCTGACAACAGCTTACGGGCATTTAGAAAGGTAGAAACAGTTCATTTACAACAGATTATTTTATTTCAGGGTAGTTCATTTTCAACATAATCTTATGCCGGGGTAGTTAGAAAAGTAGAAATAGTTAATTTTCAGTAGATTATCTTATATATCTACCCTTATATTAGATAGAAAGGTAGAAAATAGTGCACACAAACCTCAAAAGTAACCGAGTGGTCATTATCATATAAGTAATTTATATAGAAAATAGTGCACACAAAACCTCAAACTTAACCGATTATTTCGAGTCCGCTGCAAAGAATGAAGACAATAATCTAAACGAATTTTTGTAACTTTCTTAATATTTCAACCGCAAGAATTCGCAGTAACGTATTAGGTAACATTTACATTGAGAGAGTTTGTTAAAAGAAAATAAAAATTGTAAACATTGGGTAATATTTATTTATCAAACATTCAAATTAGAAAAATAATAGGCTGAAAATTATATCTGCAAAAGTTTAAAATCTTTTTTAATTCCTATACAATTCAGAATAAATTATATTGCGAGGTTGATTATAATAAAGCGCACGTGTTCTCAAGAAGAAATGTTCAAAAGGTTAGAGTTACACAAAAATATAAGAGAAAAGAATGATGGTTTAAAAAGAAAGAAATAGTTTTCGAAAGATATGTTTGCAAACTGAAACTAAAGCATTTGATGGTGTTTGTTTGAGAGAGCGGACATCAGTAATACTAACTTACTCAAGAAAATATCAATCAGTAAATCAAATGATCAATCGATCAGTGAATTAAAATTTTAATTTATCCTTCTATACATGAAAAAAGCAAATAAAAAAATAGATAAGCTTGATAACAATGCAAATGATTTAAATGATTTGCTCTCACCCCTGTTGAAGAATGTTTTTTGTAGTTAACTGTTTCATGAGAAATATGGAGGTAAGAATAATGGTATTTAATTCTCAGTTGTTGAGCAGTATTATATATTACTGTGGTGAAGAGTATTATTGATAAAATTAATTACTTCCCTTGGATAGTGCTTGCGCGAGTTATTAAACATTAGTGAAACAGTGACGAGTAAACAGTGACGAGTTTTCGTGCACAAGTCCAGCTATATTTCGCTCACTCATCAAAACGGTGACATGTCTCACTGTGTATTGCAGGACGCATGGTACAAGACCCGATCTGGAACTGGTATTTCATTGGCCCAGTCGTCATATTCGTCTTGGACAAACTCGTATCAATCAGTCGCAACAAAGTGGAACTTCCAGTCAGAAGCTCAGAGTTACTGCCCTCAGGTCTGTTTCCAAAATGATTTCAGAAAATGTCAATCTTGCCGCATTGAATTATTTCCCCTACTGTCATTTCATAATTAATTCGCGACCCTAGGCTTCGGAAGTAGAAACGGGGGGAATATTTATACTTCTGCGTGTTTCCATCCTTACTCTTAGTGTTTGTAGCTTCTACATTGGTCACGGGATTGGAAGGGGTCTGCACTGAATGTACTCAGTAAACATTAGTCATGGTCTGAACTCTAAGTTGACTGGATTGGAGGAAGAATGAACTGGATACCACATTAATGATTTGTCTATGTGTCTGGTCCCTATAATAAATGGACTTGGTTGCACCGAGTGAAATGTTCTAATTATGTGCTCTGACCCCTGTTATAACTTGAAAGGATATAGCAAGCGCAGTGTTTATGTGTTCTGACCCCTGTAATAAATAGAATAGTTACAAGATATGAAGTGTTCTAACGATGTGTTCTGACCCCTGTAATAATTAGAATAGTTACACCATATGAAGTGTTCTAACGATGTGTTCCGTTATAACTTGAAAGGATGTAGCAAGCGCAGTGTTTTTGTGTTCTGACCCTATGATAAATAGAATAGTTACATCATGTGAAGTGTTCTATGTGTTCTGACCCCTATAACAACTTGAAAGGATGTAGCAAGTGCAGTGTTTATGTGATTTGATGGATAAAGCAACTAAGAGTTGAACTATCTGACCACTGTAATAGCTGCTATGGATCTACCGAGTGCAGTGTTTAGCTATGTGTTCTGACACCTGTAATAATTGGGATGGATCTACCGAGTGCAGTGTTTAGCTATGTGCTCTGACGGATTTTTATTACTCCTTTAGTAAGAAGTTTCCAACTTTGAAAGTATTGTGTGACAGTAAATGACTATTACTGTGGAAGAGAGAAGACTTTACTACACTTGTATAATCTGCCAAATAAGAGACGAGTGGTGTTTCCTGGGAGAATTAAGATTAGACTTCTCCATCACTTGTAATTAGTTATGAATGATTAATAACAATAATAATAATATTCATAACCAGTAATAAAGGGATGCATGTCACAATAGTGTTGTTGATTTTTTTATGTGATCTGACCCCTGTTGGGACTGAGTTGAATCTACCAAGTTTGTCATTTATTTGGACCCCTGTTGGGACTGAGTTGAATCTACCAAGTTTGTCATTTATTTGGACCCCTGTTGGGACTGAGTTGAATCTACCAAGTTTGTCATTTATTTGGACCCCTGTTGGGACTGAGTTGAATCTACCAAGTTTGCCATTTATTTGGACCCTTGAGGTTAATGGATTAGATGTATCAACGTGTTCAATTTAATTTGAATTAGTAGATTCAACTTTTATTGTCCATTAATATATTAATTTTAACTTTGAAATAGTATACTGACATTTTATGTCAAATAAATGCGTTCAAAAGTAACTTAGAGCAGATTCAAATTTAACTTAGTATTAATATTTCTTTTTTAAATTTCAGGTGTCACGCATCTGACCTTCAAAAAACCGATCAATTTCGAGTATAAGTCCGGCCAGTGGGTGCGAATCGCTTGCCTCAAGCTGGGGTCAAACGAATACCACCCATTTACGCTCACCTCCGCCCCCCACGAGGAGACGTTGAGTCTTCACATCCGGGCTGTGGGTCCGTGGACCAACAACATCCGGCGTGTGTACGACCCTAATCTGAGTCCAAATACACCTTTGCCTAAGGTTAGTAAAGAGGAGGCAAGTCTGCCATGTGTGATGCAGACTAATGAATCGGGGATTGCATGAATCATGTTTCCATTGCTCCACTTTGTACGAGTTCCCGTACAATTAATGAGAGAATCCTGTTTCCATTGCTCCACTTTGTACTAGTTCCCGTACAATTAATGAGAGAATCATGTTTCCATTGCTCCACTTTGTACGAGTTCCCGTACAATTAATGAGAGAATCCTGTTTCCATTGCTCCACTTTGTACTAGTTCCCGTACAATTAATGAGAGAATCATGTTTCCATTGCTCCACTTTGTACTAGTTCCCGTACAATTAATGAGAGAATCATGTTTCCATTGCTCCACTTTGTACGAGTTCCCATACAATTAATGAGAGAATACTTGACAGTAGAACGTGCAAGCACATTGTGCAAATGCATTGTCTCAATACTAAAATAATTATTTTTCAACGAAGAAAAACTTGGATAGATTTAAATTGTCTTCTTACAATTCATTTTCCCTTGATTTAAAAATAAAAAGATAAAAGTAAAAATAAATGTTTTATGTGTGTTCATGGCACAAATATTTTCTTTAATTTAAAATTGCATATTTGAGAGAGTGTATTTGAGTATAAGCATATGCGTGTGCAAATGTACGTGCTTGCGTGTGTGTATGTGTGTGAGATAGAGAGAGAATAGTTATATTTAATAACACTCCATCCCTTGGTCTGTTGCTGTCCACTTGTTCTATAAATACAAACATTGTGTAGGAACGTTTTTGCACAGCATATCATTGCTTAGTTGACATTATACATCAGTTTATTAAAACAAAACAATTTACAGTTATATCATATAAACATTGGAATAAACAACATAAAGCAATTTAAAGTACAACATAAATCATTCTATTCAAGAACATAAATCAAAACAGTACTTAAGTTAACAGAAAACAGCTCATAGGACAACGTAAAATATTTCATAACGTAAAACAGTTCACGGAACAACGTAAAATAGTTCATAACAGAACATAAAACAGTTCACAAAACAGTTCCCGTGGCAGTTCAAAACTTCTCTCAAATGGCAGAACACAACAGTTTGCATAACGTAAAACAGTTTACAAAACAACGCGAAAACCTCATTCAAAGAATAGCTTTAAGTGCTGTCTTAGAACAGGTAACGTCTATAATCATTGTATTAAATTACATTAGCACGCTTGTTTCTCTTTTTGAGCGTATCTATGAACCCGATTATTTCTCAACAGGAAAACAGGTTTAACAATATTTGAATGTGGCCATTATAACTGTCGTATGCTGCTTGGGGTGATTCGCAATAATGCTGATTAGCTCAGATCTATTTTTAGCTGGCGCACTAATCCATCTGCAAATGCCGATACAAGCAACAAGACTTCTTATGGGGCGACGACCTGAACTATTCACTTGACTCGTCAGCCCCCAGCAGAATAACTGCAGAAACTAATAACAATATATAACAATGACGCTAACTTATAAGAGACACTACACATTTAACATTAAATAAGACGCGTAAGACGTATGAACAATTAACAATAAAACTTTAATTAAAGAAAAAAGAAGCAATTAGGTTTAAAATTTATCGACACGTGTTTTCTCAAGTCTCTCTTCATAGATCGATTGTCCAAAGTATCTCAGTAAACTGTTCAATTGTCTCTTTACTCTAGGAACAACCAAGGAAGACAAGGGCCACAAATTCTCTTTCGTTTTAACTTAACTGTAGCGGTTCGGTGAAGCTCTGACCACGCCCAGATTGCGCGCATCAATGTTCTCGCCACAAGTTTTTAACGAAAGTACTTTGTACTTGCACACCAGTCTCCTTTCTTTCACTGAGTCCCTGAAATTAATAATTAAGAGGCCCTAAGTCCTTTCCTCGAGACTAGATACGTCTATCCTAATTAAACATATCGATCTCTGACTATCTTTCAATATTATACCAATACAATAAAATCTATAATTAAAATCTCCTCTCATTCAACAGTCATTTATTTACCTTCAAAAGGGTTTTTCTCCAGCTTTCTCCCAAGCTATTGGGGGACAACGGCCAAATCTCCTAGCTTCGTCTAGTAGGCACATGTGTAATGGTCATTGATTGATTGAGTGTAGGGGGCGCTTCCGGCTTCCGCCGCTTTCGCGATGTGTAATGGTCAATGGCACAGAAAGGTATTTATATCATCACAACACCCACGCATCTTTCTAAAAATTAGATAACTTGACACTGCCTACGCTGCTTTGATTTCCGCCCTGTACCCAAATGTTTTCGTTTTACGCCCACGCAAAGGCCCAACAACCCCCATCCCTCTCTACTCTTTCCGTTACGCCCACGCAATGCCCAACAACCCCCATCCCTCTCTACTCTTCCCGGAAGTTCGCACTTCCGACTAACGACACATTCACACTGAATACTTTATTTACTTATTTACTTCCAATTTAATTATTCAACACGATTGAAATCTCGTTTCATGACAATAACACAATATAACTCTCTGAAGTCAGTGTAGTTATGTCTCAACAGAAAAACAGGTTTAACAATATTTGAATGTGCCTATTATAACAAAATGTAATTGTCTGAAGTAAGTGTAATTAATATCTCAATATGTCACTGCTCAACAGATTGTAACATTTTGAGCTAAAAAATAAAAAAAAAGTGTATCTGCGACTAAATCAAATCTAAATGAAATTTACCTATATCTAAACATAAAGTGTCTATATAATCTGCAGATTTTTCTGGACGGACCATTCGGCGAGGGCCACCAGGACTGGTACCGATATCCTGTTTCCGTCCTGGTTGGAGGGGGTATCGGTGTGACGCCCTTTGCATCCATTCTCAAAGACCTCGTCCACAAGTCACACCTTAAAATGCGGTTTCCATGCCGCAAGGTAAGAGACAATATAGCACTCTCACAGACTCTGGGACTGATTTTTTAAAAAAATATATTGACTCGCTCATTACAAAATTTTCAATTAAACTCACATAATATGTTACTGTAAAATTGTCATTGGTTCTGAAATTAAGTATGTTATATTTCTCAAATCAACATATGTACGTATTTGTTATTTTGCTGCTCTCTAGACTTACGAAATTAATTACGACTGTTGCATGTCTTATCTAAGCATGGGAATAGGCGTGAGTTTTACAAAACCCGCAAAGTACTAGCTTCTGCTTACTTGAAACATAGTATGTTTATAAATATGTTAGTGGTTAGAGATAAATCTTTTAATGTTATGCATATATTTTTATTTCAATATGTTTTCAAAACAAAACAATGCCAAAAACATTAATTATTAGGCGTTCAGAATGCAAAGAGTTAATAAGAGACTAGACTACATATTGCAACAAACTGGGACGCTCACAGCCACTGCCAAAAAGCCAAGTGTTTTATTTAAAGTAGAGTTTACCAGTTGTAATAACTGAGATTCTGACAGCCACTACCAAAAAGACCAATCGTTTTTATGTCAAACCTAGTTTACAACATGAAACAACTGGGATGTACACAGCCACTGCCAAAAAGGACAAGTGTTTTATGTCAAACCTAGTTTATACGATGTAAGTACTGAGACTCACAGTCACTGCCCAAAAGGCCAAGTATTTTATCTAGAGTCGAGTTTACAAGTTGTAACAATTGAACTCTCACAGTTAGACACTAACACCACCTAGATAACGGTTATGATTAGTATTATTAATTAATCACAAGTGATGAGAATCTTAATTTATCTTATTAACATTTCTCCAGAAGACACCACTCGTCCCTCTCAGCCGATATGCGGGCGTTTTAAACTCTTTATCTCTTCCACAACTTTTAAGACAAACATTTACTGTCACACAATATTTCCGCAGGTGGAAAATTTCTTACTAAAGGAGAAAATAAATCCGACTTTTAATCTATATTTTAGCGAGTGCCCATCCACCCACTTTCTTCTCCAACATAAGGTTATCTATATGTGTAAGAAGGTCAATAAATTTAACAATAAATTTATTAAATCAACAATCAAATATATATGTAGCAAATATATTGAAAAAAGTATTTGACATCAATATTTCCACAAGCCACATTCAAATAGTTTTGAAGTGTATACAGTCTTATTTCCTAAAACATGATTCAACAAATAAGAATTAATATAAATCTCAGGGTAATTTCTTATCAGAGAGCATAAATGGAGTAATGAGATTATAGTGAATATAATTTGTATGTAATCTTGTCTAGGTGAAGTCATAAGTCTTTTAATAGTCTTCACACACTTTCATAACAAAGTCACAAGTCTTTTAATAGTCTTCACACACATTCATAACAAAGTCACAAGCTTATAGGCCCGAGGGAATTGTCAGTTTCACACGTTTCTCTAGCACATTGTAGAACACTGATGAGCTGCTATTCTCTTGGGGCTAGTCTAGGCACTCTGCTGTATTAGCTCACTCAAGCAAAACAACTATATAGCTATTTCCAGTAACTACTTTGTGCCAGAAATTCTATGATGCAGTCAGCACACTTTGCCACCATACATCAAAAGAGTGCAGTGTACACTTACACTTACACACTGGGGGTAGATACTTCTCTCATCTACACAAGTCTTAGCAATTTATAAATCAGTAAACTGGGAGATTCAGGTAAAACAAGAAAAGCTGCTTATTCTCTGTAAAATTTAATCAGGAAACAAACAATAAGTTTCCAGTTTATTCATCTATAACTCCATTTTTTCTTACATTCAAGTCTCAACTTACAGTTTCCCTGCAACAGTATTTATTAGCCCAATACATACGCACAACATAATAAATACAACATATCAATTTCAATATCATGTGTTTAGCATGCTACATACAAGCATCATAGTTTAAATAGTAGAAATAATAGTCTACTCACATAATACATCTCTGCGCAAAACACAAGTATAACACATCTATAGCAAAACACAAGTATAACACATCTATAGCAAAACACAAGTATAACACATCTATAGCAAAATGCACAAATATTTCTATGTCCATTCTCTCTCAATCAGTCAGTTAACTCATCATTAAAGCTAAAGGCCGCATTTCATCACCGGACTTCTTACCATTCCAAATTCAAAGTGATTTGACAATAAAATTCCTTACAACAGGTAAACTTATTATCTAAAACCATTGGCTGGTCTCGTTCCTTTAAATCTTAACCATTTGGATAATGACAACTACTCATCCACCTAAAACCGGTTTAGATTACATCAGGAAGTCTAGCACATTCTTTACGTGAGTTGTTTACTTCCAGCTTTGACACTTAAAAATATCGGTATAAGCAGTGTCCAAGATCGGGTCACTTTGACATTTAACAATTTATATAACAATTAAGTTTAAAATAGGGATAGACAAATTTACTCCACCACAAACAGTAAACCGCCAAAAAGGCTAAGTGTTTTACCTAGAGTCTAGTTTACAAGCTCTGAGAGCCAGTAATTGTTGTCGAGTAGGATATTTATTTATTATTATCATTTCTTTAATTAATGGATTTAGTGTATGGTTTGATTTTCTTTTGTCTTGTGATGGAGGGGGTGTTTACTTTCCTGTAGTTGGCAATTGTTTGTGAGGCGCCTTATTCACCAGTAAACAGCATTTTCCTTAATAAATTGTGTGCACCTCCTGAAGATTTTACGGATCCGTTTCACACAGAAACTGGGTTTTCTCCCTTACATCCATCAATTCTTTTCTTAGCAGACTTTTGAAAAAATAATATGGTCATAACCTAATAACATAATAACACAACAGGATTACAAAGTGAATTTTGTTCTTTCCTCGACACGTTCTACATATTATTTTTTTTAAGAAACACGTGCTTGTACATTCACGATCAAGGGCAGATAATAACATATGAACTTAAAGCTGCCTTAAGTAAACGAAAGTATCACCGAGATTATATTTGTAACTCATGTCATGCAAGGCAGTTGCGTATCGTGTGATAAGACTTCCATATCTTTTTTCCGAAGGCTTTTTTCCCGGCCATGTGTTGCGCATTCGCACTTTCACACACACACACACACACACACACACACACACCAAGTGTTCAGACATAGCCACACACAAATGCAATGCACATGCATGCATACGCACACATATGCACGAGAGAGACATAAGAGCACATAATGCAAAGAAAAGTAATTTTTTATTATTATTATTCTTTTATTTTATTTTTGGTATTTCATCATATTCATCCATGCTGTTTAAAATATAGCAATGATTAAATTCTACATTTGTACGTTACCTTAAAGCTGTGTCTCGGAGTGTGAAGTGAGTAAATCTACATTTGTACTTTACCTTAAAGCTGTGTCTCGGAGTGTGAAGTGAGTAAATCTGAGCACACGGAGATACACAATAACCCATACTTTGCTGTCGGAATGACAAAGCAAATAATTTCATACAGTATTTCCTCATTTGTTCTCATGTGAAACATAATATTAATCGCCAGGTGTACTTCCTGTGGGTGACAAGAACGCAGACAAGCTTTGAGTGGTTGACTGACATTATACGTGAAGTGGAGGCTGGAGATGAACGACAACTGGTGGATGTGCACATCTTCATCACTCAATTTCAGCAAAAGTTTGATCTCCGAACAACCATGCTGGTATGAGAAGTTATGCACTATCATGTTCTATTTTAAAGGCACATTTAAGGTGCTAGTACTACCTAGAAAATGATGAAAAATCGATTTTTTTGGTTGGTTTACGACATTAGTATATTCTGGTAGCAAAATGTCCTAAGTTTAATGTGCACTTCGAATTATATCGCTAAGTCGCTTAGTTTTTGAGTTATTGGCATTCAAAGTGTATGCTTGTTTCCCCTTGAGTCAGAGAAAATGGCAACTTTTGAAGAAAATCAGCATTTTGTAGAGAAGTACAGTTTGAGGTACATCAGTTTCATCAGAGATGTTATACTAAGTGTTTTAAAAAGGTCTTTGATGATAATCCATATGGAGATGAGCATCCCATTGTAAAGATAGAATGCGTGGGACACGTCCAAACAAAAATGGGCACCCGTCCGGAATCTAAAAAATCGGTGTGGAGCTAGATTATTGTAGGTTGGTAAACCCATTGGTGGAAGAGAAAGACTAACAAATCAGCAAATTGACAAAATTCAGGCCTATTATGGGAATTCCATAAGAGGAAATAAAAATAATCTAGTATCATGAGGGGATCTGGGTGGGCTAATCTAGTATCATGAGGGAAGCTGTGGGGGCTATTTACTTCCACAAGGGTTCAAGTGATGAAAACCCTGTCCCTAACTTTTGCCATGCTTCTTGGTGCACATACAAAAAAGCTGAGGCAAGAAATGACACTGCAAACTACAAACACAAGAACAATTTGCCACCTGCAGTTATGGATGAGCTCAAGCCAACTTTCAAAGTCTTAGCTAAAACACAGCTCTTGGAAAAGTGCCTTGAGGGGTACACCCAGAACCCAAATGAGAGTTTGAATCATCTAATTTGGAAATTTTGTCCCAAGACAAAAAATCATGGACTTAGAACAGTGGAGACTGCAGTGGCTGTAGCTGTGTGTTTGTGCAGTTCTGGTTGTGCACCCCTTGGTTACATACTGCAAAGACTGGACATTGTGTCCCGTTGTTTCGCGAAACGGTTCTTCACAGACAGTGACTCACTGCAGATCATCACAGCTCAGTGATGGGCTCTGCAGGCAACAAAAGAGTGGAGAATGAGGAAGAGGCAGAGGAGGCTAGGGCTGCAGGAAGATCAAGCAGAAATGGAGGGTCAGGCTTACTTGGCTGAAGCTCTTTGAGGCATACTGCAAGAAATGAATCTATTTTTAGGGGTCCTTTTTTCTCCGAAAAACGACTAGTATTAATACTTTTTACATCATAACTTTTTTATTTATCAAGATATCTGCTTGAAATTTGGCATGCTGCCAGCTGGTAACATTCTCTTGGGCATGAACTAGAATGAGACCTGTACTTTGATAACAGCTTTATTTGCAATTTTTCAAGTAAAGGTGTAAGGCATTGGAATTTAGTGTGTTTTTCCGATGACCATAAAATAAATAGTATAGGTAGCATACACTCTATTTTAGTTCACGCCCAAGATAATTTTATGAAAATAACATGAAAAAAATCTCAAGGTCCAGGGATGCTTTTATTTTGAGTTACTGTGTAAAACGTGAGCCCTATATTTTATAACGTTCGCATTTCATTATTTTTTAAATAATTAATTTTAAAAGAAAGTCTATCAAACTTATCACAAAATAAATGATTAAACTCTAAACAAGGGACACTGGTGTGATGTTGTGCAAAATTTGAAGCTGATCCATTGAAAAACAGTGATGTGTTGATCAGATACAATTTGGTACCCCTCGCTAGGTAGTACTAGTACCTTAAATTCTTTCAGAATACAAACGAATCCAAAATGAGAAAATGTCGTGAAAAGAAATAAAAATGTAAGAAACAAGGAATAAAGAAAGACAGGATAAAAGAGAAATGAAAAAAGAACGAAAATAAAGGAAGCATAGATAGATAGATAGATAGATAGATAGATAGATAGATAGATAGATAGATAGATTGTAGATTTGGGTGTGTGGGTTGATGGAGGACAGGAGGGAGGGAGGGAGGAGGGATGTTTATAAATGTGAATTTCTGGTGGAATAAATATGCCTATCCCTATTTCTAAATTTAATTGTTTAAATAAATTGTTAAATGTTAAAGTGACCCGATCTTGGGCACTGTTTATGATGATATTTTTGTAAGTTCCAAAAGTTGGAGTAAACAACTCAAGTGGAGAATATACTATAAATTGCAAATGCAATCCAAACCAGTTCCAACTGGATGAGCAGTTTTTACTGACTAATAGTCTCACAGTTGTTCATAACAACTTCAACCAATGCAGATGGACCGAAAGTTATTCTGTTGAAGAAAGTCTATATTCTAATCACTTTGATTTTGACATAACTAAAGTCCAGTCATAAAGGTGATCGATCGTTAGCTTATGGTAAATTAACTAACAAATGAAGTAAGAATAGACTTAGAAATATTTTGTACATGTTTGCTATTAATCTTTCATTTGAATTGGAGAATACTTTAATTAATTGAACCATTATTTGAATGTTCACTAATTTAATTATGATATACATTATTTTTGTGGTTTGATTAATGCATGATTTCTCATGCTGAGTGTGTATTGAGCTAATGAATATTGTTGCAGGATTTGTAAGTTGAGAATGTCTGTAATGGAGAAAGGAGTTTAGAGATGAAATATGCCTGAAGTTTAGCACTGCCTTAATTTGACTTGTTCATCTTTGATGTTTTGATTTGCTTTAGGCTACAGTGACTACTGTACCTTACTAGACCACATTTTATGTGTATCTAGCATTGTCCTCAAACCTATCAGTAAACATGTTGCTGTAAGTTGATTCCTGGGAATTCAGTTCGAGAGCCAATATGTGAAATTTGACACTTGAGTTTGGTCTCACAAATTCATGAAGATTATTTGAACATTGTTCATGGTGTGTTGAGTAGTGCACATGAAGATTCTAGAACATTCTGTGTGATGTGCTTTTGATAGTGCATGCGAAGTTCTGGATGATTATCCATGGTGTGCTTTGTGAGTGCATTGAAGATTCTGGAACAGTTGTGTAATGTGTCTAGAAGAGGTACATTGGACCATCATCTAAATAAGAAATACAGTGATTTGTTGCAAACTGCATGATTGTAAAATTGTAAACACTTGCAAATAACAGTGGCCATTATTGAAAAGGTTATGTAAATTGACTTTAATTATTTTTCTAAAACTCCACTCTCATTTCTGTGATGTATATGAACTGATTTGTGTGTGTGTGTGTGTGTGTGTGTGTGTGTGTGTGTGTGTGTGTGTGTGTGTGTGAATGTAACTTACTGGTTTTACAAGGTACAACTGTTTATCTTTCCTGCTGGTTTTATAGTACATTTGTGAGCGTCACTTCCAACGCGTGGAGGGACAAAGTCTGTTTACTGGTCTTCGAGCTACCACCCACTTCGGTCGGCCCAAATTCCATGATTTCCTGTACTCGCTGACCCTCGAACACCGAGAGGTATCTTATCCTATTTCTAAATTTAATTGTTATAAATGTTAAAGTGAACCGACCTTGGGCAACTCAGTTGGAAAATATACTAGAAACACCGAGAGGTATCTTATTTTCTCAAACTTAAGAGTGGTGGCCCCTATATATGCGATAAGAAAATCAAGACATTAGAATTGAAACACTAAAGATTCCAGTTTTTAAATCCAAAACTGTGACATAGTAGTATACATCTTCGATATAACGTCATACGACGCTAATAGTCAGATAGATCTGAACAACGCTTGAAAGGAATTTCGATTCCAAAAATGTCAGTACTAATTAGACTGCTGTGTGAGACTGTGCTCATTTAGACATCGTTTTACGGTCAACTTAAAGATATATATCAAGCAATTGACATATTTATCGTACAAGTAGAGGCAATCCACATGATAATGGTACATTTTTTTTTTAGACATAATTTTTAGTTGTTGTGAACTTATGCGCAAATGGTTTACTCATGGTAGGCTTGGACGTATTTAGTAGCATAATTGTGGTACAGTTAGACACACACATGTATAATTCTTGTACTGTTAGATGTAATACTTTGCTAGTCAGGACAGGACAGTATTGCATGCGTATGCTAGACTTATAGCTGCTTGCATGAACGTATATATAACTTCAGAATTTTTGTAATCGCAGCATTTTGTTGAATTTGTCACGACAGGCGAAACAGATTGGCGTGTTCAGCTGCGGGCCCCCACCAATGACACAAACTGTTCAGAAGGCGTGTACCTCCCTCAATCGCTTAGCGGGAGCAACGTTTTCTCACCACTACGAAAATTTTTAAACTCAGAGCTCACCATTTTGTGTTCCAGGGGAGGGATGGGGGGGGGGAGAGAGAGAGAATGGCTACGCAAGTGGTTTTTGTTTGCAACGAGGGCTTCGTTAAATTCAGCCGAAATTTTATTTAAGCACAGACTTTACGTCTTGTAATGACGTGCTTTTGCTGAGGACTTCGGAACAGCTATTGGATTGTACATGACGTCATCGACGCGAGGTCAAGGACTGTGCCATGTTGAAAGAAGACAAAAAACGCCAGACAATTAGTGATCGAAAGCCACTATCAGACAATGTTTAGTTACATCACCATTCTTAAACATTGATTGTCATTTGCAGTTATCAAAAGTTTTCCAACACTGCATGAATTGAGTGCTTTGTGGAGATGATTTAATATGTCACTATTATTTACAATGGACTCATTACTGGATAAAATCCCAATATGGTTGCGCCTATAGGTCTTTAATTATGTACGGTTATTATTTGCTTGTTGTTGTGTTTTAATTTTAGTAGTGTTACTTGTTTTTATTTTTCATCGTGGCAAGATCGAACGCATTTTAAAGCACACTATTCAGTATTCACGATGCTGTAGAATTGAACTTGCTCCTTCCGGGTAATTTTATTTCGAGATGTTATCTGACAATGTATTTATTTTATTTGGACTACATCTTGCTTCAGCATGATACACCTGGTCAAGTTACAACAAGAAAAACAGCTACACAAATCACAAGATAAACCTATAATGAAGTTACAGAAAGTGAAACGCGTATTCACTTTAGAGCAAAATAAATATCTAGACACGAGACAACAACAAAAACTTGTAATGACGTTACTAGAAATTTAAGTATTCGAGTTACAGCAAACTAAACCTATATTCACGTTACAGCAGAACCAAATATGCAACTGTTAAAGAAAGGTAGACGCAGCCAGGCTACAGGAGAAAAATACATAAATTGTTATAATCAAATTAAAAAGTCGTCTTACAGCAAGGCAAACTTGGTCAAGCAAGATAAACACAGTCGTTTTATAGCAAGACTTAGTCAAGTCACAGCAAACATATAATCGTGTTTCAGCCTAATATACATGTAAAGTCAATTAATACCCGGGGTGGGGGGGTCGGATGTTGTTAAATGACACAACATACTACTGTAATCAAGCAAATGTTTGTCATTTTTTTATAGTCTGAGACACGTGCACGAGTACTGAACCCCTGTATATACACAGTAAATATGGTTTTGTTTGACCAGTATATATTGGCAGCCATATTAGCTATACTTATACATGCAGTGGCTTCATGTATAGGCATATTAGCTATACTTATTGGCACAGTGGTATATTATGGGTGTAGAGGGATATATAAACATAATGATATATAAAGTGGAAACATCTATTTGTACATTGATGTATTATTTTGCTGGACTGAGTCGCAAGCATAGTAACTGTAATTATATATTCCGTAACATATATATGCATAGTGGACATATTTACTCAGCGCTGACACCTGTAAAACGCGCTGTATCTTGGGGAGCACACTTCAACAAACAATATAAATACACGTAATTAGCACTAGTGAAGATAGTTGTCCATTCTTTTGTATCTCATTAATTAAAAGTGCGTGCGTGTGTGCGTGCGTGCGTGCGTGCGTGTGTGTGTGCGTGTGTGTGTATGTGTGTGTGAATGAATGAATGAAGTACACTATATGTCAAAAACTTTGCGTCAGTGATTGAAACGGTGTGATAAATATTGCAATATAAATTTTGATTTGGAATATTTCTTTCACGTTGCTGGCTGTGTGTATGAGTTTTCTTAACATTATAGCAAACACTTCTTTCGCGAACATGCGGCACTCTTTGGAGACATTGAAAGCATTATATATCTACCAGTTTGCAGTTTAACACTAAGCACAAATATAAAATAAAACTATATAAAACAAACGAAAGAACGAGTTGTCTATCTTTTATTATTAATGAATACAGCTCTAGTCGTGCGCATGTTTTTTAATAGTTTCATGTATATATGGGTTTCTTAACAAGTACTCAGTTTAATAATTATAATCTTGCGCTGTCTCTGCAGTTGATTATCGCATCTTCTAATTAACTCCCCTAAACACTCTTCTTGATGTATGTAAAACAGCGAGAAATAGGTGTGTTCAGTTTTACAATGATTGGTCTGTAGCAGTAACTGCAGGAAACCTACGGAGTGCGTGCCATATCTAGCAGGTCTAGCGATTTTTTAATGGCACATGGCAATACAAACAAAAAAAAAGAAGCGATGGTAAATAATCATAATATTTTGCATCATATGTTGCTTTTTTTAAATGAATTTACTGTACACCTATATAGGTTAATTTAACCCTTTCCTTGCTAAGCCACGGCATGGATCTTAGAAAATTAGATATAAGCCGAATTGGAAAAAGTCATCTGGTCACTTCATGGCATTACGTTTGGTATAGAGCTCATGAAAGGTTTCCGACCCCTTGTCTGTGGTATTAATAGCAACCTCAGAAACGCGAAGTCTTAAGAGGCGTGTGCAACACATTTTTTTTTTAACACTATCATCTTTATGACGCTGTCATCCTTCCATCAGGCAAGTTTCCACATTTTGTTAAATATGCTCAGCGCATTTTAGCTATGTTTGGAAGCACATTTTGCTGTGAACAACTGTTCTCTAAGATGAAATATACAGAGTCGCTTCGCTCTCAACTCTTCGCTTGTCTACCACATCAATTAAGCCTATCATTGAATCACTGATTCATAGTAAGCAACACCATCCATCTCATTAATTTTTCGGGTTTTTTTTTTTTTTTACATAAAATATACATTTTAAAATTACTTTTGTTCTCATTTTATTTTCTGGACTTTGTGACATTTGGTCGTCCATCCGGCTCTCGACAGTTTTATCCGGCCCGTGCTCTTAATAGTTTGCCCGCCTCTGCTCTAAGTGTTCTGACATATCATATACAAGTGGGCGATTGTAGAGCAACTTTAGAGAGAAACAAGTAGGAAATATCTGTGCTGGAGTGCACGCACATGCAGACACTTGTGCACGCACGCCCTTTGCAACTGGTGCACAAGAACTGTACCTCTGGTCATGTTACATCAGGAAAGTCCCAGCTATTCGCTCTGTGTGTGTGTGTGTGGGGGTCATTGTTGGATGTTGTCGTTCGTTCTTTCTCCGCCCACTCCTCCCATTGTACTTTACAACAATATATGCTTCTTCAAATTCTGAGAAACCAACTTTAGGATCTCGGAAAAAGACAAATCACAGATTTATAAACACTTGCAGTCAGACCTTTTTAATTCGCTTTATCTCCATCAAGCAACTGTAACCTAGTTGCGTATCGCGTCGTCACTTCTTATCTGTGGACAACAACATTCACGTAATAAGTGCGGGGAGAAAAATATCATTTCTGTGAAATAGACTTGAGAAGACTGGATACATATTCAGGGCAATGATATTCTCTTTTTTTTTTTAACTTTTTGTGTGAATCAACTTTTCTGAATCATAATCACTGTGACATTGTATCAACATGGAGTTAAAATCAAGGGGTCAAAGTTAGTGACTCCATCTTTTCAGTACTGAACCACACGTCTGAGCATACTGTTGACAGCACACACGAGAGGCAAAATGTCACAAGACAGCATGCAGAAAGAGAAGGAAGACATCACCGAGATGGCAGTGCTTACCGAAATGAGTCAAGATGGCTCATTGTGCACGCCAGTCAACACACAACAGGGCGATATTACGGCTGCAGATGACTTACCGTGTATGCAAGTCGACGCAGTTTCAGATGGCTTACTTAATGCAGAGGCAAGTAGGCATTAACAGTATAATTATAATCACAGCGGCTCTCAGCAGCAATGCATCCGAATAGTAGGCACTGCATGCTAGAAGTACACGTACCGTCTGACCCCTCCCCCCCAGCCAGATATTCTTGTTTCACTTTGTTCTTAGGGTTCAAATGTCAAACCATAAACTATTAGCATGAAACTGTAGCCAAGATTTCTGTTTTTTGTTTGGCTCTATGCGAGCCAGGTTATGAGTATATCGACTGTGTAGTTTGCAATTTAGTAGACTGTACGGTACAGAATGTAAAATAGAAGTGTCCTGAAACCGGGTCAAATAAAAGAAATCGTAGAACGCGCTGGCACCACTGACCTGGAAATGAAGGTGGGTCAGAATGATGCATAGTGGCTAAAGTTTCGGTCACGCTGAACTTCGAACATAAATTAATAAATAAATAAATAAATAAATAAATAAGTATTTGTACATCGAGCGAGTGCCGCATATTTGTAGTCGTTCTCGTAGAAATACATTTGATGCACAACAATAGCAAAATTACTTACTTTTCTTTCGAATCTGATAAATGTTTTAATAACAGTCACAATATTTGTAAAATTAAACAAAATTGCAGTATCTATAATCGTACTCAGATAATTTCATTAAAAATTAGTGCTGTTTCTTTGAGATGCTGCTTCCTGCAATACAAGTCACCTTTCCGGTATATAACTTCCGTCGATATAGATTATCCGCCATGTAAACAACTGTCTACAATGTATGTCGCCCTTCATGTATAAAGCATCCGCCAATATAGATTACCCACCATGTATACAACTGTCTACAATGTATGTCGCCCTTCATGTAAATAACTCTCTTCAAATCAGCCACTCTTCGTGTATTTAACTCTCTTCAAATCAGGCCACTCTTCGTGTATTTAACTCTCTTCAAATCAGGTCATCCTTCATGTATTTAACTCTCTTCAAATCAGGCCACTCTTTGTGTATTTAACTCTCTTCAAATCAGGTCATCCTTCATGTATTTAACTCTCGTCAAATCAAGTCACCCCAAACTCTGTGTCAAAGAGAGTCTTTAAAACCTAAATTACTATAATGTTTTCCTTCTATAAATTTTACCCAGGTATTCCCAAACTCGAGTCTTTAAAACCTAAATTACTATAATGTTTTCCTTCTATAAATTTTACCCAGGTATTCCCAAACTCGAGTCTTTAAAACCTAAATTACTATAATGTTTTCCTTCTATAAATTTTACCCAGGAATTCCCAAAGGTCTCACACATTACCGTCAATGCCAGTATGGTACGATCTAAATTTTAAACGGTTACATCTGACCCGTCAAATTTCTCCCTTACGTCCGCCATATAACAACAAAATTACCTGAGCCCTCTGTGTTGGTGCCAAATAGAAGCAAGAAGACAAATTTTCTATTATTGTTAAACCATTCTGGGTGCGACAAATTTATTGCGTTCGTGGCTCCAACAACTACACATAAACCTAACTTGCGAACTTGCCCGTTTCAGTAAAGCTCCAATGCCACCTCAATGCACATCAAGCAGCCCAAACTTACTCTATCATTTAGTATTTTCTGAATAATTATTTACATTATTCTATCCGTGCGTTATTCTATTCTATCATTCTATCTTGCAGCTCAACACCAGCTGCAAGCAAATATTGACTATTTGCCTATATTTCGTTGTTATATGTTTATAAAATTTGTGATAAATACTTTAACTAACAGACAACCTAAATCGTTCTGTAGTATAAATAAAACAAATTTATACTCATATAAATCGTTTGTTAAATTAATTTCTTATACATAACACTGAAGTACAGACTGGTTAAAAGGGAGAATACTCCTTCCTTTAAAAATATTTTTAATACTGTGGTTGAATGTTACTTCCCTTATGCCATGACATTCATGAACGTCATTTAAAAACTGTATCTATATTTCCAATGACATTGTGTTGTAGATGTATTATGTTTGAGAAAATAACAGACTTTTTTTGTAACTAAGAAAGGGAGATTACTACAGACAGTGATAGGTTTAAATTAATTATAAAGATTTTTTTGCTAATTAATTAAATACAAAAATGCATGTGAACATTCTATAATATACCAGAAGCATAAAATGGAAACAATATTTTACATATTTTAAAAATTGAATGTAATGAGTAACTCGTTCTCCTTTACATTTTCATAATTATTCTTAATTTTAATAATTATTCTTTGGAAAACAGCTCCGACATTTATTGATTGGATCATTTCCCCTCGCTTTTGAGTGAGTGAGTGAGTGAGTGAGTGAGTGAGTGAGTGAGTGAGTGAGTGAGTGAGTGAGTGAGTGAGTGAGTGAGTGAGTGAGTGAGTGAGTGAGTGCCGATCTGTGTGCATGCTACACTAGTGGTAAGGCTAGTGGCATGTATTGCTTTTAATAGCAAGAAGAAATAATGAATATGTGATTGCAATTTTGCGAATTATTTTTGAAGATGAAAGATGTTGAAACAACGCATTGGGTATGGCACACTCGTATGATACAAGGAAACATTCTTCGCTAACTGAATTGTCATTACGTAATTGTTTTACACGTTTCGTTAAAATGTTAAAGCAGTGATAACTTTCAGTTATTCTTTCAATAAAATATTAGAATTCGAAGTGTGACTCATATGTGCGCCGTATCACAACTAATAACTGAAACAATACTTTTTAAAAACTATATTTTGGATTTAATCACTAAATGCCTCAATAATATATATCTGATGTGTATTTAATCTTTTCTATCTATTTATCCATTCATCAATCATTCCAAAAATCTGTCAATCTCTGTCTGTTTTGCTACTTAATTCTATGTTTCTATCTATTTTCTTTTTTAAATTTCGCTTAAATGATTATGCATATAGACCGTATAATTTTTCTTTTAAAACTTATGCCATAAAGACATGTTTCAATCGTGTGAGAATGTTGATCAGCTACACCTTTGATTTGTCTCTCACTCCAACAAATGGGAGTTGTCCCCTCTTTATTTTCAGGTCAAGAATACTGACGAGATCCACGATCATGTGTGCTCGACGTCGCAATGGGAGAGTTACTGTAAAAACGAAATCATTTGTCTCCCTTACATCTCCGCTCGCGAAGGCATCGAGAAGACTTGGGGTCGCTGGAAAGGTGCTTTCAAAAACGTCATCAAAGTCGTGTGCGTCATTCTTTTTGTCATCTATTTTGCTTTCGCTTTGAAACATAAAATCGGAGATGAAGGATCTGTGATTCTGATAGCAGGCACGGCGCTGGCTGTGGTGATCTTGGGCTGGCAACGACTACGGGGCCGTTTAAGCAAAGTCTTTAAAAGAGCGCTCTTACCTTGGAAAACTTTTTATTCCTCACACTCTTTTTGGATCGATATGTAAGTTGATTAGTGCTTTTTCTCGCAAAAGTCAAGAATGAACGCATCGCCTTTGTGTATATGTGTGTGGTTTTGAAGTGCTGATAATATATGAATGCATGCATTCTCCTAAGGTGGCGACAGTACAACTGCTCACGTTTCGATTTATATACAGTCTCAGAAATACTAGAAACTTAGTAGCACATAGTCTTCATAGGTTGTCTAACTCTTTTCCTCTTAATGAAAACCTGTGATTTTGTAATTCAGTTTAGCACCACATAGTGTTCATAGATAGCCTATAGATGTAAGCAGTGTTGTAGCAAGTATTGTTGGGGGGGGGGACGTGCAGAGCTTCGGTGGTGGTCCACTTCGGTTGCATTATAAAAGTAAAAACTCGCTGCTATGGCCTCCCCCCTCCCCCTGAACACCGGGGCCCTTGTGCATTTCACAACCTGCACAATCTATTACTACGCCACTGGTAGCAAGCATCTATTTCTATTTCTTCGAGCTTTCGTGTTTAAGAAAGTGTCTCACAACATGCGCATGCGTGCAGTTGAGGACACTGATGTGTCGCCACCTTCTCTGGTGTGTGTCGCGCCAAAGTTGCAAATAATATAAGGAAATAAGCGACACATTACAAACGGTTAAAAGTGCTCGGATTTTATTTTATTCGATAGAAAGGTATTCAGTTAAAGAAGAATTATAATTATCAAACTCTTTTCCACCATAAACCTTTCAACGAGTTTAATTCACAAATTTGTGGTGTGGAGCGTTTAAAATGTAAAAATAATTAAAACCCTAACCCTAACCCTGGCCAACCACTTGTCCAGCCATATTTCAGCGAGGTCATGCATCAAGAGTATTTATGTTTAAACAACATTTCAAATATTACAATTACAAACGGCTGTGACGTCACGAGTGTTTACGTTTAAACATTTAAAATATTACAATTACAAACGGCTGTGACGTCACGAGTGTTTACGTTTAAACAAATATTACAATTACAAATGGCTGTGACGAAACCCCTATTCCCAATCTGACAGATAACGAAAACAAAGACAATATATGAAAGAAAACAAATACTCGTAAATTTGGAGATAAAATAGAAAAACTTTATAAGGAAAAATTAATGGTGGCTGAAAGAATTTATAATAGAATTAATCACAAAGACGTGAGTGCGACATTTGTGTTCACTGTTAGGCTTTGTGTTCACAATGGCTGAAAAGGTATTCGTGTATATATTGTCTCAGGCTTCGACCGTTGATAGGCTGACTGGTGGTGGTGATTCTTAAGACCCAGTCAGTCAAGCAGGTAGTGCAGACTGTGAGCTTTGATCCGACCCGTAGGTGTGTGTGGAAAATTGATAGCTAGCCTTGACCTGTTCTAGTCACTCGAGAGGCGCAGGACTGGACAGGCAAAATAAGATGCAGATGGTATAGGTGTGGTAGATAAAATATCAGTTCTGCAACACACATATATATTTATATCTACTAAGTATCATGTGAACAGTAAAGTGGTATTAAGTGAACCAAACTCTCGTCACTCATATATGGAAAAATAAAGAAAGACAGATGATAAGTAACAATGATGGAAAAAAAAGAAAAGAATGAGTTAAAAGTACGAACATACATAACATAGATATCTAAACACTAGCATGATTATAATTGCAACTACCTATATATGGTGTAAATTATAAGTTCAACCTGACTGACCTTTCTAGAAAAAAGTCCTTAATTAATTAATAATTATAATAATCATTAACTAAGTGGTGTTGGAGTCACACTGAGATAAATATACTGGGTACTTTAAAGGCTGTAAAGGGGCTACATTTGACTTTGTTTAACTTTGGTTAAGATCTTTCATAATCTTCACTAATAACTGTGATGAATATATGGGGTACTTTAATGGCTATAAAGGGGTTACGTTTGACTTTGTTTGACTTTACTTAAGGTCATTCATAATCTTCACTAATAACAATGATAAATATACGGGGTACTTTAATGGCTAAAAGGGGTTACATTTGACTTTGTTTGACTTTGCTTAAGGTCATTCATAATCTTCACTAATAACTATGATGAATATAAGGGTACTTTAATGGCTATAAACGGTTACATTTGACTTTGTTTGACTTTGCTTAAGGTCTTTCGTCATCGTTGTTGTTGGAGCAGTCCTTTGCTTTCTGATTGTTGACGTTGCAATACGCAATCCCTCGCGGCTAATATCGGGTGTGGGTGTCGTTGTTTTGATTTCACTGATGTTCCTCGCATCACATTCACCACGTCAGGCAAGCTGAGGTTTTATGATTTTGTTTTGATTATTTTTTTTTGTCTTTTTCATTATACCTTACTTTATATCACTACATGTCTAATGCAGAAAACATTTTACTTCTCGTTTTGGTATTGTACAGTTTCCTCGTTGGTCAGTTTAATTTAGCCGTATAAAATATCATCCTTAGGTCTCTATCAGTTTCAAAATACCACCTCTGGACGCACTTAAAATTATCGCTATGGAACCCTCAAAGTCCTATTTGTCTCTTTAAACTTTCAATTCCAAACATTGTTTATTGCAGGTGCAATGGCGGCCGGTGGGATGGGGTCTGCTGTTGCAGTTTATTTTCGCCTTGCTTGTGCTGCGAACATCATGGGGCAAATATTTGTTCACGTGGCTCGCTGACCTCATTACCCGCTACATGAGCTTCACCGACAGCGGGGCTAGGTTCGTCTTTGGCGAGAAGTTCACAGATCATTTAATCGCTTTCCAGGTAAATTACACTCAGACATAGAAACATAAGGGCACAATCACTCAGAAACATATAAACACACACATACACACGCAAACAAACACACGCATAGAAGCACGCATAAGCACATTAACTGTACGTTGATTTTTACAATTAAAACAATAGCAATGAGGAGCAAAACCATTTTATTTTTATTTCGACATTTTAGTGTTAAATGCATACTAGAACCTTAATTATATTATTGTGGGAAACTTTCAATGTCCCTGAAATAGCACTATGTATTGAATCGAACCCTTGATTTTATCTGATCTTTAAATGACACTGTCAGACTACTAACAATGACCAGTAAACTCTGGAAAGTTCAGTATATGCTGACAAGTAGGTTGTGAAAATGATTTTATCTGATCTTTAAATGACACTGTCAGACTACTAACAATGACCAGTAAACTCTGGAAAGTTCAGTATATGCTGACAAGTAGGTTGTGAAAATGATTATTAATATTAATTAATCTTTCATAACTACTTACAAGTGATGAGAATCTTAATTTATTTTATTAATGATCCTCCAACAGACACCACTCGTCCTTCACTTGGCGGATATGCGGGCATTGAAAACGCTTTCTTTCTTCCACACTTAAACATCATTTACAGTTACATAATCTTTCCCTAGGTGGAAAACTTCTTACTAAAGGAGAAGACAAATCGTACTTTTAATCTATATTTAGCGAGCTCCTATCCACCCACTTTCTTCTCCAACATAAGATTATCAATATGCGTAAGAAGGTCAATAAATTTATTAAATGAACAATGACATATACATATGACAATTACAATGAAATAGATTATTTTATATCAATATTCCGCGAATTCACATTCTGATAATATCTACATTTCACAGTTTTATATATAAAAATATAATTACAATTCAACAATAGAGTCAATGCAAATTGCAGTTTAGTCCTATCAAAGAATAGAAATGGAGTTATTAGAGGTAAGTTATTGTAATTTTTTACATAACCTGGATTAAGCACTGCTTGGACAGTCTTTCACTGGCCCTTTGCAACAATGTCAAAATGTGTGATTTCCGCGACATGCATGGAAACCACTGTTGCGCTGTTTTATTCTCCACAAACTTGAGTGCTCTCCTCACTATGTCTGTTCCTTCAAGCAGAACATGATGATTACAGTAATTCTAGTAACTTCAATATACGAGAATTCTCTCAATGTGTCCAGCTTATATATCAAGGGGTATAGCATATAAGTATGCTATCATCACTACAGACGTTCCTGTACCTTCTGATCGTACAGGTTTATGACCGGTGAACACGTGAAGGGTAACTGGGAACTCAAAACTTGAAACTAGGAACTCAAACTCAAAATGTGAAATCCAGAGACAAAAGGCCACTTGTTCACTGCAAAATACAATCAAGGAACAAACCTAAGTTTCCAGTTTATCACAATAATATAACTCCATTCTATCTCACATCCCATTCTCAACTTAAATCTCCTGCAACAGTATTTATTAACCTGATACACACATGGTAAAATAAACACAGAATATCAAACAATGTCAAGTGTTAACACTCTACTTGTGTGCAGCTTTTTTCAAACATTTGTAAAAATAAAAGTCAACTCAAATAATACACCTCTACATAAACACAAACATAACATAATAGTAACAATGCATGAAATGTTTTTAAGTTCATTCTCTCTCAACCAGTCAGTGTAACTCACCATTAAGCTAATGACTGCCTTTCAAAGCCGGACTTTCTTCTTGCAACTTCAGATTCAAAGTGATCAG
Organism: Sinotaia quadrata; assembly: GCA_028829895.1. Lineage (NCBI taxonomy): Eukaryota > Metazoa > Mollusca > Gastropoda > Architaenioglossa > Viviparidae > Sinotaia > Sinotaia quadrata. The sequence goes on along the minus strand of CM054177.1, from coordinate 129,080,208 downwards.
AGAGTAGAATTTTCTACAGCAAGTGATTTTTTTCATCTCAGCCCATTGGCTGGTCTATTTCTCATAAATCATGATCACTGGGTAATAAAAACAACAACTATTCACTCAGTTTGCATTACCTCAGCAATCTAGAATATTCTCGTCTCGAGCTGTTTACTTCAACTCAGACAATTTCAAAACTAGCAATATAAGGAGTGCCCAGAGTTGGGTTACCTTGACAATTTAGCAATTTATATAACAATGTCACATATGTCAATAGATGCTGGCAAGTAGGTAGCAGACACAACATGTAGATGTTGGCAAGTAGACAGTAGACGCTAACAAGTAGTCAGTAGACGCTAACAAGTAGTCAGTAGATGTTGGCAAGTAGGTCAGTAGACTCTAACAAGTAGGTCAGTAGATGTTGGCAAATAGGTCAAAAGAGAAAGCAAGAATAGGTTCTTACTGTAACTGTCATTTCGCATTCATTTATAAACCCAGTTTCTTTTTCTGATAGTCCTGTTTGTTCATTAATCTCTCTCAAGAATGTATTATGATTACATTATACTCATTATTTTAATAGTCATGTCATGAGGCATTTACTTTTCTAATTTACTATTAAATAAAACGATTACTCTTTGTACATTTTAAAAAGAAATTTGGATGGCAGTTATACTCGAATCTCGAATATAAATAATAATATTTTATTCCGCTTAATATTTGACGATGATAAAAGAGTAAAACGAAATTTTCAAGAAGGAAACCAAAATTAAGACATAATTTTTAAAATTATTAAATTTCATATATTAAAAACTATTAGTTCTAACCCAACAAAAACATGAATTTTTACTTTCAATGATAGTCTCTTCTTTCACATAATGAAAACAATTCATCTTATATGCAATACACAAATTAACGTATTGGTAGTCTTGTATTTTTAGTGAAAAGTCATTTAACGATCACTGAACGATGCAATGGAGAGACTTTTGGGGTTTGTTGAAAATAGATCCAGAGTAGATTTACTTTATTTATAGCGAGTCAGTCTTCACCCCATGTCTGCCGGGAACTCAAGTCCGGGAGCTGGCTAGAAGTTGTGACAAAAGTCTGCAGGAAGATGGCATCTCTGCTGGAAATCAGTGTTCGGTCCAGAGTGATTCTAGATCGTGATGTCAGCATCACATGCTGATATGAAAGTGTTCTTGCACCGATTCGTAGTAGGGCGTGGCCAAGACCCCCCCAAAATCAAAGAGGACCAAGAACAGGTAGGAAGTAGCCGAAAGTCGGTGAAATCTCTAGAACCACTAAAAGCCGGTTTCTGACAATAATGGATGGATTTAAATCTTATATATTCGCTTGGGGACGGGGACCTTACATTTTTTACTCTCAGATAAAGAATTGGAGAAGGATCTTGGACAAGTGATCCTGCAAGCCAACATTCGTGTAAGTCCGAAAGATAATTAGCAACAACGTTACTTATATCAATTGTTATTACGTATTCTAAGAACTAAATAATAATTAATTAATGAAAATTAAACTAATATGAAGACAAGATTTTTTTAAAACAACCGAGGAGGACTGATCAGCCTATTTCTCCGAATTTCTTAATAAGAATTCTCACACATACCACATACATTTAATTCCAATGTTTAGAATTTATATTCTAACAAAAGCTTAATGATACAATTATTTTTTACTTTTCTAAAGATTATGTTTTTGTTTCTGTTGGATAATTTTTTCTTAAATAATCTTTCTTTTCTGTAGGTTATGCCGATTATAGTGTTTTTTAGTGCTACCATTTCTTTACTGTACTTTCTTGGAGTCATCCAAGTGATCATCAAAGCTATTGCTCGGGTTATAGAAACCACTATGGCAACTGGTGCCATAGAGACTTTGCACGCTGCCATCAACATCTTCTGTGGATGGGTGAGTTGTCTTTTCCTTTTTGGGATCGCCAAACTCGCCGGATATATAAATAAATCTGCGAATCCGGCAGTCTATTCTCTGGAATGTACTTGCTTACGCTTTATTTAAAGTGTTTTTATAAACAGACATGAAATTAATCACATAACCATTTTATAAAGGCGATATTTAAATATTTATTCGTGCATTAATCCTTAAACAATATTGTTTGTTTTAAAATAAAAGTCAACATTATGACAATAAAGCAGTCGGACTCGTCAAAGTAATACATTGTTACACTATGGAGATCCGAAACAAAGTAATGACAGACCTTATTCCGTCTTGTGTGTTCATTCATTCACTAGTATCATTGTTTCTGTTTCACTACTTTCCAACAATATTTCTTTCACTAAAAATGCAGGTACACAAAAATTGCTTCTGAAGCTTAATCAGTCTTCTAACCGAATCTCATTTATATAATTTGCTGCATTTCACCGGTTTCGCCATTACATTAAAAATTATAAAAATAATAATTATAATAATTCGCGGACGAAATGTAATGTATCATTTTACATTGCAATTTAAATGTTTGGGAAGACATAATAAAATATGTACTAAGCAATGGTTGACATTCCAAAATAACTCAGTGCTTGGAAACACAAGAAATAACTCAGTGCTTGGAAACTAGAGGAATAACCCAGTGCTTAGAAACAAGAGGAATAACTCGTATTCAAACTACGTTATGATATCTGAAATGATCGCAGTACTGCTTGTAATATATCTGAATCACCTATTTTTAACTTTTTCTTAAAGTTATGCTAGCTGCAGGGCATTCCATATTTTCTATTAAAAAAAAAAAAAAAAACTAAATTGCAAATGAAAATACATTGCTTCCCTTCTATGCTGGTGGGTACTTGGCACGTTGCCAGCAACACGTGACCGTTTGCTGACTGAAATTCATATGCACATGGCGCACATTCTATAGAAACCTTTTGTTTAGTCCTATCAGAGAGGCGTTAACCTTACGTAAAACTCTGCCATGCCGATTTACTTATATCGTCTTTGGCAAAGAGTTTTGTTGGTGCTAGTGTGTTTTCGAGAATGGCTCATTATCCCCCTTTTAAGTATGCCTTAATTAAGTGTTTATGAAAATAATAATGTTCTCCTTTGTCGTACAACTCGATAATATTTTTATCTACTCATGAATAAGCATATGATAGTGTAATCTTGTGCTTATTAAATTTAGTATGCTGTTTATGATTTTTCAAAACGTGACACATTTCCTAATACTACTATTTTGTTGTTGCCAGTTTGCTCCTGTAAGTAATCATGCATGTCAATATTGTACTGTCGCCTACTTTGGCACATATAAAGTAGATTATTAATATTCCTAAATAAGTTATGAATGTCATATATGGGTTTGTTTCTTCCTAACAACATCTAAACATCAAAGAATATCTCTCTCTCTCCACCCTCTATCTCTTTATGTCCCTCATTTTTCTTTTCTTTCTTTCTTTTTTTTTTTTTTGTCTCTCTATATTTCTCTATGCTTCTGTCTTATAAATCTTTCTCTCACTAATTACCTCTTTCTTTTCTGCCTCTTTGTGTGTGTGTGTGTGTGTGTGTGTGTGTGTGTGTGTGTGTGTGTGTGTGTGTGTGTGTGTGTGTGTGTGTGTGTGTATGAGAGACAGTGTGCGTGTGTGTGTGTGTATGAGAGACAGTGTGTGTGTGTGTGTGTGTGAGAAACAGTGTGTGTGTGTGTGCGTGCGTGCGTGTGCGCTCGCAAGTGCACCAAGTGAATATAGATACGAAAGCGTTCGAGCAAAGAGTTTATAAATGAAAATTAATTAAATTTAATTTGACACCTCCAAAATGTGTATCTCCTATGCTGTAACCATGCTCTGTTCCCCTTCTGTCGGTTTGTGTTGATGCGCTTTGTTCAGTTTTAATTTGTTTCAAAGGGGGAGTCTTTGATGATTGTTCGACCTTTCTTGGAAATTGTGACCTTGGCTGAACTTCATGCAGTCATGGTCAACGGGTTTGCAACTGTAGCTGGAAGTACCATAGCAGCCTACATATCATTCGGGGTCAGTTCTAGAGTTGGTGCTGGTTCAGACTTTTACAATGAAGTTTGTCGTAATTGTGTTCAACAGAACTCTTAGCCTCCAGCACTCTCGGATAGATTATTTTAATATGATCTTGAAAGGAAAAATAATTGAAGACAGTACTTTAGACATCAGTAATATTAGCTTAAAATAAATATTAGGTCTATTGGACTGATCAGTAATATTAGTTTAAAATTAAATATTAGGCCTAATGGATTCGAGCTGCACTGTCTTATTTCGAGGCATCCACAGGCCTGCTGTTAATAAAGCAAAATCCATGTTCAAGTATGTTGTTCTTCTTATTCAATATCGTGTCTTTGCTTGCAAACGAAATTCATTCGCATATCATATTTTTTCCCCAGAGATCTGTTTCAGAAATTCAAAGAGAAATGATTTCACAGAAAGATGTCATTTAAGCAGATGTATTTGCATTGCAATTGAAATTCTTGACATTTTTCTTAGTTTCACAGCTCCGGATGTTGTATGTATTTTGTACGGCTTTCTGTTTTGTGTACATTTAAAAGATGTATGTGGAAAAATCTTACAAAATTAAATATATTTTTTAAAGACTTTAAATTGTAGGACTACTATAAATGTATAATTAAAAGATAAAATAGGAGAAAGAAAAAGAAATGATGGCAAATATTCAAGGAAATATAGAAGAAATATGAAGGCAAATATGATAAGAAAACGATGGGAAATTGGGAGACAAAGAAAGAGGAGTTTATTTAATGTAAGATCCATACGAAAGGTACTAAAAGGGAAATAGGAAAATAGGTATTAACGTAATACAAAGGAATGTTGAAGGAAGCTATAAAATGAAATAGAAAATATTAGCGCGAACAAATATAAGATTAAGAAATACAAAATAATAACAACAAAAGACAAACTTTTTTTAAAAGAATTAATCGCTAGTGCGATGGGAAATACATGACCTTCAGTCTGCAATACCTTTTACAGGCGCCAGCATTGCACCTGATATCAGCATCGTTCATGTCGGCACCAGCAGCTCTGGCAATGTCCAAGCTGTTCTACCCTAATGAGACCAATCATAAACGCGTCATTAACGTCCATGCCATCCCAAGGTATGCCCTTCTTTCATTCATCCTTTCTATCTTTCTGCTTTCTGTCATTTTACATTTATGTACAATCCTTCTGTCCTATCACTAGCAAAAGTATCTTCATGAATCTCCAAGAGAACATGTTCATATATATATATATATACGCATGACCTTGAAAACTGATTAAGGGATAAATGCTTTGCAGAGAAAATTTAGCCCCTGACATCTTTGCTATATCGGAAAAGTGATCAGTGATGTAGATCGTATTCTAATCACATTTGGAGGCGTGTGTTCGATTTTTAACAGGCCAGGAACGGGAATGATAGATGCAGCTTCGCAGGGTGCTGTGGGTGCAGTGGCTGTGATAGTTCACATCATGGCCAATCTCATCGCCTTTGTCTCTCTGCTGGCTTTCATCAATGCCGCTCTCGCCTGGTTCGGTGCTAGAATTGGAATGATTCCACCGGACTACCCTAATCTGACTTTCCAGGTATTGTTGAAAACTGTAACAATTTATCCGTTAACATGGCACTTATGTAAAAACGGCATGGACTTTGTTATTGCGTCACTCTTTACTTATCCACGTGCAAGGCCTGCTGCTGTTTGTATCGTTACTATTAGCATGTCTTTGAAAAAGGTGATTTTTTTCTTTATGAATGTATTTGCCTCACGACTGGTGTTATCCCTGCCACAACTATCGCCATATTCACTGTACCTGAGCTACTCTATTTATAGTTAATGGACTAGTGTTATTCCTATCGAGTCTAAAAGCATGCAACGTCTAGCATGAACTTTGACGAGTTCTTAATGTGTCCCATGTCCTAGTATTTATTCCCGTGGTAACTATTTGCAAGACCTGTAACTTTTTGTTCCTTAATCTGTTTGACTCTTAGCCTAGTGCTGTTTTGTCGTGCATGTTAATATATTCTTTGCTGCTCTTTGTTTATGACCGATGACTGTGTTATTCTGTCGCAACTTTTGCCATGTACTCCGACTGTTTCCTTGTATTCGCTTGTATGCAGATCACGTGAACATTCAGTACTCCTGGCTTAGCTACTAATATGTTCTTCAGCGTAGTGTTGTCATCTTTTAATTAAATAGCTAGCTTGGAGTACGTTGCTTCTACAATATCATCAGCAGTAGCAGCAGCATTATTATCGTCATCATCATATTACTAATATAATTTTCATCATTTATAGTGGCCGTTAATTGCAGCAACAATATTAGAAGTAACGGGGGGGGGGGAGAGAAAGAGAGAGAGAGAGAGCATTATTATTATCAACAACTCCAACGTCACCATCATCGTCATATCTGGCATTATTATTATTATTATTATTATTATTATTATTATTATTATTATTACAGCTAATCTGTTCCTATCTGATGTGGCCCTTAGTCTTCATACTGGGCGTGCCAGCACAGGACTGCAGGATCGTGGCAAGCATGTTTGGTACGAAGACCTTCATAAGTGAGTTCATGGCCTACCTTGAACTTGGGAATGTCAAACATAACAGAGAGGTTTTTGAGCAGCATATTGGCGCTAACGGCACTTGGGAATACGGCGCCAATGAGCTAGACATCGTGTTACTGGGAATAAACAAAACATTGACTGGAGGAGTGATTTCCGTGAGTCACGCCGCATGCTATAATTTTACATAGAAAATTTGTTTTAAAGGTCTAGCTTTATTGTATTAATACTTATGTCTCCCCAAATCCAATGAACCATGTGACACAATGCCACCCTAGTTAATGGTTATGATTATTATTATCATAAATCATCCATAACTAATTACAAGTGATGAGAATCTCAATTTATGTTATTAATAATTCGCCAGAAGACACCACTCTTCTCTCTTACTTGGCGGATATGCGGGTGCTGTAAATATTTTCTCTCTTCCCCAACATTCAATCACACAATATTTCCCTAGGTGGAAAACCAAAGAGAAGAAAAATCCATTTTAATCTATATTTAACAAGCCTCCAATCACCCACTATCTCTCCAACATATGGTTATCAATATGTGTAAGAAGATCAATAAATTTATTAAATTAACAATCAAGTAATTGTGTAACAAATACATTCTAACAAGCATTGAATTTACATTGCTTCACAACAATGTTCGATCAGCGCTAGACAATCGTTCAATTTATCCAAGCAGAGACATCAGCAGTCAAATGATCATTATTATAGATATAATCACATTCATAGCCATAATTTATCATAGACATGAGAATGGAGTTTTAGAGAAATAATTAAAAGTCAATGTAATAACCTTTGTAAAGATGGCCACTGTCACTAGCACATGTTCACAATCACACGGTTTGCAACAATTCACTGACTTTCTTATTTAGACAATGGCCTCGCGTACCCCTTCTAGGCACGTTAGACATCTGTTCCAGAATCTTTGATGTGCTCTCCAAGCACACCATGTACTCTCCTAATCCAATTTGAGCTCGCTGTTTACTCAGCGCGATTTCGGCAAAGTGCGAATAGCAGGGCTGTGAAAACAAAATAATGCAATTAGGAGTTTTGTGTCAGTCAAACTATAATTAATAATTATCAAAGCTGATTTATGAATCAAACTTCCCATGCTAATAATAGTGCATTAAAACAAACAAACAAACTATGCATTTTAAAGAGAGGACAAGTGTGTATCGTTTTAAATGTATATAAGCGTTAGAGGAATTTTACTCACATATACAACACATTTCCATTGACGGCATTAAGTCTTTTAGGTTTTTGATAAACTATTTTAGATACATCATACTTTCTCTGGTGTCACTTTGAACAATGCATATAATAATAACAATATATTTTGCATTTGTTTGTTAGTTATATGTTTCAACACTTAAACGACAAGATCCCCACCAACCTCTATTTTCATACCAGTGAAAGGACAAGATCCCGACCAACGTCTATTTTCATACCAGTTATATTTTTGCTCAGGAAAACAGTATCATTATCGCTGTTATAATCATCATCGATGTCACTACTGTCATTATTATAATCTCATCACTGTTATCATTATAATAATTATTATTATCATCGTCAACGTTAGCAGTAGTAGTATCCTCATCATCACAATTATTATTAATATTATTATTATTTGTAGGCTCGGTCAGAGATGCTGGCGACTTATGCACTGTGCGGTTTCTCTGACATGGTGTCCTTGGGCATCATGATGGCAGCGCTGAGCGCCGTGGCACCTAGCAGACGACAGTGTATCCTGAAGGTGGGGCCACGTGCTCTAGTGGCTGGAATCGTCTCGTGCCTGCTGACGGCAGCAGTGGCAGGCCTCGTAAGTGATCATTAATGGAGAGTCACAGCAGAGGTCTGGGTGATGTTACCGGCGCAGTCTCACGAAGAGAACAGAAATGACATACAGCAGGTCATTTGAGCTCAAGCTAGAATTCATGATGAGGATGGAATGAGGTTATAGAAACATTCAACAGGACTTGTATACGAGAATTAATAACGAGGATGGAATGAGGTTATACATTTTCAACAGGATTTGTATACAAAAATCCATAACGAGGGTGGAATGTGTAGACATTTTCCGCAGAGGAACGAGAATCCATGAAGTTAGAGGAGTCGATTTGTGGGCGGACACTGTGGTAGGATTTGTAAGACATAGTGAAGTAGTAAATGGAATTAATAAAATATTCCTGTGAAATATAATTGCCTTGCTTTCTAGCTATCCAAACTTGTATTCTAATAACAAATGTTAATCAATCAGTATTACATCCTTCTTTCTATCCTTCCAACATCTTTTAATGTGTACTGATAAAGTGAGTCGCCTGTCTTTTGACAGATTCTAACCAGATATGTATTTGTGTATCTATATCATTATTTTCATATCTATTTTGACACTCATGTTCATCTCTCTGTATCCCACTTTCTTTCCAACTAGCTAGTTATCCACTAAATCATCCATCTGTTCATTTATTCACCATTCCCGTATTCTATATGCTTATTTATTCTTCTCTCGACTTTATTTCATTTCACTTCTTTCTTTCTTTCTTTCCTTCCTTCCTTCTTTCTTTTTTTTTCATTCTTTCTTTTCTTTTTTTCTTTCTTTCTTTTTCTTACTTGCTGTCTGTTTATTTTCAATGTAATTCCTTTTAAATACAGTTTCACTGTTTTGAAAAGACAGAGTTAAAAATTTTCAATGCTGTCTATATTTTAAGAAAAGGGTGTGTACTTTGCAAAAATTACTGTTAACAATATTGACTAATTATCCATCTGTTAGTCTCTATGTGAACATCTACACATTTGGTTCATTAAAAATATTTCTATCAACAAAAGTTGTCGTTCTTGGAACACGTCTATTTCTGCCCAAGGAAAATGTTTGATACTAGTGAATGTGAATACTGTGAATGACAGTGACGCAAATGACACTGTCTTCCCTCAAAACATCTAAACTACTATCAGTGGATGAAAGTGGAGTGTGGTGCGGTAGAGTGGTTAGGTATGCGTATTGACTGTGGGTTTTTTCCACGCTTCAATACTCTGTAAGACGTAGGTGTGGTGCATTTGTACTTTAGATGTATGCTCGAGAAATTTTGTGTAGATTCATATATTTTTTTATTTTATTTTCTATCTCTATCTATCCATCACTTAGTCTTGCCTACCTTTGGGGCGTCATTGATGACCTGACAGCCAGCTTCCTCCATTCCGTTCTGTTCTCTGATAGTCTTAATGTGTCGCTCAATTTCAATTCTGTCCATTCTGAGATGTTATCCTCCCATCTTTTCCTTTATCTTTCTCTCCTTCTCCATCCTTGTACAGAACCTGGCATGATTGGCTTGGCAAGCCCTGTTAATCGTGTGATATACCCATACCATTTCATTTTGCGCTTTTTCACAATGGTCAATAGTTCTTCATAGGGTCCAATGGCTTGTCTAATTCTGTTTCTCACTTCGTCATTCGTGACATGATCTCTATACGAAATGCCAAGCAACCTTCGAAAGCATCTCATTTCAGTAGCTTGTATTCTCCTTTCAAGATCCACAGTGAGGGTCCATGATTCAAAGGCATATAAGAGCACATATATAACCAAGGAGTGCAACAATCTTATCTTTGAGCAGACGGAGACGTTTCTGTCTTTCCAAATTGTCTTCAGCTTGCCATTGCTGTTATTGTCAGTGCAATCCTGGATAATAATATATGTCATAATGTTTCCTAAGTATTTGAATTTATTAACTGTTTCCAATTCCTGATCACCAATCATGATGTCAATGCCGATGCCACTGGTGTTGTTGGTCATCAATTTGGTCTTCTCTCCACTGATTTTCATACCAAGAGCAGTAGCTGTCATGTCCAGTTTTGTCATCAACTGGACTAGCTCCTCCTCATTTCCGGAAAGGCCATCGATATCATCAGGAAAGAGTAAATTCGTTATTGTTCTGCCTCCAAAACTGACAGTCCTTTCATGGTCTTCCAGAGCATGTGTCATATGTGTCATGATTCTTTCAAGGAAGATGTTGAAAAGAGTAGGTGAAAGCAAGCAGCCTTGTCTAACTCCACTGTTGTCCTGACCAGTCTCCTATTCGACCTTTGAAGAAGATTGCACTGGTGGCCGTGTTGTAAAGGCTTTCTATGACTTTGATCAGGTTGGCATTGAAGTTGTACAGCTTCATGGTGGACCAAAGGCCTGCATGCCATACTCTGTCAAATGCCTTCTTAAAATCTAAAAGACATGATAGAGGTCTTGTTGGCGCTGAATGTATTTCTCACATAGTATTCTCAGGTTGAAAATGTGTTCAGTGGTGCTTCGCCTGTTCCTCAGCTTTGCTTGCAGCTTTATTCTGTTTAATATGATTTTTAACATGACTTTACTTGGGTGACATATAAGACTTATCATTCAATAGTTTTGACATTGCTGTAAATTGCCTTTTTTCGGGAGAGTTATTATGAGTGACTTGACTAAGTCCACGGTGTTGGCCATTCCCCTGTCTGCCAGATCTTATTGCAGATTGTTGGTAGGTTGCTTATCAAGGCTTCTCTCCCTTCTTGGACTAGTTCTGTATCTGTATGGATGTTGTTTACTCCTGCTGCCTTCCCTTTCTTCAATTATTTCACTGCAGCCTCTTCTTCATCTCGGAGTTGTGGTAGAATACCTATATGCTTGTAACAGAGATAAATATTTATTCAAACCAGTATGGTATACACTGTAGTTAGGACTTGAAAGTGCACTGAATATTGTAATAGGAAAACTTTAGCCTGAGGTGAGAATTCCATGCTGGAAGTGTGTATTAAAGCTAGTAGTGTGTGGATTTTCAAGGACACATGTTTTGAGTGCTGGTAGTACGGACTCAGCAGATGTTTTTAAAACTTTGCGTACTGTGTATATATATGCATGAGAATATATTTGTTTGTGTATATAGCATGCGAATATATATGTGATGTGTGTGATTATGTGAACATATGTGATGTTTGTGTGAATATGTGATGTTTATGTGAATATATGTGTATGTTTATGTGTGACTGTAATTATGTTGGTGCAAGACCTGTGGCTATAGAAATGTGTGTAGGCATATATTAAATTTGCAAAAGAAGATTTAATCAAGTTAAATGACGATAAGTATCCAACAGACCTAGTTAAAGAAGCTCAACAAAGCAGTTGCTGTGTGACCTGTGTGACTCAGATCGTGACCAGGCAAAAGATATCAGGATAGATTAATTTGTGCTCCGATGAATAATCTATTTTTAACTTACTTACATTAATTAAAACTCGTTTTAAATCGAGAGACTGAACATCGTGTTTCTTAACGGTCAGTTAGTTCGCCATTCTCGACGTAAGAGGTTTCCAAACAAAATCCAACTAAATCCAGGTGACTTAATATGGCGGACACCAAGCCAAATATGTGTGCTGTTCTGTACGGGCCATATGATCTTCGCATTGTAAGTCTGACAAACTTATACTAAAACTTGCAGAGGTGCGGGCATTAGTGGGTTTTATAGCAGCGAAGAAGAGAAAATTGTATTCCCAAATCCAAATTATTTCAGATTACACTATTGTTGTCTTGAAATGTGTAATTTAATTTTTAAAATATATTAAATTAAATAATTTTATGATGAAAATTATTATAGAAGAGAATATTACCGTAATATTTTGTTTCTTTCTGAAAACTTGTAAATATTTCTCATCCTTTATGTATGTATGCCAATCAACTCCATAACAGCTACGTATTCAGACTGAAATTAATAATCTCTAACTTGCATTAATCTAAGCCTCACTAACATCAAATTTCCCTGAATAATTTTGTTAAAAGATAATTCATATAATCTGTGCTAATCTCGAATACAAATAACATTTAATCTCTACTGCCTGCTTACAACACACTGATGACGTCATCAGCTCGTATGCCTAAAACTCGTCCACAAGCATTCAAATACTTCATACAACACAAGTGGACACACATGTGCACATTTCTTGTCCAGCGCAGTCTTGTTTACGGCTAATTTGCTCGATATTATCTTCAACAGTACTGCCATATGGACTTACGGCGTACTGAATTTTTATATAGCGATTACTTATGATACTGACACAAAGCTTTACAAATAAAACGACCACAGAACTGTCTTTTGATTTATAACATTAGGACAACTATATTCACCCAGTTTTCCTTTTACTTGTGATGCCTTCCTAGTTAATACTTTCACAGCATCAGCTTTTGATTTATAACATTAGGGCTACTGTACTCACCCAAGTTTTTCTGCTACTTTAGTGTCTTCAGATTTAGTGTCATCACAGCCACTAACTTTGAATTTACATCATTAGGACAACTGTAATATCACAGTTTTCCTATGACTTTAGTGTCTTCAGATTTAGTGTCATCACAGCCACTAACTTTAAATTTACATCGTTAGGACAACTGTAATCATACAGTTTTCCTTTGACTTTTGTCTTCACATTTAGCGTCAACACATGAATAATTTCGGATTTGTATCTTTAGAACAACTGTATTCACCCACTTTTCCCTTGACATTAGTCTTCAGATTTAGTGTCATCATAGTACAAACGCTTGACACATCTGTAGTCGGGTTATAATAGACTACAATGTCACCATATTTCGTTTTCATTCTGAAGACTTTAAGAAAAAGGGACAATTGGGTAAAACTGTTGTTCTATTGATATAAATCATAAATTTTGTAAACTTGTGAAATAGTTGTTTGTTGTTGATGTTATCAGTGTTCTGTTCTTAAAGTATGTTAATCATGTAAATATTTCATCTCTGTTTTTTTCAAAGGATAGCCGTGCGGTCCCCCAGCCACGAGACGAAGGTATGAAGTTACGGATTATTGGCATTTTAAATGTTCCAGCAGTGCCATTTTTATTGCTACTGAATTGTGTTTTACTTGTTAGTCTACTTCTTTTAAAAAATGTTCATTTCACTGTTACTAAATTGTGTGTTTTAATTGTTAGTATATTGCATTTCAAAACTGTTCATATATTGCTCCATTTTAATTCTTACTAAATTGTGTGTTTTAATTGTTAATATATTGCATTTTCAAAACTGTTCATATATTGCGCCATTTTAATTCTTACTAAATTGTGTGTTTTAATTGTTAATATATTGCATTTTCAAAACTGTACATATATTGTACCATTTTAATTGTTACAGTGTCATTCAGTAACTTATTAATTATTACTCTATCGTGTCATTTAACTGCTGCCTGATTTTCATGACTGATGAATTTGTTCATCAGCATTTGCAAGATCTTTTTGCATGAAGTCTAAATTAGTTACCATGGATACGTAAATAGAAGGCCTACACACTATCACTAAACAGAGAAGGATAAAAGAAGTATTATAATAGTATATTACAACATAGTGTAAAATATATATTATTAGCAAGTAATTCTTCTTTACATAATACATTATGTAATACCATGTACGTAGGTTCTCGGCATGATAGCGAAATGCAATTAATCATGCAGAATAACAATATCACATAAAGTTAATGATTCCAATTATAAAATATATTTGCTTGTACATTCATGTAATACATTTTCCATGTTTTTATCTTTAATTTAAAAATCACACATTTACATTTTCCATGTCTTTATCTTTAATTTTAAAATCACACATTACATTTTCCATATCTTTATCTTTAATTTTAAAATCACACATTTACATTTTCCATGTCTTTATCTTTAATTTTAAAATCACACATTTACATTGCCAGGTCATTTTGATAAGACTAAATAGTCAATAGTGTTATTTTTTAAAATTTAATTTTTGATTATTTCGTTGAACAGAAGTGCAGATAGCCATCCATTCTGTTGGGATTTGTGGGTCGGATATATCCCTTTATCATACAGGAGTAGTTTCCCTTTACCCACTGAAGCATCCACTCATCATGGGTCATGAACCGTGTGGCATCATTTCCGCTGTGGGTTCCGCAGTAACCGAGTTTTCAATAGGTCAGATTTGTGATGAATTAAAATATTTCTTGAATCTTGCATTAAAGTAACTGTCCACAGATCAGTTGTTTTGGGTTTCTTTAGTTAAGAATATACTGCTATCGGTCACCTGTAAATTAATTATAATCTAGGACAACATGACATTTGAGTGACACATCTCCCAGTGACTCAACAAGCCCCCAAGTGAGTCTCACTAAATATAGAACAAAACAGAAACAATATGTACATTACAAGATGAATTTTACTTAAAGTAAAGATGATAAGGAATGACATAGAAATGAGTGAAATAATAATTTAAAAATTTATAAAAGAAAATAGATAATAAGTCAATAAAAATACACGTCAGTTGCAATTTAGAATCATTAATATAGCTATCTCAGATGGATCTAGCCTGCCCTAAAAGTTTGTTTTTCTATCTGAAAATTCTCCCAAAAAAGTTTATTATTCATCTTTTGTGTTTATTCTCATGAAGCAACAGTGAAGTAATAGTATAAATAGAAGTCCTTGACACTAATGTTCAGGGTAGCACTTATCTATTACACCACTCAGCTGACATTTGCCTTCATGCCACACGCACGAGCAATAATGTCATGAAGATTCTTCTCTTGCAGTCCCATCCAAAGGAACTTTAGACCTTGAGACTGGATCATGAATGCCACATATGGACCAAAAGAGAGTCCAGAAACCAACTTAGGAAAACAATGATGACCAAACGAGAGTCCAGAAACCAACTTAGGAAAACAATGATGACCAAACGAGAGTCCAGAAACCAACTTAGGAAAACAATGATGACCAAACGAGAGTCCAGAAACCAACTTAGGAAAACAATGATGACCAAACGAGAGTCCAGAAACCAACTTAGGAAAACAATGATGACCAAACGAGAGTCCAGAAACCAACTTAGGAAAACAATGATGACCAAACGAGAGTCCAGAAACCAACTTAGGAAAACAATGATGACCAAAGGAGAGTCCAGAAACCAACTTAGGAAAACAATGATGACCAAAGGAGAAGAAGAACAAAAACTCTCGCAGTCTATGATGCAGTATTAAATATCTTGCAACAGTTAATTAACTGTGAACATTTACCAGAGGCAGCCCTCTGAGTGGCAAAGTTCACTAACTGGAACAGGATTATAGATTAGAATATACATAGTCATCTATCTAACAATATTACAATTTAAAATAGTCATATCATATACACAAAATGTTTTTAAATTAGTATATTCTCATTTTCAATGCTTAAGCAAATATCATACCTTTAGTTTTTGCCAAAACACAGGATGAAAGAAACAATATTTCAATGATTCCTGAATTCTATTACAGGTAATCATGCATTTATTTTTCAGAGTCTGTATGACTCCCACACACGCAAACTTGATTTTTGGTGAATCAGACTATCTTTGCTTTTAGCTGGAGTGGAAGATATCACTCAAAGAAGTTATTCAAATTCATTCTTTGATCTGCATCATCACCTTTGTCACATGATGCCTACGCTACAAATGAGCTGTGAGTCACCCATGCTAACAAGATTTGAACCCCCCTTCGTTTACATATGGAAGTGCACTGGAGACTTTGCCAGCCCCAAGCCAAACTTTATTTCCGACTTCTTACTTATATATATATATATATTTGATTTTTCTCAGGGGTTTTACTCACTAATGGAGGTCAGGGTGAAATCTACAAGTTTAGATAATTTATTATAAGTATTTCCATTTGCCCACTCTGGGCAAAACATCCAGTCCAATTTTACCTGTAACCTAATGTTGAAACTTAATATATATGCACTTTTAGCTTTTATTACAGAATATCTTGTATTGTTTGAATTTTATATTTTAATATTTATGTAATGGGATCGGGCTAAATTAATAGCCATAGCTTGAGAGAGATTGACAAATGCAAACTATGGAACCTTTCACAATATATTATGTTTACAAAACTAGTATTCTTTCAGTATTCTATTCATTTTTAAAAAAATTATTTTGTTTGGGCAGATTACCATTAATTGTATGTTTTACCAAAACTTCATTAATGTCAAAACTTTGGTTAGGTTCGCTACTTGGCCCGCTCAAAACACTAAGCACACATCAAGTTAACAATTGTGGCACAATTTTTTTACATTTTGGGGCCTGTAGGCGATCGTGTGGCTATTGAACCTAACATCTCATGTGAACTGTGCGTCCAGTGCACTTCTGGCCACAACAACTTGTGCCACAAGGCGCAAGCCATGGCAACGCCCAACACAAATGGTGCTCTGGCCAACTACATCGTTTGGCCCGCCCGGCTCTGTTACAAGTACGTACTTCTCTTGTAACGCTGTAGCAGTCACACTAAAGTAGTAATGAGTTTCCCCGAATTGCTTATAAAATGGTAAAAAAATAAAATAAAATAAAATAAAGGAAAGCTACTCTCGCATCAGCGAGAAGTAACAGTTTCCTGCTTGATGACTTCATTATTTAATATTTTTATCATTCTAGTTATTATGTCCCTTTATTATGATGTTAATGCTGGCAGCCTTATAAATATGCAATTGAGAAAGTTAGTGTTACATGATTTCATAGAAAGTTAAGGTTCTTTTACAATGAAATGGAAAACGTGATGTTAAAGTATCTGCTTGTATTGATTCTTTCAAAAGCTAGCATCATAAGAGCTCGACATCTTATTAAAATATGTTTTCATTTAACAAAGCACAGACATAAATATGCTTTCATTTAACAAAGCACAGACATAAATATACTTTTTCTTCTTGCAAATATTATAAATATTCTCCCTATTCTAATTTTCCGCTCTAGCATGACCAACATATTTCTTAATTAGTCAATAATATTACAAAACTCTGTGCGCGCGCGCGTGTATGTGTGTGTGTGTGTGTTATGTGTGTGTGTGTGTGTGTGTGTGTGTGTGGTGTTTGTTCCTCTCATCTCTCTGTCTCTTTTCCTCTCATACTCTCTCCCTCTTTTTATCTTTTCTGTCTCTCTCTCTCTTCTCTACCTTCTTTTATCTCTCTCTCTGTACCTTTCATTTATTCTCTCTTTTTTTCTTCCTCTCCTTCCCTCTCTCTATTCTTTCCTTTCCTCTCGTTGTCTTTCTTCCTCGGTCTCGGTCTCCTCTCTCTCTCTCTCTCTCTCTCTCTCTCTCTCTCTCTCTCTCTCTCTCTCTCTCTCTCTCTCTCTCTGGGATATCTTTTTGCGATCAGTCTTTCTTACACTTTCCTTCTGTCACTTATTTTCACATTTCTCAATGATTCTGCAGTTATTAAAAGAACAGTCGAGAAGACTACTAAGGCAAATGCTCAGACTAAAAATAGTACTTTATATATTCGCAGACTAAAGGTAGCACTTTATATATTCGCAGACTAAAATTAGCACTTTATATATTCGCAGACTAAAAATAGCACTTTATATATCCGCAGACAGATAATTGGCACAAACTTAGATCAGTGCCACATCGCAATCTCCTGACACGTCAAAATATAACCTGACAATTGATTAATGACAATGATTTATACAAAAGATATACAAATGGAAAAATATGTCAAAATATTCTATTACTAATCAATGACATGCAAAGTGACAAACTAATGACACATGCTATGACTAATCAATGACATGCGAAAATACAGATTAATGACGCATGCTATGACTAATCAATGACACACTGGGAAGAGACAAGATTGATGGCACTTCACAGATATGCATTGCAGGCTGCCTTCACATCTAAGCTGGACAGAAGGAGCTATGATGCAGCCCCTATCACTGGCCATTTATGGGTGTCAAAGGGCAGGCCTCAGAGAAGGTCATCGTGTACTGGTGTGTGGAGCAGGTCATTTATTTTAAATATTTTATGTGGTCTTAGAAAATAAAATGATATAAATGACTCTTTATGACAGTCGTATCTCTGTCTGTCTGTCTGTCTCTCTCTCTCTCTCCTTCTATCTATCCCTCTTCTTCCCTCTCTCTCTTTCTCCCTTCTAATCTAGTTTACATTAGGTATTTTTTTTCTTTTATCATATATTGCAAATGTTCCGAATTTTCTTTCGTACAGTCTATAACAATAGTCAATATGCTTTCCTAAAACATACGTTTAGTATTTTATTAGATTATATTAGATTAGACAAGTTTTGAAGCACAACAAACAGTTAAAGTGTATCATTTTACTTGTTTAGTTTAATGAAGAAACTATTAATGAGAAATCATCCAGCACTCTACTACTTTCTCTCCTTCAATGAGATCGGAATCGATTTTTGTATTCATCCAGCAAGCGTTACTGTAAACACAGTTACAATTACAACGTAAGTATAGCAAAAATTTAAAGGACAAAACTTTGAATGTTATTTCAAGATAATTTTGGCTGTAGATTCATTTGATAATATTTTCATTTTACGTATGTTGTTGCATTTGATCAATTATTTTACAGTTTAATAAATTCGTGCCATGATGCATTCGACCATTAATATAATTAATGGGTGTGAATGGGGGGATACATGGGGGTACGCGTGCATTTATGGCTGCTTTGGTTGGTTTCGTGTTTGTTGTTTATTTCTAGGTCCTCTTGGAATGATGATGGTTTTAACTGCTAAAGCAGGAGGAGCAATTCGTGTTTGCGTCACGGGTAAAGTATACGTTCTTATCTCCCTTCTTAGAAGACTACGCCCGCTAATATTTATCATCTAAATTATTGATCGACTAGAAAAAACAACATCCATCGACGGTTGTCTAATCAGTATCATCAATCACTCTAAGCTGAACTTTGAAAAAAAAACATTGTGTTCTTTTGTACGTTTCCAGAGGTGAATGAAGCGCGCCTTCAACATCTTGCGCGCGTCAGCGGATGTGCCGCGGTGCTCGTGGGGACTGAATCTACGCAAGACACGGCTTACAGAGTCCTACAAGAACTCGGGGGTCCACCTGACGTCAGCATTGAGTGCAGCGGATCGCCGGCGGCGGTCAGCGTGGCAATACACGTGCGCTAACTGTGCTTAAATGTTTCCTAGCTAGAAAGTTTTTTTTTCTTTTCACTTTTATACAGTCTCTCGCAACATTTGATCAAACGGATTCGTTAGGTGACATTTTATACTGGAATATGGTGATTGTATTATCGTTATGATTGTTCACTGTACGATTTCCACAAAGTTGTTGTTTGTGTTTCCAGGCCACAAAACCAGCCGGCTGCATATTAGTGGCGGGTTTGGGACCGAAAGTTGTGGAGATCCCGCTGCTGACCGCTGTCTGTAAAGAAATAGAGATTAAATCCATGTTCAGATTTGTCAACACGTGAGTGACCGCTGTCTGTAAAGAAGTAGAGATTAAATCCATGTTCAGATTTGTCAACACGTGAGTGACCGCTGTCTGTAAAGAATTAGAGAAAATCCATGTTCAGATTTGTCAACACGTGAGTGACCGCTGTCTGTAAAGAAGTAGAGATTAAATCCATGTTCAGATTTGTCAACACGTGAGTGACCGCTGTCTGTAAAGAAGTAGAGATTAAATCCATGTTCATGATTTGTCAACACGTGAGTGAATCAGTTATCCAAGATTCTTCACTATCACATCCATGGGCGATAACCACTGTTGACAATATATTCAACAGTCACTATTTTCTTTTGAAACATGGGATAATCGGGGAGAGGGGGGGGGGGGAGGGAGAAAAAAAACAATAAACTACTTTTCAAAAAAAAAGTTTTACTCATGTTCACTTCAGGTAGAATAGGTGATCCCAAGCCGCTTGGTAAGGGGGGGGGGGGGAATTACTATATCGACCGTAATGACATGAATATAAATATGTTTGTAATGGAACCATTTTATATGTGTGGTAAGTGTTGTGCTGACAGGGAACCCGTTAAATGGCGGGTTGAAAACCGTGGTTGGGCAGCACCGTGTCAGGTTGTTTTAACGCTAAGCGATAATTGAATGGGTCAATGTACTAAAACATTTAAAAGCGACTGTAATTATAAATGGATGTTTAAAATTTAAATGACTACCTATTATAGACATACTAAGGAATTTTAATTGTATTATTTTTTATTTATTTCAAATTAAAATAAATAATAAAAAGTTTTCTTATCTTTTTGTTTAACTTGCGAGTTTCGGCATCGTTTTTCTTTTACAAGCCTACAAAAAAATTAAAAGCGCGTAAAATATAAAAAAAGATTTTCAAAATAATTATTTTAGATATACTAAGGAATTTTAAAAGTATTATTTTGTATTTATTTCAAATAATAATAAAAAGTTTTCTTATGTTTTTGTTGAACTTGCGAATTTCAGCATCTTTTTTATTTCACAAGTCAAAATTCACAAGTCAAAATTCAAAGCGGGTATAATTCTGAAAATATTTTCAAAATAAGTATTATAGACATACTAAGGAAATTTGTAAGTATTTATTTAAATTTATTTCAAATTCAAAAACTAATAAAATGTTTTCTTATCTTTTGTTAAACTTGCGAATATTTCCATCGGGTTCTTTTTTAAAGTCTACTAACAAATTAAAAGCAAGTATAATTTTTAAAAGATTTTCAAACTATGTATTATAGACATTTTAAAAATATTTATTGAAATGTAATTACTTAATGTGTTGTTTTCCAAAGTTTATTATTTCAAATTCAAAAATTAATAAATAATAATAATTTTTCTTACCTTTCTGTTAGTTGAACAACATCGTTTTTTTTTTTTATAAATTCAAACACAAAAATACTTTGTTGAATTGGTAATTGAATAAAATATTTGAAAATTTTCACATTTAAATATTCCACTGTTTCCTGGAAATGCTCCATGCGTTTACGCACAAAGAAAGTGTCACACAACGAAAGACAGGCCATGCCACGCTTTGAGGACGACCGGGGTGTTATTGTTGGTATTATCACATGGTCACAATGTCAGTAAGGGCTGGTTGAATTTTATCTACAATTAATTAGAATCAAATACACAATAAAATTAAGTAGGATCAACCACACAACAGTATGACGGTTGCTTGTATTGTGATTCAAATCCTGGTGAGGTAAAAAATACAATGAGTATTAAAAAGAGGAAGTGACGCAATTGGTCACTCATGTGTCAACCTTATAAACTCTTGTTATAAATGATATATTTTTAAATACATAATACATCGTTTGTCCTTGCTTATGTATCGATTTTCCATACAAAGTATTTCTTTAACATTCGTGTACGAGCGTTACAACTGAAACAAGAACCCATTTAAGTGCATTGATTGATAAATTACATATATATATATATAGTCTATAAATACTAGTATTTGTTTTCTGTCCTATTATTTATAACAGTTTAGAGTTATAGTCTCAGAATATTTAAACATTCACTTTGTTCGACCCTATTATCTTCATATAGGTTTTCAACCGCCATCGATATGATGTCATCAGGACTCGTTGACGTCAAACCGCTGGTGACGCATCGCTTCTCACTGAAGGATGTTGTTCAGGCTTTCGAATTGGCGGGCAGAGGGGAAGGGGGCAAAATCATCATTGAATGTTCCAACTGACACTTTCATCACAATAATAATCAGAGATTTATTTCTTTGTGTCATTGTAACTAGACTGCCATGACTGTTTAGCGTGGAGGTTTCTTGTTGCTGTTTTTTTTTTCTTTATTTTCCTTAGAGGTATTATATTCACTGCAGGCTTGTTAGCGGATCACACCTGACAATCACGCTTTTGCCCTGTATATTATAGCTGTTGGTATGACCGTCTGCGACATCAACTATATTTGAAAGGACTTTAAGCAGCGGTTAATCATCCAACCAGTCTTTGTGCCACAAAGTCTTCTAAGAGAGATCCGTGCAATAACCGTTGTTTAGGCGGCAGTATAATGGTCTGGTTTCGTTTGACCAATGACCTTGTATGATGTGGAACAAACATTCTAAGACAAGAGATGGATCTTTTACTCTGCCTACCGTTTTCTTTCTGAAGAATTTATGCCCTGCGTTAAATGATTCCATTTTAAAGATTTAAATAATATATTCTTCAATACTGCTGTCTTTGTTTGCATTTTTTTGCTTTTATGGTATTTCTCCGGGGATGCCCTGAGAAATCATTATCTTTGCTCGGTGTATTTAAAAACAATACTCAGCAGACAGGTTTTTTTCTTCCTACTTTGAACTAATAATGTATTTCTGAATTACATTTATTTTTTAACAATTATTTCAAAACATCAGTGTCTAATCTTTTTAAAATTTCTGAAGAACTAAATACTGACAGGAATAGAGTATGCTTTCTGTTAAAGTGTGCCAAGCACTTATCGCTCAGTAAGTTCTATTTTTTCTTTCAAACAAACAGACGAATATATGACACACCTATGGTGCATCTCTCGGAAACAAGAAAAAAAATAAATTGCAGCGAGATAAAGGTATTCCCTGTAATATTCGCTGTTGTTGTTGTTGTTGTGCTCATTTTTTGTAATTCCAGTCCACTAGAACGTTGCTCAGTAATAAATACACACACTCAGAACGTCGCCTAATCTGCCTGTATGTATTTTATTACAGTCAGCGCGGATAAGTATTTAGCCAGAACTTGACTATACAATGGGGTTGCTATTTTCACTTTATTTCTAGTGATCACTGCAGTTGTGTCTTAACCAGATGTGCTTATAGCTCTGATCTGTGTAATTCGCCACAATTGAAACTTAATTGGCGTGCATTAAAAAAAATAAATAAATAAAACTCTGATATATGTGTAATATGTGAAATACAGGGTGTCAGTGTTGATATTTGCACTTTGAACAAAAGATGTTAAGTCTAACCAACTATAATTCATAGGTTGTGTGTCGGAGTAAATTTGCCTCTCCCTATTTTAAATTTAATTGTTATATAAACTGTTGAATTTTCAGAGTAACCCGACCTTGGATACTCCTTATGATGGTAGTTTTGAAAGTGTTTGAGTTGAAGTAAACGCTCAAGGCAAGAATATTCTACAACTGCTGATGTAATGCAAATGATGTAGTTTTTATTATCCAATCGTTATGATTTACGAGAACGAGATCAGCCAATGGGCCGAAATTAAAAAGTATACTTGCTGTAGAGAAATCTACTGTTTAATCACTTTGAATTTGAAGTGGCAAAGAAGAAGTCCAGTTTTGAAAAGCCAGCCGTTAGCTTGATGAGACAAGTAGCTTTCTTTAGATTTAATTTCAACTTTTGATTTGAACTTCCTGGTTTATTGTTCGTAAACCGATTTCACTGACTGTGGTAAAGGCGGGAGCAGCATTACACTCCAAGATATGTTGACTACCTGAACAATTTCTAGTGTAGAGAAGTTGTTGAACATCACTACATTAATTTAATGTTCTGTTTGAAGGAGTTCACACAGTGAAAGAAGCGCCCATGTTAACTCTAAGTAACGGAACATTGTTTTTACAAGGTGCCAGTAAGGCAGTACATGGATCTGACGTAATAACTCCTGACAATAACTTGTGTCTTGTTGCAAAAGCATGTGGAAGGAATAGGGAGACAGCAGTTAAACAAGGTTATGTAAAACTGTTATCGCTTATCTTTAATAACTCTATTTATGTTCTCTGATAAGACTATCCTGCAATTTGTGTTAACTCTATTATTGAATTGTATTTTTTTAAAAGATATAGACTATGTAAACATTTCATTGTATTTGTCATATGAATATTTGAGTGTTGATTTAATAAATTCATTGTTAAATTTTATTAACCATCTTACACATATTAATAACTTTATGTTGAAGAAAGTGGGTGGACTGGGGTTCGCTAATTATAGATTAAAAACGGTTTTGTCTTCTCCTTTAGTAAGAAGTTTTCTACTCATCGTAAATGTTGTTTTATGTTGTGGAATAGAGAAAACGTTTACAACGCCCCTCTATCCGCCAAGTAAGAGAAATGAGTGGTGTCTGCTAGAGAATTATGAATTTCATAAATTAAAATTCTCATCACTTGTAATTAATTTTAGGTTGTTAATTAATAATAATAATAATAATAATAATAATAATAATATCCATAACTAAGTGGCATTTGGGTCACAAATTGTTAGTAATTATCTTAATCGTGTCACGTAGATTTAAAAAATTATTTTAAAAAAATAAGTAAACAGATAACTGTTACAAATGTAATCAAGGTATGATTTGTATGATTATTGTTGTTTATCAGTGTAAACTAACCATATTGTGTGTAAAGTGGGATTGCTTTTGATCAGAATTATGTGTCAGTGTCATTGAACCATAACGTGTGAAATCTGCATTTGCTCAGTGTTATCAGTGCTTATTCAAAGTGTGAAGTGACCATAATTTATGCAATCTGGATTGCTGCTTTGAACTAACCATAAACTGTATAATCCGGGATCGTTCTGTGCGGACAATGTCTTTAGTGTGAACAGCCATATCCTAGGACATCTAGGATTGATCGGTGTGATAAGTATTGTTTGAAAGAGTGAACTAACCATATTCTGGGAAATCTAGGATCCATTGGTAGAATCAGTATTGTTTGAAAATGTGAACTAGCCATAAAGTGTGTAATATGGAATGCTTTATCAGGCCTGTTCTGATTGTCGCGCGTACGAACGGCAAACTGTTCAGCGTGCGTCAGTATTAGAGCAAGTTACTTTATAACAATAAGTGTTACTTTTGTTTTAATAAATGTATTGGAGCAGGTTACTTTATAACAATAATGTATTTCTCAGAGTGTACTCACCACACCTTATGAAATCATCAGTGTACACTAGTCATATTCTGTGTAATCTAGAATTGCCTTATGCTGTCGGTATTAGTTCAATAACTATATTCCGCGCTATATAATATTGCCTTGTGTTGTCATTGGTTGTTAGTCAGCGTCCACTTGCCAAAATCTGCAAAACCTATAATTGCCTTTTGTGTGAATGTTGTAAGCCAGTGTACACGAACTTAGAATATTAATGACTTGTTTTGTCAATGGTTGTATATTATTTGTACACTAGCCATATTCTGCGTAACCTAGTATTGCCTTGTGTTGTCATTGTCAGTCAATGTATACCAGCTATATTCTGTGTAACCTTAGAATTGCTCTGTGCAGTCAGTGTTACTTCTCAGTGTGTACTAGCTTTTAGTCTGCATAATATGAGAATGCATCGATTCAGTGACAATGTAAGATTTTTTGTGGTTTCGTTAATTGGCTCATATAAACAACATAATGGCAAAATTTGTACAGATAAAAAATATAGCGGCAAAACTAGTATTCGTAAGCAACAGAATGGCTAAAGTGGTGCATAAAAGCAACTTAACAACCAAACTGGTGCATATAAGCAATGACAGAATGTGTGCACATAAGCAAACATAAAGATAGAATGTGTGCACACAAACACAGGAGTAACACTTTTACATATAAGCAACAAAACGGCATCGCATATTTTCTTAGTATAGTTCAGGCCTAAGGATTAAACGAGGTAGGTCATAGTTCGTTAGTTACAAAGGTCAGAAGCGGTACAAGTATTTGTTGACATAAAACTAGTTTCTGTTGACAACCTATGTATATATGAAACACGTCTGTGTCCATGTACATTATGGGGACTATGGCAGATTGTGTGTATGTGCTGTGCTGTTTTCGTAAGATGTGTGTGTGTGTAGGGTGGGTGGGTGTACCATTTAAAAGAGTTATATATACGTTTAATTTTAGGCTGACTTTAAAACTTGTATGTGCACTTTATGACAGGTTGGTGTGTGTACCAAATATTAAACAAATTGTATGTAATATATTATTAGAGGCTGTCTTTACAAAATATGTGCGTTTATTTATGTTATGTGTGTGCGTGTGTGCCATTTAAACAAGTTGTGTATACGTGATTTGAGGTTGTGTTTAAAACATGTGTACGTACATTATGGTGTATGTGTGTCTGCAGAGAGTGTTCATTATGCATACTGTTACATGCCAGTATTTATTTAGAGACCCTGCTCCAGAATTAAGATTTAGATCAATTAAATTCCAGGATTAGATTAATCAAATCTCCCCATTTATTCTGAAACAGACTGACTGCCCAGATCTATCCTTCAGTCTGACTAAATTTAATCTCGTAGTAAGACACAAAATTTAGAGACAGATAAACCTGTGTGACAATTGCACGGACTGGGACACATTAATCAATTACAACTAATCATACTTGCATTCGTCACGCTCTTGGTGCTCGCCCCCACCCAGCCCTAATTTGGTCTTTCTCGCAAATGATTTAGTCGACTACGTAATTGATCAACAAATATAAGATTTAATAAAAGATTTACAAATAACAAAAATTGAATCATATGCTCGGTCTAACAAGACTACGTATTATCAACTCTGCGAATAGTTTCAATGTCAATTACTGATTAGTGATTCCAGTTTATTGTCATTACTCAACTTGCAACTTCCCACTGCTATGACGACACTCTATCATCAGCTATGGCAACACTCGCACCCAACTAGTATGAGTTGTGGCTTCAGCGACGATCCATAACATCAGTGTCCGATCCTCACATCAAGTTCAGCAGAACTTAAACGGACCAGTCCCGGACTCCTCTAGAGATCTCAGGACGCAGAGATTATGAAATCTCAACCCCAACGATACAAACTCAGACCCGCTCTGAAAATACAATAATTCTCATGAGCGACAGTTCCTACTGATTCGCAATCTACACAAGTGGCTTTGATAATAGCGTAGCTTGTTTTACAAAGGACCGTTCTGTATCTTCACATTCAATAGTTTGAATATAATAACGAAAATACAATCAGCATCACGCTCATACGTGTTACAATTAAAATGCGACGTTTACACATACAAGAAAATTTAATCGTTCAAAGAACATTTAGATTTTTCAATGAAAGTAAGTATGAATTAAAATCACATACGAGTTACAGCATAGACGCGATTATACATTGTTTACATCAAAATGATCTTTACATAAAAGAAATCCTATGAACGTGCATCAACGTTCTGTGATTACAATCCCATCAATTTAGCATTATAACCCATTATCTCACAATTAGACGATTAATGTGTAAAGGATGTAATGGTTCTAGCTTAGCCGTACTGTTACAAAGCCACGTGTCTAGAGAAGGTCGCAGTAAGGATATAATTTCTACATTACCAATTTCGCACATTCACACAATGATAACTTAAATAAAATGTAAGTATTAATTTAAGAAATCGATGTGTTTACCTTCTCAGTAGATAGCATCAAACAAAGACAGCGGGTCTTCTATTATACTTTTCGTATCGACTTACACGGAATTATCGGAGGCACGAAGCTTGTAAGTTCAGTCGGCCGTTGTCCCTCGTGTAAGTAAAGTATTTTGCGCGTGTCAGTTATTTATGAAGATGCATGAATTCGTCACGTGACTAGTCGTGACGTTATGGGTTCGATGTACGGTCGGCTATGGTCCCAAAAATAACAATAACATGGGATGAGTCTCCCTCTGCCTATTGACCTAAGGGTTACAATAACACATGAGTCTCTCCGTTGTTTCAACACAGGTGTGTGTGGGAAAATGTCCTAACAAAGGAACTATATTTGAAGTTTCAAATTTGAAACTTGCAGAACTGGGGCAAGAGTTCAGGACACAGAATTTTGTCTGAATCTGTTACACATACTTGCTCTGATGTCACTTGACACTATTAAGACATTCAAATGCAGAGATTGTTCATTTGCATACTTGCTCTGATATCAACTGACACTTTTAAGACATTTAAATGCAGAGTGAATCAAAATTAAGAGGCTAAAAATATGAAAGGGGAGTAACTTGAAATCAAGAAATAATAGCATTATGTCTGATGGTCCTGCTAGTATTACAGCAGTATAACTTGTTTCCTTCTTTTACATACTTTACAAACTGTACCAGTGTAATTGGATCTTTAGACTAGGTCACAAAATAATCATCTTTTACATACTTTACAAACTGAACAGTGTATTCAGATCTTTAACTAGGTCACTAAATAATCTTTGGCATTTTATAATACAGAAAACAATTACAGTATTTCAATTCCGCATGCCTTCTTTTGGTTTTGTGCAAACAATTAGCTTGATGACATTCACTTGAACAATTGTAACTGTTAGAAAGGTCATGCGTATAACTGCTGCACTCCCACCACTCCGCTGTAACAGGAACCTGGACTGGATTTCGCGCCTAGATAGGGAAGTCGCAGACTGTAATGTACACGGCATAAACATAGGATGGCGAATCAGTTGTAGGGCTCGAAATGGAAAACATGTGTCTTGTACAGTTAATCGCATTCATCACCACAGAGATGACGATAAACTATTCTCATTTAACTTCGCTGTACAGTTACTCCAAAACAGTTTTACCTCCCCTTGAGCGAACTCTATCCCCCTCCCTTCCCTACAGCCGAGTAATGTCGGTCTCGATGCCGTGTTTTGTTTTTGTTGGACAAGTGGTACTCATTAAATCGCTGCTGTGTTGACACATGTATAAAGCCTTTTATTCTCACTAAGTCACATTAAGCCAACGTGGATACTTCATAATGATCATCTTTCATAGGAGAGTTTAGTCAGCTATTGAATTGTTAATATTTGTTTGTATTTTGCTATTTCTGTAGGTTTCGCTTTCTTAATTAAAAAAATATTGTTCTTTTTGGTGATGAAGACCATCAAGGAGAAAAAAACCTTAAATCCAGCACCAGTTACTGTACCCTTTCCACTAACAATCCATCTTTCGTTGGTGTAGTGCAAGACGCACTAAATTAGTTCTGACGTATTTCTTAAGAAATGAATGCCAAGGAAGCCATCTAATGTAAGTTACTTCGAACTGAAAACAACCACAAAGGAAGAAAACTAATATAGCTACAGGATAGATTTAGTACAAAAAGGAGAAAAGTCCATTTCGGGGTGTGGGTGACTTTTGGCGTGACGATGGACACGAACCTTGCGGCAGTTATACACGGTGTTGGAGACCTTCGAATGGTTTGTAGTTCTTTATTACAAATGCATGAATGTGCATTGCGCTATACTGTCCGGAATCTCAGTTTCTGTGCTTAAGTATATGTTTGTGTAGCTTATGTGTACACCATATGTGCGTGTTCGTATTTTTCTCTCTCAACATAAGTCACAAGCGAGATGTCAAAGAGTAGATAACCGTAGTCTCTCTATATATATTTATTAAATTAGTATCGTTATATCTTGTGGTGAAAATGACATGAATATATCTATTGAAGTATAATTCAATTATGACGATGTTTTTAACTGTGTGGAAACCGTTTGTTCGTTTTCTTGTCTGTACGTGTTTTTTTGCATTGCATCTGGTCTTCGGATCACTCACTCTCTATAATGATGACAACGTCATTTGCATATAGCCATTGGCAATGGCCTCGCCACTAAACTCTCCCTCTCACTGCAGCACTCACTGCCATGACGTCATACAAAACTGCTCACAACTCAGTAGCATCTGTCAACAGTCTAGTACCATTACCAGGCACCTCTCCAGATGACCGTGAAAGAATGTAGAGTAAAAGCACTTTTTCACCCTATGCACTTTAGTCAGTATCTGTTTAATGTCACTGCCCTGATCAACAACTTGGCACAGCCTCCTTCCACACATCTCTTTTTTTCTCCGTAGTTCAGTGTGATTGCATTCAAAACGTTTACCTCTGTAAATGCTGCACATAATGTTATATCTTTTAATCCTCAGGGTATCTCAGGACGGTTTGGTGGTTTCTGACAAAACCATGCTTGTGCAAACAACATGTTTCACTTGTACCATTTCTGGAAATCACATACTTGAGAAAAACAAAATATAGTATTATTGCCCAAATCGTTTCTGTTACACTACGAATGCAGGGCTCTATGTACTAAATGCTAGCACCACAAGTCTATTCGTAATGAATCTATGTACAGTGCCTTGTTGTCAAGCAGTCTATCCACATAAACCTAACTTCATGCAATCTATTCTCCGAGTCTTCAATCCTCTTCAGTCTAATCACAAATGCTTCGATGTAATGTAATCTTCGCCATACTTTATAAGCTTAACCCTAACGCGGCCTTTTAACAAAATAAATGTCTCAAAGTATGTGGCCTGCCAGCAAAGTCACAAAATGAATGTCTCAAAATATGCAGCCTGTCAACAAAGTCTGACATCTGACCTACAGATGTGTATGTATATGTACATTGTGATCTCTCAGAGACGACAGTCTATTGAACAGATATTTAGATGGCTCTGGTATGTAGAGAATGAATCACAATTTCGAGAGCAGGGTACACTTTGGGTGAATCTGTGCCAGTGCTAATAGGTAGATAGCTTTGGAACACTAATTAATTCTAAGCCATGCCCTTCAAGAACACTTCTAAAGGTCAGAAAAGTCAACAACAGAAAAAGGGACACAAACAAGCCCCGCCAGTACCTGTGAAAAGAAAATAAACACTTAAATCGTTTCACAAATACCACCGAAAATAAAAGCCAACTCCACTCAGACGTCACTAACTACGCCCAAGGAAGCCTTTTCACGGACACCAACAATTACAACAGGAGAAATAGAAGTCAAAGCTAGACACCAACAATTACAACAGGAGAAATAGAAGTCAAAGCTAGACACCAACAATTACAACAGCAGAAATAGAAGTCAAAGCTAGACACCAACAATTACAACAGCAGAAATAGAAGTCAAAGCTAGACACCAACAATTACAACAGCAGAAATAGAAGTCAAAGCTAGACACCAACAATTACAACAGCAGAAATAGAAGTCAAAGCTAGACAGAGATTGGAAACCACATACACCGATATGGACAGAAAAAGACTCCAAATCTCCAACAACCAAACTAGCAAAATAAACCACCAAAGAATAAACAAATCAAACTAACTAAAGAACTTCGACAAATCTACTACTAAGGAAAAGAAAAATCATAAATGCAGACAGTACGCCCAGCTGAAGAAATGACAACAGAAGAAATGGGGGGGGGGGGTGGCGGGGCAGATGCCTGACTGCGCCTATACTGTCGCCCACTTCCCCGCTTCTCCAGTCTGAGGTGAACACCAAAAATGCAACCAGCAACATCTAATCGTGGGGTTGGGGGAGGTAGAAAAAAGTTGGTGTCCAACACCACAAATACAAAAACAGCAGCAGCCACGGCAAAAGCAGCTGATCAACAGCGTCAACAACCAAACCAAAGACAGCAGCCAAAACCACCACCTTTCGTTATTTCAAGGTCACGAATTATAGACAGACAACACCACGTAAACAGTGAAATAATTATTAGCAACATCAGTGAGATTACTTTAACCACAATACGCCGACATGACTTTTTATGTTGGAGATAGTATATGATATTACTCCCTTCACCACCAGCTTGGAGGCGATAAAGGGGACGGTCAGAGGTAGGAGAGGTACAGATAACACCAGTGAAAAAGTTTGAGAACTGAACATTCTCGTCTCTGCAAGAAACCCCCCGTACCTCCTTCCCCTCCCCCCTCCTCAGTAATCAACGGTTTCCGGGCACTGGTACAAGTGCGAATGCCACCCACGGACAAACCAGCCACCAGCCACCATCATCACCCCTTCAACTTTTCTATCAACCATTCTCCACTCCTCTCTCTCCATCAGAAACCTCCCCCCAGCAGTGCACCTCGCGCCAGGCAGCGAAATTCAGTCCAGGCTGGAAACTGCCATCATCACAAGTTCACAATCATCATCATTGTTATCATCATCATCATCATCATCATCATCATCATCATCATCATCATCGCCTTCATTCTTTCTTATCAAAGGTTTCTGTGAAAATAGTGGAGAAATAAATAGTGTTCTATAATTCTAGAAAATCTTTATAACATTTTAACAACACCAAAAATAACATATAATAATAATAAATTCGCATTTGTTGTTTTCGATGAATCGAAATATATGTAGAAATAAAATCGAAATACGTATCCAGATTTCTTACTACATTTTTTTAAATTAATTCTTTATAATGTGCCTCTCTTGCAGGAAGAATATCCAATCAAAGAACCCGGCCCTGGAGGTGCGTTGTATAAATAAACAATTGCTTTTGTTTGTTTGCTTGCTTTTGCTTGTTTGTTTGTTTGCTTTTGTTTTTGCTTGCTTTTTCGGAAGTTGCTGGAAAGCTTATAATTGTTTACTTTTTCACTTCTGAGACATTTAGGACATAATGCAGAAATGCCAACAATGTGTTAATATCAGCAGTGAAGAGGTTACAGAATCCAATGAAATAGAATCTTCTTCTATATACTTGCACCCCTATGTATTTTGTTTTTATCTCTCCCAAGTCAGAACTGTTAGAACGGCTGAATGACGTCACCACAACTACAGAAACATAGAGAATGTGTTCATGTTTCAAAACAAATTATATGCAAAGTAAATAACTGATTTACATGAATGTTGTTTATTAGTTATGTCGATAGCATGCATGCATATTTGTGTGTGCATGCGCGCAAGAGTAGACTACAATCATTCCTAACTCTATGAGAGTTATGTCCCTTATTTCCGGGCTAGGCAATATGATGAGTAGCAACTCACTTTAAACGAACATTCAGTGTAGCTCAATTATGCAAAATGAATTTACCAGAAACCTACCTGTTACTGGCAGTCCAATGCTTCTGACCATCGAGGCAATATGTACTTTGGCTCCCGGTGTTAATAAGTTATAATCATACTTCTTAGCAGCTATTACCCTTATTGCCAGTTACTGACGCAGCAGGAATCCATCCTATGTGTATTTTACTGCTGAAATATGTGGTTTTGCTGCATAATTAAATATTACATCCATGTAATTCTTAACTTTAACCCTAACCCTATTTTGTATTGCTATACATTTCACTTAGAATGACCATGTACGTAAGAGTGTTCTGTCAGGGAACACATGTGGACAAATTCTTAGTCAACGTGCTTTAACTGGCAGATCTGCATTTTATTTCTGACATTGATTTCGATAAACGCTGACCATGAAGCAATGCCAGAGGAGAATGACACATGGCCAGAGACCACTGTTAAACGGACCACGTGTGCATCTGCTGAAGCACCACTAGGACCCTAGACAACAACATCATGAGATACGTGGGCCATTAAATCAACAACTTCACAGCTTCTCTCAGAACTTCACTCGGGTGTTGCTCATAGTTTCTCTCAAAATGTCGCTCATAAGGACATAATTCAGATAATCACAACAGTGCCATAGACTACAAGCAAGCTGTCGCTTATGACACTACATAGTCATGATCATGAATGACATACACATTTATAAACTCTAATTATAACCATCGAACTATACACTGATTGTAACCAGTTCTGTCTTATTTATTTCTCCTTAAATGTATTTTAATGTTGATACTTAGACCATTCGTGGCTTACTTACATATTGTATATTAATACTTAGACCACTCGTGTTGGCGTGGCTTACTTTCATGTTATATATTGTAGTCTGGCACCTGTGATTAATTAATATACCTGGATGTACGTATCAGGGGGGGCGGGGGCGGGGCTCGGAGTTATATTATCGATTATAACATTTCTTTTCTACAATATCTTCCTTCTTTCCAACACATTTGGCCAGCCTAAAGGTATGTTTTGGGGATTGGCCTCAGTTTACGGGAAGCCCTGGGTGGTGGAGAATTAACATCTTGCCCTTCTCCCATAACAACGTCACAGTATGTATGTATGTTTGTACGTGTAAATATGATGTGCTAAAGAAGTGTGTGTATTTCACATTACTTTATATTTGTTTATCACATACTGATTTTCTTTTAAAATGTATAAATATATATGTATTCTTTCTAATGCATTCAGAAATTCAAGTGAGCATGCGCAATTGCGGACTGTGCATGACGGATGTTCACTTCCGGGTCTATGGTGCTGTTGGTCACTTTAAAGTAAAAGGACCTTCTGTATTAGGACACGAAAACAGTGGTGTCGTTAGCAAACTAGGGCCCGGAGTCCGCCATTTTGCTGAAGGTATGTTATTACAACAATGGCTAACATTTTTCCAGAATGCATTTCGCGTTATTCTATGCTTCGTTGTTAATCTGTGTTATGTCAGTATGTGTATGAGCGCACTCGTGTCGATTGTGCGCGCGCACGCTTGTGTTTATTTTTTTTTACTTATTTTTTTATTATTAGTGATGCGTATTTACCTTCAATCAAGCGGCTTTAAAGATTCAGTTTTTTAATTAAAAATTAATAATGAGATTAAAGATTTGTGGACGATGATGAATTATTTCGTGATTAAGTCAGAAATGCAGCTGAGAAATTCTCTTTCAATACGTTGTACTATTTCACAGATTATTTGTGTTTATGTAGAATTTTTTGTAGATGTTAAACTTACAAAGGTGATTGATTAGCATCATTAATAACAGTAGAAGTTGTATTATATTAGTAAAATTAATATTAATAGTGGTGATGAGAGTGTCTATAGACTGTGTGAGCTCAATTGTTTTCACATTTTTACCATGGTACTTTATGATTTTGTATTTTCTATTTGTTAATATAATGATGATGATGACGATGATGATTTTATGAAGGAAGAAATTAACTTATTAATTATTTAAATGATGCGGACTCATTTCCGGTTGATGACAGGAGACCGGGTGGCGATAGATAACTGTTTGCCCTGTGGACACTGCTTCCAGTGTAAGCGCGGGCGCAGGAACCTCTGCACGCAGCAGCTTCTCATGGGTGTCCCACCCATGGACGGAGGTCTAATGAGATACCTCACCCTACCCGCCCACTGTGCATACCGGCAAGTGGAGACAATTTCATTAAACCAAAAACGTGCTTTTGGGGCGTTTTTGTTCACTTTCATTGCTCGATTTAATCTCTTTTAATCCATTCTGCAACACACACACACACACACACACACACACTCTCTCTCTCTCTCTCTCTCTCTCTCTCACTCATTACTTATCGCTCGACAATAGAATACTTATGGGTTTTTCGTGTTATTTCTTTCTTAATATATTATTATTATTTATGTGTGTAAATAAATGTACTTGAGAGAGAGAAAGAGAGAGAGAACGTTTTAATAATATTGCATCTCATATTAAAATCTCATTTAATTTTCTCTGTATTTCTTCAGTTTTTACCTATCGTGCGTATTATATGATGTTTTTTAACTGACTCACATCGATTGGTCATGTACAAAAACTTAAATAAATAAAAATTACAGTGTATTGTTTTATGGGACGGGTGCAGCTAGAATCGTCATTTTACATGTACTTATTCAATATGAGGGGGAACAAATTGTAATCAGTGTATGTGGGTTTTCAACGCCAGGCTTCCAGACAATGTTGACTTTGAAGAGGGTGCTCTAATGGAGCCGCTTTCCGTCACTGTCAATGCTATCAATCGAGCACAGGTAGGTCTGGGTGACCTGGTCC
This sequence comes from Sinotaia quadrata, assembly GCA_028829895.1. Classification (NCBI taxonomy): domain Eukaryota; kingdom Metazoa; phylum Mollusca; class Gastropoda; order Architaenioglossa; family Viviparidae; genus Sinotaia; species Sinotaia quadrata. The sequence continues at coordinate 129,044,438 of CM054177.1, read as the reverse complement.
TAGTGTTCGGGGTGGGACCTATTGGCCTGATGGCTCTGCAAGTCGCACGTGCTAAAGGAGCATCCAAGGTGTGCGTGATAGGTAAGTGTCAGTCTCTCTACCTGTCATTGTATTAATCTGTCTACCTATGTCTGTGCAGTAATCTCTCTCTGTATGACTGAATTTATCGCTCTATGTCTGTGTAGTTATCTCTCTCTCTATGTCTATTGATCTGTTTGTCTACCTACCTAGTTATCTATTATCTGTCTGTCGGTCTATTTGTCTGTCTGTCTGTTTCTTTGTTTGTTTTTCGAAACTCTTTATTTGTCTCTGTCTCCAATTTTCTTTTAGTCTATCTGTCAGTCGGCTTCTTTGTCTGCCGCATAAATCTATCGGTTTGTTTCTCGATCACGCTCAGTGTTGTTAATGCTGCGTGGATTCATTATATTGTCATTGCTTAGTATTTAAATTGTATTCTTATTGTTGCGTGCTCTGATTATATTGCTGAATGGTCTCACTATATTGTTACTAAAAGTTGTTTCATTGCGTTGTTGTTGCAAAGTTGTCCCCTTGTGTGCTCACTTCTCATTTTATATGTTAATACGAATTTTTCTGAAAAGACTTGGACAAGCAGCGGTTGGATCTAGCAAAGTCTCTGGGAGCCAGCCAGACAGTTCTGTTCACTAAAGACGAGATTGATCCACACGTCTGCTTGCAGAAGCTGAAGGAAGCTCTTGGAGAAGAGGCTGATGTGGCGCTCGAGTGTTCAGGGGCAGCAATCTGCTTGGAAACGGCAATATATGTGAGTCACCTCTTATTGTTTCATACTGCTTCCCCACTCCTTTCTCAAGTGGAGTAAACATTATCAGTTCATCAATGAGCCAATCGATAATCACAATTCAGTAAGTGAGATAAACTGATTATAATCAGTCAAGCAGTAAATATAATTGACTATCACTCATTCACTATTTAGTCAGCAATCCGTCAATCAAATAACTAGTTTTCATTTTAAGGGAAGTGAAATTATTAATTATAATTAAGCATATATGGGGGGGGGGGGTTCTTGGAGGAGATGTAAGTGAGAAAACATTTGGATCAGAAAATCCGACAGTCAGTCAGTAAGTCAGTTACTCAATGCACGACAATCAGTATGTCAGTAAGACAGACACTCACAGACTTGTCATGACACGATTGTGAGTCTGTCAATTAGTAGATACTCGCATACTCGCTTAGTCATGACACGATTGTCAGTCTGTCATTAAAAGAGACTCACAGTCTTGACTATCTATCAGTAAGACACTCACTTAGACACGATTGTCAGTCTGTCGGTAAGACACTCAATCTTAATACGACTGTCAGTCTGTTAGTAAGACAGACATTCGCTTAGTCAAGGCACCACTGTCTGTCATTAAGACAATCACTCAGCCATTAGACGACAATCACTCTGTCGATGCGACATTTAGTCCTGTCGTGACTGTCTCGTCCTAAGAAAAATAGACTCTGCAAGTCGTGTAAAAATTGACAGAGATGTGTGGCCTACATGCTGAGGTGAACTTTACTCATTACAACTGCACTGCACGTAGAAGAGGTCGCAATGTCCCATATTTTGTGGTTTACACAGTTTATTCCCAAAAGTCGGTCTAACATACTTCCACTCGCTTGTCACATTTCGTTCTCATGTGTGACAGTTATTATCTTTATTCAGGTAAACAAATAACTAAGTACCTAATACACTCCCTAGTAAATGTTAAAGGGAGGACGGGGAGGGGCTGGATTTTTAATTCTTGGTAATGTGCCTCTCTTTTCATGTATAGCGATGTGTAGTAGGTCTCAAGCACCACTGAGTTCCAATCGCCAAGTCATTAATAAATTATCATCTCTTGTTTTTCCATGTAAAGTAATTGTTTTCCATTAATATAATAGTTTTAGTTTGGACATTTTCTTCTACGAGAGAGGGAGAGAGAGAGAGAGAGAGAGAGAGAGAGAGAGAGAGAGAGAGAGAGAGAGAGAGAACTGCAGAAGTAATTGAGAAAGAGAGGAAATTTACTAAATATGAAAAAGAGAGAAAGAGAGAGAATCGTATACAGCTAGTTGGGAAAGAAAAATTTGAGAGAGACAGAGGGAGAAAGAGAGAAAGTGCTTACAGACAGAATTAAGAAAGAAAAGAATTACTACTTACAGACAGATAAGAAAAAAGAGAGAGAGCAAACGAGTGAAAAAAAAGGGAGAAAGAGAGAAAAAGAGAAAAAGAAATTAAACAGATAAAACTGCTCACTGCTGGGGGAGAGACAAAAATGCTTACAGAATTTAGAAAATGAAGACAAAAAACCGCGAATTTTTAAAAGATAAAATAATTAATTATGATCTACTCAGGCTGTTCGAGCAGGTGGCTGTGTTGCTGTGGTGGGTCTCGGTCAACCGTACGTCAACATCCCCATTGTAGATGCTGCAATTAGAGAAGTCGACATCCGTGGCTGTATGGCTAACAATTTCTGGTCAGTTCTTATGCTTATAATATATGTATGGGCTTATAAGGCGCACATATTGTAGGTTTGCGAATGTGTTCTTGTGATTATAGACAGCATGTTCAGTCACAATATATTATGAATGGTCAGGGGAGATAATCGACGTACTTTTTATTCGGGTACAGATAAGAAGGTACGATTTCGTATTATGAGTTAGATTTCTAGAGAGGTGTGTTTTGGTTTCTTTTGTTTGTGTTTTGTATTTATTATATATATTTTTAGGGGAGTGGATTTCTTTGCAGCATGGTAGCATACAAATAAACATACATACATTTGCACGTACTTAAATACACACACACACACATACACACACACACACACACACACACACACACACACACACACACACACACACACACACACAACAAATGCATATATACATCATAATCAACAATGAATACCTTCAACGCCATCCTTTACTAGTTATTTGTAATGAAGTCAGCTTCTCAGCATAACATTATTGCAGTGATATAGCTGCTATACATATATTGGCATGGGAAGAAATTACACCAAAAAAAAAATGCATTTAATCTAGGCAAAGTTACCAATTCTAGTACTAAATTGCCGCCCTCATAATGTCTACACTCTAAGTCTAGAGCCTCGGGCCTTGCTCCTGGCGGCTAATAGGAAGTACAATCACTTCGCGTCAGCTGACAAATTTCGGAGAATGCCCACACGTAAAATATTCGAATGATATGAAATTAGTTCTATTTGTCTAATGCCTATCAAAGACGTGTGTAGCCCGCTTTCAAGACAGGAACAGTACCATGACTTTACCTTCAGATCTAAGACATTAAAGTGTTTAGTAATTCACTGCACTTCTGACCTCACTACGGAAACATCCTTTGTGTTACTTTTGATTATTTGTATGTGCATGCTTTAGTTAAGTCAATAGTTAGTTAATGTTTCGTTAAATAGTTAGTTTTTTCAGCATATTTAGATAGGTAATTAGATATTACTTAGTTAATTAATTAGTTATAGATGTGTAAGTCAATTATTTAGTCAATTCGTCAGTCGGTAATATAATTAATTAGATATTCGATAGTGGGAAGGTTATTTAATTAGTCAGTTTCTAAATTGTTAATTAGTAAGTTAATTGATTATTTAATACGTTGGTGAGTGAGTCAGATAGTTGTATATTTATTTAGTTATGTGTATGAGATAGTCATACATGTTTTAGTTATGTTGTCAGATATTAATTTACTAGTAGTTATTGCTTTATTTAAAAGGTAATAAGTGAGACAGATAGTTAGTGCTTTATGTAAATAGTTAATTTATTAGACAATACTGTATTTAAATAGTTAGCTAGATAGTTAGTTAGTGCGTTATTTAAATAGTTTAATAATTTGTTTTTAGATTTGTAGGTACGCAGTTGGTATCTTAAATAGTCAGTTAGTTAGATTAATAGTTAAATATTAAGTGTAATAATGAGGGAGGGAGGAAGAGAGGGAGGAATTAAATAAGTAATTTTAATAGATAATTAATTAATTAGTAAGTTTGTTTGCTTGTTAGTGAATTATTTATCTAATATGCTGATTATCAGTTTAGATGCTTAACGTTCTGCCTGAACAGAATGTTTGTGCAACTATTTTATTTTAATTTATTTTGTTTATTTGTCTTCTAATCTGTAAAACGTTACTTTCTTGAAGGTACTCTTTTCATAACTTTTTGTTCATAGTATTAAATTTTTACAGTAATTTTCATACTTTATTTCGAATAAAGATATGCTTCTTTAACTTTACGGGATTTCTGTCAGACAGCTGATTATTATAGTACATTCACAGTTTTGTTTTTGTACCTGTGTAATGTATTGTTACTTTCAGCTTTCCAGCCAGTATTGCATTGGTCCAAAATAAAGAGGTCAAGGTCAAGCCAATCATCTCTCACCGATTTCCACTCGAGAACGTGCCCGAAGCACTTGACGTCACAATGTATCGCAAAGGGTTGAAGGTCATAATTGACTGTTCGAAGACTCAGTTTGCATCCCAAAAATAAATTTAAAAATTTTCAGTTATCGCATATTCTTAAATAATTCGATGCAAAGTTCCAAATAAATATGTAAATGAAAGAACTGCGGTTCAAAGTCTTGTGTCATTTTATGTGGAGCTATATGTAATTACCATTCATGACATTCCCGCAAACATAGAGTCCTTTACGATCACTTCTTTTCCCCACAGGAATTGCGTGGAAACTTTTCATCTTCTTTATGTTCACAGTTTCTGTAGAGTTCCTGTGGGGCCTTCCTCCTTACTCTATTCTAGGAGGGTAGTAATGTTAAAAAAATAATAATAATATAGTGCAATCTGGAAAATGTCGCCAATTCAACAAAACAGCAATATCAACATGCAAGACAAAAACTAAGCGCATTTTCGATGTTTGGTACACACATACCAGGAGGTCAGTGAACAAAGTGCGCTTTCTTTTGAAACGGAAAATTACTTTTGTTTTACCTGTACGTTACATTCCACGTTACAGATAGGTAGGTAGATAGATAGAAAGACAGACAGACAGACAGACATAGATAGATAGATAGATAGATAGATAGATAGATAGATAGATAGATAGATAGATAGATAGATAGATAGATAGATAGATAGATAGATAGATAGATAGATAGATAGATAGATAGATAGATAGATGCTAACGTTTAAAACCGTTTAAGAATAATAGAAATTATGAATTGAAACCAATTGTGGGCTCAGTTTGAATCAGCTTTATTGGTAACTAGGTTCCCTAAATTTTTCTTTAGCTGTGTCCTTGAAATGAATTGCTTTACTTAAAATAATGTTACCATCTGAACGTATTTGATTTTCAAATCAGTCTTATCAGCATTTTAAGATCTGAGCAAACAGTTGCACAACATGCTGACGTAGATAAGTCGTCATACGCTATATACTTTATTGTCGTTGTTTGAGATACCCTGCAACCTAAATTAACAATGTTGAAACAACAGATAGATACAGGTGAAATGTTGATAATATGCACTGGAAGAGTAAGACTATGTTGTTTACAGAAACAGTATAGCTTTTATTATTAATTTATCATTAAAACTATGTAAGAACTATTTTCTTTGATGTTGGAACTATTTCATTTATATATTTTATATTTCATTCATGTTCTATATCGTCTGCACATAATTATGTTTATTCAAGTGTCCTCTAATAATGTGCATACAATTGTCAGTGAACTTTTCAAAATAAAAGCAAATAATTATTTTCCAGCATTATGTTCATCTTTACTATCATCATTCTTGATGTTATGATATTATTATTATCACCATTATTAAGCCTCTTTCCACGACTTCTGTTTGACTGTCGGTTGTGATCCAAGGTCTCGGAATCTTACCAAGATTCTGGGAGATCCAAGGTTTTACGGAGGATGTGGGCATTTCCGAGGAGCGATGCTTTGAGTAGTGTAGCCGAGTCTGTGGTTTCCAGGGAGTTTATTCAGATAGCCTTCCAATCCAGATGTTGTTTCCTAAGGCTCTTATCACTATAGATATCACTTTTGCTTTTACATTCCACAGTTTCTGAATTTCTAATCTGAGGTCTTGGTATGTTTCAATTTTTTCTCTTTCTTTTTTTGTTTTTTTGTTTCTAGTACTTGGATCAGCGACATCAATGATTGTTGCAGTTCTGTTGGAACTACAATGTCTGGAATCACCCGATCTGTTCTTGTTTCGAAACCCCACAGTATTTTGACTTCTTCTGTTTTGGTGACTGCTTTTGGTTGGTGCATCCATGCTCTTTCTGGGGATTTTATGCCATTGTTCTCACACAGATTTCTATGTATGTGTTTTGCCACTTCCTTGTGTCGTTTGGTTTATTCTGTTCCAGCCAAAACCTGACATCCAGATAATATGTGCTCTGTTGTCTCATCCATGGATATGCAGTCTACATTTAGAATCATTATCATTATCATTATTATTATTATTGTTGTTATTGTTGTTGTTGTTGTTTCTGTGACAAAAGCGCCACCTAGCTAATGGAAATTATTTTTTTTAAATTAATTAACCATCCATAACTAATTACAAGTGATGAGAATCTTAATTTATGTTATTAATAATCCTCCAGCAGACACTATCGAAATCATGGTGCGAAATTATATTTCAAGAAACCTTTTTGTTAAGACGGATATCAAAAGTGCACCATCCTACCCTCGATGTCAGCCATATTTATATCAAACACACACCACCCTATCCTCAGTATTCGAAAGTCGCAAGCATATAACTTAACCCAAACTCATAATCTTAACCTTAACAGTCCTATTACAACCGTGAGTCCTATTCGTCAGCACAGAGTTTTCTCCGCCAACTTCATGAACTCGTGCTAGGGTTCAGTTCCCTGTCTTACAAATTTCCTTCACTGCTCCGACTTCACACACAAAGCCGAGACCAGTGGGCGGTGCGCTTGTTCAAATTAATATGTTTAAATGGACCTTTTCCAAATCGCGAGTGTGTCGAGATGTGTGCATTCGGGTCAGTGAGATAAGTTCTTTGTATTTTTTTAAAATTCTAACACGAATGAGGTCAGATTCTTGGTGCGATGATTATCTACATTATGGGAACATTGTTAGTTCCTTTAGAAAAGCCATTCTATATTTCATACGAAATACAAATAAATCTGCGCTATTGACTACTTTCAAAGACTAAACTTGAGATTGTCGCTGACGTTGTCATGAAACATACACCATACACACACACACACACACACACACACACACACACACACACACACACACACACACACACACAAACCACACAGGCACGCACGGTGAAGACTACAGAGACCTTGCATGCACCTATGTCATTGTTTGCTTCAGAACATTCCTGTACTACTAACGTCACTATTTGTGTGACTTTTTAAAAAGCCTTATGCCTGTTTACATTGTTGTGGTCTTCGTTGTACACCCACCCACCATCATGTTGGTGTTGTTATTGTAAAAGTGTGATGTTGATATAATAGAGCCATGTCGGTTTTAAGCCTGAGCTTATCTTCAAAAGTTACAGGTAACGTCGGGCCGAAATATGTCGACGTTTGTTTACTTATTACCAAGTAGAAAGCACATTATTTACCACTTGTATTCAAATGCTATTTATCGTGAGGTCAAGCCGAACTATTATCTTACAATGAATACTTAAGCATTAGAGAAAGGCTAAGGGAGGTAACGACTCATATAAACACAGACGATAACCTATAAAACTGCTGTGTTTTGATATGATGACGTAAGCGGAGGCTACTCTAGAGGCAAGAAAAGTATAAATAAGACAGGGACTTAGCAACGTATTTAGTGGGATCTTGGAAGACAAGATATCTTGGCAGTCCTACACACAGAAAGGTCTGCTTCGATTCCTGTGCGGTTTGGGAGTTGGGTTTCCGTTAAAATGCTTGTTCGCCTTCTCGTCTGTTTGGCTTTCAGCCAGCTCCTTCTTTGTGCTGGTAAGTATACAAAACTGATAGGCAGCATACTAATTTGCACGCTTCATTATACATAATAGACACAGAACTAACAATTTACATTATAAGTGCGGTCTTAGACATAATAGATACAGAACTAAAAACTAATATTACAAAGCGCGGTCTTAGACATAATAGACAGAGAACTAACAATTTACATTACAAGCGCGGTCTTAGACATAATAGACACGGAACTAACAATTTACATTACAAGCGCGGTCTTAGACATAATAGACAGAGAACTAACAATATGCATTGCAAGCAAGATTTTAGACATACTAGACAGAAAACTAACAATTTACATTGTAAGCAATGTCTTAGATATAATAGATACAGAACTACCAAAATGTATTGCAAGCAATAGCCGTAGACATAATAGATACAGAACAAACAATTTACACTGCAGGCGCATCTCTGACATAAAATGCAGAATTAAAAATGTCATTTCAGGAGCAGTCTTAATTAGAGACTAAAACACCAGAACTAATTTTTGTTGTTGTTATTGGTAGTAGTAGTAGTAGTATTGAAGTTATGAACAAAGACTTCGGCTCCCCCATTCTGTCTCCTTATAGTCTGCTAGTCTATAAACTCTACACGAGACATTATCTTTGCATCGTCCGATTGGTTATTTATTTTCACGTGACCAAAAGGTGTGAGGAGCATATGCTACAACGAGATGCGGACCGAGTTTCGCTGCTACGACACCGCAGCGCCCTACACCAACACCAACGGTCACCTTCCGGTGTCCCCATCTCAAATGCACCTGCAGTTCCTCCTGTACACCAACAGCAACCCCACGACCGCCCAGACCCTCAACCCAATGGACGCCAACTCCATTCGTAACTCGCACTTCGATGTGAACCGTGACACCAAAATCATAGTTCACGGGTTTACGGACTCCGGACGTACATCCTGGGTTGTAGACATGACTAGAGAGCTCCTTCAGAAGGTAAGTATCAGGTGCGTTGACCATGTGAGTATTTGCGGGAGGGGACGTGGAAAAGGGAGATTATGCTCATTATTTATCTAAACAAATTTTAAACATCTTGCATGAATAGATCTGTAAGTGTATGTAGGTGTGAAGGCTTAATTAAGAATGGACTCAAACAGGTTTTCTGTCGAAGCTCATTCTGATGTTCGTATTTACATCCTCTAGGACAGTTTAGAGATGAAGGTGACTGGGTCTTTCTCGATGCTTCGTTTAATGATATGTTTACTCAACACGGCCATTTGACTTAAAGCAAATTCAAGTAATTGTTCGCGTAATCAACAGTACACGACTGCTTTAAGCGTCATTGAAAACATTTATACCATCGAGAGAAAGTCATGCAGGACAAAGAATAGACAAATATTAAAATTAACCCTCAATATATAACTGCGTGTGTGCCTGAGAATGTGTAAGCACAGACAGAATATTGACAACATAAAGCAGAAATCAAACACGTCATTCAAAAAGGAAGATTAAAAGAAAGTAAAAAAAGAAAGTAAAAAAGTAATGCGCCATAATTGCGTCGCAAACAAACAAATAATACTGTAGAGCTGCCTATCAGTTTTGCTTTTATGTGCCGTTATAAGACCTTAATAGTATACTCACATCTTGGATAGACCTTTATGATATTTATTGTAAACATTGTGAGTGTGGTGAATAGACTTTATGTGCAGCATTTGTTGAAAACATTCCGAGTGTAGTGAGTAGGTTTTGTGTGCGATATTTATTGGAAACATTCCGAGTGTAGTGAGTGGGATTTGTGTGCGATATTTATTGAAAACATTCCGAGTGTAGTGAGTGGGTTTTGTGTGCGATATTTATTGGAAACATTCCGAGTGTAGTGAGTGGGTTTTGTGTGCGATATTTATTGGAAGCATTCCGAGTGTAGTGAGTGGGTTTTGTGTGCGATATTTATTGGAAGCATTCCGAGTGTAGTGAGTGGGTTTTGTATGCGATATTTATATAGAGTGGGTTTTGTGTGCGATATTTATTGGAAACATTCCGAGTGTAGTGAGTGGGTTTTGTGTGCGATATTTATTGGAAACATTCCGAGTGTAGTGAGTGGGATTTGTGTGCGATATTTATTGGAAACATTCCTTTGTAGTGAGTGGGTTTTAAAACAACATGTCTGTGTTGCAGCACGTGAACGTTATTGCAGTCGACTGGGCGCAGGGCGCGGCGGGTCCCAACTACTTCCAAGCTGCGGCTAATACCCGAGTTGTTGGCGCCGAAATCGCCACTCTCATTTTGACAGCCGGCTCCCTAGGTGTTACCCCGTCCAGATTCCACATCATTGGACACTCGCTTGGTGCACATATTGCGGGGTATGCCGGCGAGAAACTTCACACACTCGGCAGAATCACAGGTAAACAAATTTGTTCTTATATTGCCAAGTTTCTCGAAGATGTGTTTTACAAACTACTGAAGATTATGTCAACATTCTCTATACTTCGCTACATATCATTACCATCAGCATAATTCTAGCTAGCTTCAGTTTGTTTTTAAAATGTCTACTTTTGTTTCTTTCCCATTTTATTGTATTACATTCAGTCATCTTCAAGAAACTCATTTAATTTACTTCACTGTGTAAGCAACGCTGTCAATGAACACGTTATGTGAGGCAATGCTGTAAGTAAATAAATAAACACTAGTAGTAAAAATCAGTGAGTATACAAATAAATACTGGTAGAAAAAATAATGGGGGGAAGGCAATGGTATAAGTAAACAAATAAATACTGGTAGAAAAATTAGGGGGGGGGCTATGGTGTAAGTAAACAAATAACTACTGGTAGAAAAAATAATATGGGGCAATGATGTAGGTACACAATTAAACACTGGTAGAAAAGTTATTGAAAAATGGTGCACAGTAAATTTCATAGATCATTCCAGAAATTGCAACAGAAACTTTGATTAACAGTGATGAAATTTAATTATGCAGATCTTTACTTTCCTAAGGGAAGTTTAATTGACAGTACTGAAATGGTAACAATTGTAGAATGTTACATTGCAAAGTTTAATTGACAGTACTGAAATGGTAACAATTGTAGAATGTTACATTGCAAAGTTTGATTGACAGTACTGAAATGGTAACAATTGTAGAATGTTACATTGCAAAGTTTAATTGACAGTACTGAAATGGTAACAATTGTAGAATGTTACATTGCAAAGTTTAATTGACAGTACTGAAATGGTAACAATTGTAGAATGTTACATTGCAAAGTTTGATTGACAGTACTGAAATGGTAACAATTGTAGAATGTTACATTGAAAAGGAATCTTTAATGACACTGCTATAACACAATTGTGCAAATCTTTACATTGCAAAGGAATCTTTTTAAAGACACTGCTAAAACACAGCTGTGTTAATCTTTACATTGCAACGGAATATTTAAACAAACTGCTAAAACACAACTGTGCAAATCTTTACATTGCAAATGAATCTTTAAAGACACTGTTACAACACAACTGTGTAAATCTTTACAAAGGAAACGGTTGGTATTCAGCTATGTGGATCCTTACATTTTAAAGAAAACTTTAACCAACAACCCTGAAATTCAATTATATGGATCCTTACATTTTAAAGAAAACAACGGTACTCGTATGTAAAGAGAGTGCAAAATCTGTAAATAAATTTGCATTTAAACATAATGCTTATGGACAAGTGCAAATCTATTTCAATTTTATGTCTGGTAATAAAGATGAAAACCCAACAAACACGTGTCAAAAGCATTCTAAATATATAATGACAGATTAATGGCTACAAATACACGAATAGCATGTCAGTACATTGAACTACAAACACCCCAATCATGTCAGAATAGTGAACTACAAACAACCCAATCATGCCAGAACAGTGAACTACAAACAACCCAATCATGCCAGAACAGTGAACTAAAAAACACCCCCAATCATACCAGAACAGTGAACTACAAACACCCCAATCATACCAGAACTGTGAACCACGAACACCCCAATCATATCAGAACAGTGAACTACGAACACCCCAAATTAAATCAGAATAGTGAAATGCAAATGCCCCACACACAAAAAATAAATAGGTAAATAATAATAATAATACAGCATCAACAAAATATGCAGGGAGAAGTGAAGTCCAAAATTAAGAGAGATTATGAAAAACGAATTAGACAAGTCCTGAAGTCCAAGCTAAATGGGGATAAGAAAATGCAAGCCCTTAACGAATACGCAGTACATGTAGTCAGCTACACTGGATGTATCATACATTGGACAACAAATGAAATAAACGAACTGAACAGAAAAAGAAACTATTCACAATATATAAAGCCTTACATCCCAAAGCAGAAGTAGACAGGTTCTCAAATTATTCCAAATGCAGACTCTACAAATCCATGGATGAAATAACAGAACACAAACTATTTGGATGTCTGGTTCTGGCTGGAACAAAATACACCAAAAGCACTAATAGTACATACCATATAACTCCCTTCCATCAGGCTCATGGTTAGCGACACTGACATTACAATAATACAACATGCCATTTCATCAGGCATTTGGCCATCTTGACAGATTAAATTATGAAATTCAATAGTATCAGAGACGACTGTCGGGCGACGGCAGAACTAAATACAAACTATCAGACACTTGGCCATCGAGCTTTGATAGTTTACAACAAAATACACATGTACCATACTTCTCTTATTCTTACTGCCGTTCCTTCCTGTGTTGATGTGCGGGGGTGGGGCGGTGTATGCGTGTGCACTTATGTGCATGTGTATATATATATATATACCTATATGTATGAGTGTGTGTACTTATTTGTATATACGTATTTTCAGGACTAGACCCTGCGGCACCATTGTTTGAAGGTTTTGACATCCGTGTGAAACTAAACCGAGGTGATGCTGCCTTCGTGGACGTCATTCACACGGATGCAGAGCCGTTGATCGAACTGGGTATAAGTGCAACATAGAAATGTTCTGGTGACATAAGTCACTTCAGACAATCTTTGCACAGATAGATAGATAAACAGACAGACAGACAGACAGACAGACAGATGGATGGATGGATGAATGGATGGATGGATGGATAGATAGATAGATAGACAGATAGACAGACAGAGAGAAAGAGATAGATGGATGGATGGAGAGAGAGAGAGAGAGATGGATGGATAGATAGAGAGAGAGAGATGGATGGATGGATAGATAGATAGATAGATAGATAGATAGACAGACAGACAGAGATGGATGGATGGATGGGTGGATGGATGGATAGATAGATATATAGATAGATAGATAGATAGATAGATAGATAGATAGATAGATAGATAGATAGATAGATAGATAGATAGATAGATAGATAGATAGATAGATGAGTTGAATGTTGCATATTGTCCGTGTATGAGTACGTTGTTACTCATGCGATGAATGTGAAAATTGTCTGTTGCATATTTGAGTGTGGGTGTTTTAAGGTCTGTGAAATACGTGTGATGATTTTGTGATGAATATGAATACAGTATATTGTATATTCTGCTAGTATTGCACAGGACTAGTGTGTGTTTTAAGATCTGTGAAATACATGTGATGATTTTGTGATGAATATGAATACAGTAATTGTATATTTTGCTGGTATTTCTTATTATAAATCTATCTGATGAGTGTTCAGGTTTTTTGTTGTCTCTATGAGTGTCAGTGTTGTGAAAGATTAGTACTGAGGTATTATTGTCTACAGGAGTGTCAGTGTTATGGGAAATGAGTGTTTGTGTTTTGTTGTGTGTAGAAGTGTCAGTATTGTAGGAGATAAGTGTTAGTGTTTTGTTGTGTGTAGAAGTGTCAGTATTGTAGGAGATATGTGTTACTGTTTTGTTGTGTGTAGGAGTGTCAGTGTTGTAAGAGATTAGTGTTGGTATTGTAGGAGATATGTGTTACTGTTTTGTTGTGTGTAGGAGTGTCAGTGTTGTAAGAGATTAGTGTTGGTGTTTGGTTGTGTGTAGGAGTGTCAGTGTTTTGTTCTGTATAGGAGTGTCAGTATTCTAAGAGATTAGTGTTAGTGTTTTCTTGTTTAAAGGAGTCTCGGTGTTATAAGAGATTAGTATTGATTTATGATTTAATTTTTTGCTATTGTTAGCAATTGTGTCTTGTCAGTTGTGTAAGAGTTCAGAGAAGCAGGTGATGCCGAGTCATCTTACAAACAAATCACTTCTGAAAATGCAACTAAGAACTGAGTACAAAAATAATTTGATTATCTAAAAATAAGACATAATGTATTTTCTTAAACAATGATTTGTTGAAATATAACTTCAAATAAAATAACTGTTGGACATGCTTCTTAGGCGCCGGCACTGACGAGATGGTAGGTCATGTTGACTTCTTCCCCAATGGTGGCCATAACCAGCCCGGATGTCCGACTGATAAGTTCAGTTGGACGAATCTTCTATCCGGACAAATTAATCGTTAGTATATTTTTTTCCATTTCTTCCTTGTCCTTCGATTTGTAGTGTGATTGAAACTTGGATGGAGAGTTGTATTATTTTAAATAAAACATAATTTTATTATTGTTCGCTGGCAATGTTTACATTCACTTTTATTCTTTTCCCTTCAGAGCTGACGGATTCCATCGCCTGCAGCCACAACCGTGCGACGAGTTACTTCACAGCTAGCATCAACGACAACACCTTCGTCAGCTACCCGTGTGCCAGTCTCACTGCGTACAGCGCTGGAACGTGCCAGTCTTGCGGATCCGGGTGCGGAAACATGGGGTATCTCGCTTCCCCGTCCTTGCATGGCCTTTATGTGTTGCATACGGGTGCCCAGTATCCATACTAAGAGAAAGACAGATCTATCCATACTAAGAGGTACAATAACACTAACGCACCAATAACCGTTCAAAGGCATCTGCATTCGTGACACCAGAATTCATACTTTACAGTTGTAACTGAGACAACAGCGTTCATATTAAGCCACCAGAACCCATACATAGACAGTTGTAGCTGAGACAACATAATTCATACATAAGACACCAGAATCCATACTTAGACAATTATAGCTGAAACAGCAGTATTCATACTAAGATACCAGAATCCATATTTAGTTGTACCCACGATGAGACAACAGTGGTCATTAGCATAAGACATTAGCATCCATACTTAGGCACGTAGCCGTGATGAAACAACACTATGAATACTAAGACACCAGAATCCATACTTAGATAATTGTTTCCATGATGAGAGAACAGTATTCATATTGAGACACCAGAATTCATACATGTACAATCGTATCCATATTGGGACAACAGTATTTACACAAAGCCTCAAAATCCATACTTAGCTATAGCCATAGTGAGACTACAGTATTCGTAGTCCGACATCAGAATCCATACTTAGTTGTATCCATGCTGAGGCAACAATATTCATACAAAGACATCAAAATCTATACAATAAGTCATCAAAATCCATACTTAGTTGAGACAATATTATTCATACTAAGACTTCGGAATCCATACTTAGTTGAGACACCAATATTTGTACTAAGAAGCTCTGTCAGATCTAAGAGAACTGCATCTATGCTACGATAGCAGTATTCATGCTAAATTCATGCTAGAACCCATGCTAACAATTGCATGCATCTAAATCAAATGCGCCCAATCTTGTCATAAGCACACAGAAACATCTTTATCCATACTATGGCTGACATGTGAATTCTACAATGACAGTATTTCATTCTTCAATATCAAATCCCCTACTATTATATTCATTATTTGGAAAATAAAAAATCTAATTATCATATTTTGCAAAGAATTATCTCCCCAACATCAACTCCCCTATAATCCATAGTGAGCTATTATATAGAGTGCAACCGCAATTTTATGAGTGCTGCTAAATATTATCATTCATAATAATTTACAATTATGTCATTTTATTACATAATGTATATCAGGGATTATGTGGATGTTCTCTGTCAGAACTGAGACGTAAACTGGCTTTAAGACTGTATTATTTTATAATAAATACATAGTAACATCTTGCATTTGTTGATTTGTTGTGAGAGTTTTTCCTGGTGTGCTTGTTTGTTTGTGTGTTTGTTTGTTTGAGTGCTTGTTTGTGTGTGTGTTTGTTTGTTTGAGTAACCGAATGACTAAAGGTATGGACCGAATAAATGTTTGGTGTTTCAATGCTTAACGTGTAATGACTGACTGACTTAAACTTATGAGTGACTCACTGCGCAACGTGTAATGACTGACTGACTTAAACTTATGAGTGACTCACTGCGTAACGTGTAATGACTGACTGACTTAAACTTATGAGTGACTCACTGCGTAACGTGTAATGACTGACTGACTTAAACTTATGAGTGACTCACTGCTTAACGTGTAATGACTGACTGACTTAAACTTATGAGTGACTCACTGCTTAACGTGTAATGACTGACTGACTTAAACTTATGAGTGACTCACTGCGTAACGTGTAATGACTGACTGACTTAAACTTATGAGTGACTCACTGCTTAACGTGTTATGACTGACTGACTTAAACTTATGAGTGACTCACTGCGTAGCTTCCTCCGAAAGTGGTGGCTATATCTTGCAGGTGGTTTTAAAAGGGAGACAACCATGACTTTGTTTGAAGAAAAAAGCATAATTATTAATGTAATATTTATAGAACGTTTCATTCTTTTTTACAGAATGTAATGTTAACAAACCGAACAATCCTGAAAATCAGTATAGTTTGCGTGTCTGTGTATTTTGTCTTTGAGTACACATTGTGTGTGGTGAGCATTGTGTCTGTGTTACTGTGTTGCGTTAACAGTGTAATGTGTCTGTTAATGCGTGCTGTGTGTGGTGAGTATTGTGTTGTGTTCGTGTCCTCGGCTGAGCATATGGTCGATTCTTCTTAGTCTAACATACATACTTTCCGCTTTTATTCTTCCCTCACTTCCTGTCAACGATAACATTCTGTGTAAATCACGCTAAAGTGCGACGATCATCTCCCTTATATACTGCACCTCTAAAAGGGCCGCTACTCTCAGCATTCAGGAATTGGGGAGTGGGCGAAGATCGATTAAAGAAATATGTCGATGAACAAGTCTCGATACGAACCCATGATCTGCATGCGGGGTTAGCGCCCTTTTCTCATAGATACTATACTCCTCGTGGTAACCAATCTATTTCTGTCTTGAGGAGGCAAAACAGATGGAAATGATAAAGAGGTGGTGGTGGTTCTTGTACTGGTGCTGGTGGTAGAGGTGCTGCTAGTGGAGCTTGTCCTAGTTGTGGTGATTTAAGCTACTTGATTAAATGATAGTTAACAAAGTTAAACGTTATAGCTCACCAGTCTGAATCGAGATTTGAAACTTCTTCAGCTATTAATTAACTTTCAGACTGAAGAGTAGTTTTACAAGAGTGTGCATAGCTTTCATTTACATTAAGACACATTCTTTGAATAACGCGTTCAAGTCAAACCCTCAAACACACTGTGTCAAGGTAGTTCGTGCAAAACGTTCAGGTCCGATTGATGCGATCTTTTTGATACGAAATGGCGTCGTGTTTTGTCCCTAAATCGTGTCATGTTTTATTTCCAAAGCATGTCAAGATTTATCTCCAAATTGAGCCATGTTTTATTTCCAAAGCATGTCAAGATTTATCTCCAAATTGTGCTCTGTTTTAACCACATGTCTTCCGCATCGTGTCATGTTTTGTCTATAAATCGTGTTTTGTAGTATTTCCAAAGCGTACGATGTTTTATCTCCACGTCGTGTCATGTTTTGTCCAAGATCTTCTACATCATGTCATGTTTTGTCTTTAAATTGTGTCATGTTTTGTACCTAAATCTTCTGCATCGTGTCATGTTTTGTCCCCCATACCTTCTCTAAGACTTCTTTAAACATGCTATTCAAACCAAAATCACACTTTTCACAGCTTGTGTTATAAAATACGATCTCTGATAGACTAGCTCATACCTGACTTTCGTTTACAACCCCCCCCCCAAACTCTAATATCAAACACTATCTCTGATAGACTATCTCATGCCAGCCATTTGTATTCAAATCCCCCCAAACTCTATTATAAAACGCGATCTCTGATAGACTAGCTCATGACTGACTTTCCTTTACAAACTCCCACAACGTCTTTTATAAAACGCGATCTCTGATAGACTAGCTCATGACTGACTTTCGTTTACAAACTCCCACAACGTCTTTTATAAAACGCGATCTCTGATAGAGTAGCTCATACATAAGTTATCTTTAAAATACACATTCATTCTCTGATCGGCCTGTCATAAACTTTCCTTCCCAGACTTTCTTTCTTTTTCTACGTTAACACATTTTTCTTGTTGGGCAAAGTACAGTCGAGAAACTGTAAATATTTGCGTCAAACGGTTGCAGGCATCTGCAATAAAGATTTACAGGAACACTCATCCGTTGCACACATGAGTGCACTGACCAATAAAAAAATTGCCTCACGGTGATTATATTTCCATTTCACCTTCTTGATTAATTTCACGACATTGTATTGACTGTAAACCATAGAACAGTACGTTGTTTCTTCCCTTGCACTGTAAAAACATGAAGGAAATGTTTCCATTTTACTTTCCTAAACAGCAGATTACCAAGTGGAGTTCTCTTTTTATCCAGATAATGAGTTTGTCGAGCGCTCAAGAAAAACGAAAGGGACCAAGAGAGTAGATTGTCGCGACTCTATTATCTAGGCGTACGGATTGGGCTACAGATCGATATGCAGATCAATTGGTTGCAGATCGAAATGTGCTGATCAATTTGTCTCGTTCCTGGATACGATGCTTTGTCCGAAGATCAGTTTGTAAAGGCGCTTCCTTACACACGATTTCCAGTGTGTGGCTTCTTGTCTGAACGTAGCCGTGAACATCCCTGCACAGATATACAGACAGAAAAATACTGAAGCAAGTTTGTCTTTGTTCATATGCTGCAGTTTGCTTAATAATGGTACTGCAGACGGCATGATAAGAATCAATTCTGAATTTGGATAAGCATAGTTTTTAAAAAAGAAGAAAAGTAACCGACTTAAATTCAGTTAAGCATCAAAACAGGACTGCAGTAGACAAGCAAAAGTGCGTACTTGCTTTTAATTAACGTAAAATTTAAACGAAATCAATACTGACCGTATACAACTGGGTCAATGCATGAATTAGAAACAGCAAATATTAATAATGCCCTATGAACTCTTGCATCCAGATGTTTCATCAAATCTCTGTTAAAGAGAAAGCAAAAAATAATTTAGATAGATAGATTGATAGATAGATAGATAGATAGATAGATAGATAGATAGATAGATAGATAGATAGATAGATAGATAGATAGATAGATAGATAGATAGATAGATAGATAGATAGATAGATAGATAGATAGATAGATAGATAGAACGTCTGCTTTCCACTTTTACTGATGTCTCAGAAAGGCGCAGGCTACGAGGAAAAGATTTATATTCTAGAAAATAGATATAGTATCAACAGAGACTAGAAATTAAGCATTTTTGCCAGACAGCGGCAAAAAAAACAAAAACCCTACTTTATTCGATTTTAAAATGCCAAAGAATCGTCAGTTTTCGTGATCTGTAGGACTGAATAAATACCACTAGTTTGGGTGAAAACCACAGACGTATTTCACCACGAACAATAGGGAAAGCCTAGTCTCTGATTTTCTGTGTTACTGCCTTGTCTTCCTATGGATAGATGGACAACATTGAAGTGTGTGTGGTGGTGGGGACCTCAAAGGCCAAACAGCATACGTCCCAAAAGTAACAGGAACCTTGTGTGCGTCCTACCAGACGGACGTAGTTTACGGATCTGTCAAAGGGACATAAGTAGGCCCGCGTACCTTTACTTTATTCATCGAAAAGACGCACGCGGCAATTATTTGCAAGTTGACTCTAAATAAGATTTCTTTCCTTTTCATCGGTAATTAACATAGCATCACTATTTATCAAGTATTAATTCGCGGGGTGGTGGTGGGGGGGTGGAAGGAATTTTTTTTAAGTTGTTTAATTTGCGTTGCTTTCTTTTACATAGTATTTAATTATATCCATAGAGTCTTAAATCAGCTATGTATGTATGTGTATGTTTATTTTTTAATAGTTACTCTGGTAACCTACAAGATAAGTGTAGAAAGAAAGAAACAAACAAACAAACAAACAAACAAACAAACAAACAAAGAAGAAAGAAAGAAAGAAACAAGCAAACAAACAAACTAGAAAAGAAAGATTTTTGCCGTTTTTCGTATCTCGACATTATTATTTTTATGGTTTTTAACTAATAATGGATTTTTTTAGAAAGGCTAATTATTTATGCTTGTGATATGGTCGATAGATTAAAAGTGAGTGCTGAGGTAAGCCAGATTTTAGTGGTCTGCAAAGTGTAAAACGTTATATTATATAACAACAATTGCCTTCCGAAGATATATCAAATAGAACTTATGTATAAAATGAAAAAATTATATTTCATTTGCAAACAAAAGGAATTATTTGTATTTTTTTCTAAACCTACATAAAGACAAATGGACTTTTATTATTAGCGTGTGAAATACTGAAAGAAAAGCACTTTATATTTTCTTATAGTTTCTATATTGGGAATAATGGTTCACTTTTGTTTCTGGCATAGTTTGCTATATTCTTTTGTTTGTTGTTTTTACTTTCCATGCAATAAATAAATGCAATCTTTCTCAAGGAACTTGTTTAAATTGATCATTTAAAAAAATAATACATGTGCTTGACTGAAGTCTGTTCAAATACTTTCGCAAGAGCAAACATCATAACCGAATTACGTGAGTGGTGTGCGCTCTGCCAAAAATAGCATTTCTTTTGGAACTTGTCTACACTTGAGAAGTACGCGTTTCCGTGCACCCAGTAATCTGTCACTGCATCACTCAACTCTTCATGCTCATCCAGCGTTAGCCAATATCCGTTTCTAGCACCACTCCTTCAGTATGATTTATTGTAAACCTGCTATGTGATATGTTTGTTTTCAATAATTTCGTTACAAATTCTAACTTGGTAAATCAATGTGAACTGGCGCCCGCTGTATGAGTGCATGTGTATTTGATGACACTATAAGAAGTCAGTTTCAAGCTTCAATGTATGTAACTGGGGCAAAGGATGTGTGTAATAGACAATGTGTGTGTGTGTGTGTGTGTGTGTGTGTGTGTGTGTGTGTGTATGTGTGAGCACTTGAAACTGTAAATAGCTTTCACTTTGACACAGTAAACAAAATTACTACTTTAACACAGTCACAATTGTTATTACATTGGCAGGGTAATCGTAGCACATTGACACACTTGAAATATTAACGCACTGACAAAGCGAATATAGTTATCATTTCAGCAAGAAAAGCATAGCACATTGTCACAGTAAATATAGCTATCAGTAATCATAATACGTTGACACAATAAACATAACGCGTACACAGTAAAAATAGCTATCAGTAATCATACGTTGACATAAACCGGTAACGCGTACACGCGTAAAATAAAAAATTAGCACGTTGACACAATGCATATGACTACACACTGACACAATAAACACAGTTAGCACGTTGACAAATAAACATAGCATTATGACAGTAAACATAATTATAATACACTTCAAAATAACTAGTAAGCTGACAAATCAAATATAGTAAGCAATTTGATAAAGTAAACATTATTTTAATAGACTTCAACATAGCTAGTAAGTTGACAAAGCAAATATAGTAAGCACGTTGATACAGTAAACACATATTTTGTAAACAGCCACCATAGTTATTGTAGTACACAGTCAATACAGCACATTGACACAGTAAAATAATTAGTAGTTTGACACAGCACAAATAGTTATAGTACACATTAAACTTAGCATATTGACAGACTTATCATAGTTAACACATTGACACAGTAAACATATTTCGAGCGTAGACACAGTACACATAATTAACATGCTGACACAGCAAACATATGTGGCACGTTGACATACTATAAATAGTATGTTAACTCAGTAAACATAGTTGACACATTTAACACGCTGACTCAGCAAACTGAATTAATACCGTGACATACTATGAATACTTGTCACAGTAAATATACTTAACACGTTAACTCGGTAAATGCAGTTAGCACATTAACTTGGTAAACGTAGCTAGCACGTTAACTCGGTAAATGCAGTTAACACATTAACTTGGTAAACGTAGCTAACACGTTTAACTCGGTAAATGTAGTTAACACGTTAACTCGGTAAATGTAGTTAACACGTTAACTCAGTAAATGCAGTTAACACGTTAACTCAGTAAATGTATTAACATTTATAATGCTAACACGCTTTGTATGCACTCTGATCGCGCTGAAAAGGAAGAATTGCTATAATTCCTGATAATTTTCAATTAAATATAAATACGTTTGCACAGTTCTGTGTGAGCAACAGCACACATTGCAGCAAGGAATTTTCAAAGAAAACTTTCCTTTTCTTTGTCCACACGGTCACGTTTCAGTTGCGCCGTGGAACCCAGCAAGGCGGACAACTCTCGATGCTCTGAGTAGCAAGGGTAGCGGCACCAGCGAGACACTTGAAGAATATAGCTAGTTTTCCTGTAATGCAGCTGCAGGGTACTCTTGGAAACCAATTTCATGCGCTTCGATCGCAACCACTACAGTAGTTTTCGCATGAGACAAGCAGACACAGGAAACACAAACCTGCGCGATAGCAACATGATTCTATCACGAATTAAAGAGGGTCTGGCAGTTTAATTTCCTCCTCTAGTGACTTGTTCTTAGAGACCGTTTTTGCCCAAATATTCTTTTAATGTGCAAGTCAATAAAATAGATGCTTTGGGATCCTGTTGTGTTTGATTTTTTACTTCAACAAACGCGTAATTTTTTCTCACTAAATAAATCTAGAAGAAGCATCAAAATAAATAAATAAATATTTTTTGAGATTTTAATCAATGGAATCTTTGAATAAGGAAATATGAACGATACTGAAATGTAATTTTAAAATGTTCTATTTGGAAAAACTCCGATTAAATTGTTCAAACTAGTTCAATATTGTTTACATCTGGAATTTTTTTAATTAGCTGGGAATATATGTTCTTAATTGGAATTTATACGTTTGGAAATTTTTTAACCAATTGGAAATAATATGATTTGGAACCTTTAATTAATTTAATTATATGACTAGACCTTTTCTATGTAATTGGAAATCATACGACAAATAATGTCTACAAATTATTAGTCATATGGCTGGAAACTTTAACTAATTCGAAATAATAGGACTGGAATTTTTTTTGCCAACTGGAAATAAAACGACTAAAATATGCTTGCTAATTAGAAGTCAAATGGCTGGCAATTTTTAACGTTAACTAATTAAAAATAATAGGATTGGAATTTTTAACTAACTGGAAATAATACGACTAAAATATGTTTGCTAATTAAAAGTCATACGACTGGACATTTTTTACTTTTTAACTACTTAAATAATACGACTGGAATTTTCGTGTGTTTGTGAATTAGAAAAATACCACTTTCAAACACTTTAACATAAATTTTAAAAGTTATGCATCTGCTTTAAACTCTTCAATTTATAATTAATAAAATGACGGTTATAAATGTTAAACGTTATGTTCAAATACGTTACAGCGAAATGTTCAACATATTGCGAATTTTAGCACCAACATTTCCCTTCATCTCACTTCGAAATATAACGAACTTTCATCTTTAAATGAACAGTTCGTTACGAACACGTCTTGGACAGCGTAATATTTTCCACAGAAATAGAAAGCGTGAATTCTTGAATACGTCTCATTTTGTGATAATATCACGTTCTTGCTTTCAGGCAGAGAATTGGCGAAATGCCCAGGTCCCGGAAGTGCCTGTTTACTTCATGTAATGACGCCAGGGACATTGGGTGCGCAGTCCGTGCTTGAAATGCTTTCGGTTGACAAAGATGACATCATTGACAGTGATATATATTATTGAAATATCAAAGATAATGTGCGGCTGTCTGCGAGGGTTATCATGTGCTGTAGGGGAGACAATAAATACATGGGAGAAATAAGGTTTTCAGTTTTTATGTGAAGTTGTGGGGATGGGCAGATGGGTAACTTACGATAATTGCTAATTTCGCCTCGTGCTTAACTCATAATCTTGGCCAATCTTCTTTATCCCTCATTCCTAGCTGGTGTATTTTCATTGGTTCATTTTTCTTATTTTATTTTATTTCTTATATTTGGCTTGGCGCGTTTGTGCTGACAAACGTGACAAACATGTAATGCTAATTCAAACTAAATTATATTGCCACTGGATTCAGATAGATAGATAGATGGATGGATGGACGGACGGACGGACGGACGGATGGACGGATGGACAGACAGACAGACAGACAGACAGACAGACAGATAGATAGATAGATAGATAGATAGATAGATAGATAGATAGATAGATAGATAGATAGATAGATAGATAGATAGATAGATCACTCATCAGGTCTCGCTTTAGTATTAATCCGAAATCCTCTTCCTTATTTTCAGTCGTTTTTCTGTCGTTTTCAGTTAAACTTTACCCCTCAAAACGCATTTCTTTTAATTGTCTGACATTGTGATTTGGGTTGTTTGGTGTTAAAAGTACGATTTTAAATAATACTCACTTGTTAAACCAGTTCATGCAGAGAATGAAAAAGTAAGGGGTCCAGCACGTGATGAACATAATTACTGCAAAACGAAAATGGGCCATTAGTCTAATAACTGAAATATCATTCGACATAAATATGTTCACAGAAAGTTTGTAAAACGTTAAATTAAAACAAGAAATGTTCAAAGAAATGACACATGCAACGTGCGTCAATAAAGACACAACTAGCACATGTAGCGGTGCTTCCGACATCCGGTTCAAATGCAGATTTTGTTTCCTGCCAGACATTAAATTCCTACTACGTTCTTGTGATCATTTAAAGGAGCTAGTTTAAAATAATGCTTTAACAATAGCAGAAATTATAAACAAAGCAAAATGTCAAGATGAATAATTTTGAATAAAGTTATATTTCTCTCTCGCTATCTCTCCCTTTCTTGCATTTAATGAGTAATGTAAAAGTATGAGTTTGAAAAGCAAACGGGGTCCAACGTTTTCCAGTATTTATCACAACTATTCTGCTTTACAAGACTCCTTACTTTATCCTTTTCCCCCCATCTCGACATAATGCTTTGTAATTCATTTTCTAATGATTCCCCTAGTTTGTGTATTCCTTTGAAAGTTGTACGTAGTCACTTCCAATAAATCTCTGTGTATCCTTTTGAGGTCGTATGTAGTATCTTCCAAGAATCCCAAGTCGGTGTAGACTGTAGACCTTTGAAATTTGTTCGAGCCATACAAATGGTGTAGACAATAAACAATAGACATCGGTTTAGAAATGTGAGGAGTTGTCGAACCTAGCATTTACTCGTTCCCGTTTATGAGTCAGGAGCATTGTCTTAAATCTTTTACCA
Organism: Sinotaia quadrata; assembly: GCA_028829895.1. Classification (NCBI taxonomy): domain Eukaryota; kingdom Metazoa; phylum Mollusca; class Gastropoda; order Architaenioglossa; family Viviparidae; genus Sinotaia; species Sinotaia quadrata. The sequence continues at coordinate 129,019,046 of CM054177.1, read as the reverse complement.
CTTTCATCATTTCCTCAGAGACTGAAATCCTGCCTGGCTTCGGAAACTTCTTACAACGGTGCTTAGAAGATGTATATGTGTTTCGTTTATGATGTCGACCCCTTCCCCACACCCACCCACAGTGAGCTAGTGAAGGTCCAGTGTACTTCATCGCCTTAATACGTATATTTTTTTTCTGGACATGAGGCACCTTGAGGTACTTATATATCTATAATAAATCAAAGAGACTTTTTTACGATAACCATGTCAACACTGCTATCTCTGTCATTATTGTCACATTAAACCTGCTATCTCTATCATTATTGCCACATTTGCTATATTAGACCTGCTATCTCTATCATTATTGCCACATTTGCCATATTAGACCTGCTATCTCTATCATTATTGCCACATTTGCCATATTAGACCTGCTATCTCTATCATTATTGCCACATTTGACTTATTAGACCTGCTATCTCTATCATTAATGCCACATTAGACTTGATATCTCTATCATTACTGCCACCTGCTGTCTCCATCATAAAAGCCATATTAGACTTGCTATCTCTATCATTACTGCCACCTGCTGTCTCTATCATAAATGCCATATTAGACCTGCTATTTCTAACATTATTGCCACGTTAGAGTTGCTATTTCTATCATTATTGCCACATTAGACTTGATATCTCTATCGTTATTGCCACATTAGACCTTCTATCTTTATCATTATTACCACATTAGACTTGATATCTCTATCATTACTGCTACACAAGACTTGCTATTTCTATCATTATTGCCATATTAGACCTCATATCTTTATCATTATAACCACACTTGTAATGGCGATAAGATGGTAAATAGCATCTATTTTGAGGGATCTCTTATCACAAAATAAGTCAATTAGCATCAACAAATATATCAAGCATTTACAATTTTTATAATTTTCTTACGGGAGAAATAATATGCAAAGACGTTTTTGTCTTTGTCACAGTCTGATAAAATTGTCATGACTTGCTGACCTACTTGTTGTTTACTTCAAATATTGAGATTTGAAAACCCTTTGTTCAAGCTCTCTCCTATCGAGAAGCTTCCAGAAGAGGTCAAGACGTTATGTAACTTTAGGCCCATTGTCTAGGTTCTAGAACCAACTACATGCCACGCGATCCGTCACGTGATATGCTTTATGCTTTCCTATAAATATTGGTAAACGCTTCCGCCCTTCACTGCGAGAAAACAATTAGCTATACACCAACGTTGGCTACTCGAGTCATACGGCAGGCTGACGAGGTAGATGAGAATAGACACTTCGACTTCTCATAAGGTACCATTTTTGTTTGATTGTATTCTGTATATTTTAACTATGTATGTATTTGTGCTATGTATTATATTTATTATTTCACTATATACTTGAGCACGGTTCGTGGAAATGACTGAAAACCTATAAGTTATGGAATATAAATTTATTGTAACTCTTTTCCATTGTAACTTTAATTTATATTGCTTTAAATTCACTAGAGCCAGAATGCCTGCGCTCGACATGAATTTCTCATGTAATTCAATTATTGCGTGTAATTTTAATTGTAAATTCTGAAGCGCTTTGCTGTTTGAATTACCCCTTTGTATGAACATTAATTTAACGTTGTAACTATTTTTATGATTCATACGTCATGCTGTTAAATGAAACATGCGTGAGAAGATTATGTTTTCTAAATCTAAATTGTAAACTTCGCGAGGTCGAATTTCTAATTCAGCATGCTTAAGTAAGGAACATGTTAGCAGAGGCTATATTGGGACACATTTGCTTTCCCCAGGTTGGCCTTGGCTTTGGGTTGCTTGGCTTTGCTTTGCTTGGCTTTGCTTTGCCTTGCCTTTGTCTTTGTCTTTGTCCGAAGACCTGTACAAGCTGGTTTGAATTCTAACGAGAGAATTCAATTATTCCGAGAGTCCACACCATTGTAAGCAGCATCAAGAGTAGACGTATGCTGGTCTAAACTCAAGTTCACTAGCGACACAAAAGGACAATCCTCCCTGTATGCCACGTGCATCTCCGCTAGAGTGACTACTGTGAGACAGACCGATACGGACTGGGATAAAGAGACCAGGCGAATACAGACTTACAGCTGAGTATTCCTCAGTTGAATTCAAATTTCACAAGGAAACAATTGGGCATTTTTTTTCCTCTCGAGAAACGATAAGCACATACGTGCATGAATTAAGAAAATAGACTTTTCGCGCTCGTATTTGATTATTGTTAAATTGTTAAACTTTATTAAATCTTATTTTTAATTGTTAAACCTCTTCGTAGTTAATTTTTATGCATAGTAGACCTATAGATTTCTTGGATTGGATGGGGGCGATTGAGCTGAATGATATAACGAATGCATATTAATTTAGAGGAATTTAACGACTCCAATCTAGCTAACGTACGCAATTTATCAGTTTGTAAATTTGTCGTCTGCACTACAAGACACACTTTTAAATTAGTCAAATGATAAGTTGAGCAACCAGTCTGCATAGGATATGAGAGAAGGAATTAATTTATCTATTATCTTTTAAAGTCCTTAATTATCCTAGGCAGGGTCTATAAATAAATACTGGAAACGTAATAGTCTTCTTTCTTGCTTTCAAACTCTAGTAATTTTTATTAACCAGAAAAATGCTACCTACTGATTTATTATCGTCCAACTCAATAAAGACAAAATAACTTGCTTGTGTCTATTTGTTTCATAAAATTTATTATAATTAAATAGAACTAAAAGTTAAATCACTAATCAATAATGTGTAAATAATTTACCTATGACTAAGGTCATTTTCAGGGTCCTCAGTTTGGCTTTACACATCAGTGCAGAGTTGAACCGCCTGATCGTACTCTCTCTATGACATCTGCCCATTCGTATCATAGCAACGTTTGTCTCTACAACAGAACAGAAAGATTTTTAATTTTAAATAAAATAATTAATTAAACGTGGGTTGAAATAGCAAATGCATTCGGTATAATTTTGCATAATATATAAAACTAACCCAAATAGAAGTATAATTTTGTATAATATATAAAACTGACCCAGACAGAAGTATAATTTTGCATAATATATAAAACTGACCCAAACAGAAGTATTTATAAAGCACGGTATATTACTAAATATATGATTAAGAAATGATGTACGATTTCGTAATTAAACAACAGAAATGTAATAATTTAACAAACTGAACAACGAAATTCGTTTTTATTTCTTCTTTCTTTCTTCAAAATGGTTTCCCAACTGTAGAAAATTATATTAACAAACCAACAAAAGCCATCTAAAGCAAAGCATTAAAACGAGAAAACAGCTATCTTTGTTAGACTTAGCCAATGAAACACTCTACTAACGTCTATTCATTACGTCAGCATTGGTGGGGACGACTATTAATGTGCCTGGATAAATGACGAGAAGCGTAATACAGTCGAATCTTCTCGACACTAGAACAACCTGGAATGGCGCTGACCTAGAAACATGTAAACCTGTCCACTCGCGTCACGCAAACACCACTGCAGTTATACATGCCTGGAGAAGACGTAAAGTTGCGAGCGTTGTGTGAAATGTGAATTAGGATGAGGACGTATGACGTCACGATGACCATGAGTGGGACGAGATACACCATGACGACATTGAAGACGTTGTAGGTCATTTCGTGCGTCACGGAAGGGAAAAAGTTGAACGTGACGCATTGTGTGAACCACGTGAACACCGGGTGCCTCTCTACATGGAAAATGACGCTCTGAAAACATATTTATGATAACGCTTTTTGTGTTTTCCTTTTTCTTAACAAATATCCAAGGGGTGGGATGTCATCTTTGTCATCGTCGTATTTTCGTCGCCAGGCTCTCGTCGTAACTGACAGTGATGAAAATAATCGTGACACAGCATCATGAACAATATAATCAATATAATTATAAGTAAAATCATTACAATTTAACAATAATATTATATTAGTATATGTTTATAAACATATATGTTATTATCAATTGTACACATCAGAATTAAAGCAATACAGTTCGATGTAAATATTTTTGTCCTAGTCACATTAGTTATAGTTATGTGTTTAAGTTGGTTTTAATATTATTCGCTTTTCTTATCATGTTTTTGTAATGTACGAATCAGTTCATAGATGGTAATAGTCTGGACGTTGTTAGGTTACAGAATGTTTCATTTCACTTATCCTACTTCAAAGAAGATACCACTTGTCCTCTTCCCAGCGACTGTCTGCCAAAACCAACTACGCTTTTGATTGCAATTTAACAGGTCGGAAATCCTCCCCGCCCCTACTCCCCCCGCCCCTACTCCCCCCGCCCCCCCGTCCACTGTCAGTTAGCTACGCTCGGTGACTACTAACAGCTCGAATCGGGAAAATCGTTCCTTCCGTCCGCTTAGCTCGTAAAGAGCGAAAAACTTAAATAAGTATTAACACTTCGGTCCTATTTAACAAGAGTGATTTCACAGCATCACAGCATCATTAAGGTTTCTTAAACTAAAAGTTTACTTAAAGCCTCTTATACTGAAAGTTTACTGAAATATGATTTCATGGCATAATAAAAACGTCTCATACTGATAGTTTACTTAAATATGATTTAATTTTATCATTAAAACATCTCATATTGAAAGTTTAGTTACTTATGATTTAATGGTATCATTAAAGCCTCTCATATGGCAAGTTTACTTAAATATGATTTAATGGTACCATTAAAGTCATTCATACTGAAAGAATAGTTAATTATGATTTAACTCAAACGCCTCCCCACCAGATAGATGGGTTCACATTATTGTAAATCGTCTTACATAATTTCTCAGATTATTTCTTTTTAAACCCAAATCAATTATCTAAGTATCAAATAGTTTAATAATCTGCTAGACAACCGAACTGAGAGAAGATCAAAAATATAAAGTTGCAATTTCTTGTGGATTTCATTACTTTCAATTGAATGTGAAAAAAGAAAATGGAGAATAATGTTAAAGTGCGTACTGCCTCACAATTCATAATAAAATACTTTTGAGCTACAGTATGACGCTTAGATGTCTTAGTCTAACGGATTAATGCAGTTTTAAGCTTTAGTATGACACTGGGACCAATAATCCCCAAAGTAAACTGATCTCTATGCCACTGGGACCATAACTCCCCATAGATGCACACGCTCAGTCTCAGCAATCCAAGTCACTAAAAATAACCAATCCAGAGTGCAGGAAACATGTGCCTTCAGCAGCCAATTTGTTACAATTTTTTTTTTATTATTGGGTACTGTAATACAGAAACCTCTGACGGGATTTTTTTGCCTGACACTGAACGGGTTAAAGTGCAAGTTACATGCTTGAAAATATAAAAATTTTAAAAATCGCTGTACATATAATTGTTTTTATTTACTGATATACATGATGAACAACATATTATTAAGAAAGTAACGGAAAGTAAACTGCTTAAATAGCCCAAAACTAGAAAAACACATTTTAAATTCGACAAGCATTTTTTCATTTTTTTTTTTTTTTTACGTATCGTAATGCCTATGGTTATTTTCAGTAACAGGAACGGCACAAAGAGCAAGTAACTCGGATTAGAGATTTCTGAAGGTCGTTCTCTGCGTAATGTATCCTATCTCCTCAGGACGTGTAATGCCTTTCTGGTTGACAGTTTTAACAAATTAACATCTCCACGCACACACGTTCGCTCCGGAGCGCAAATCGAGAAGTATAAACGAGAAAGCAAAAATAATTGAATGCAGAGAGAACCAAAAAGAAGTTAAGTCAAAGTGAGATTGATTCAGAATTGCCCAGACCAATAAATATGTCATAAAGACTCGCACGTGATAAGCGAGAAAAGAACAGGACACGACTGAAGATGGTGGATTTTATCTGCTAAAGGTCAATCTGACAATCCTATCTTTTTCACATTTACGGAAATGTTAAAATGAAAACTTTTTCACAAGAGCTAAGTTACGGTACACTACACTATTTATCTCTATTGGTTTACATTTTAAAACTTTTTGTATACGTCAAACTCTCAAGATAAACTAAATGCAGTTAAATATGCAAGTAATGTGACTTAAACTTATGCTTTAGACTAACATTTACAGTTTGTCTCAGTACGCTGTCCATTTACTTAGCTACATTCCAATTCGCGTACACTTGTTTTTAAATTAAAAATACATCAAATTGCAAATTATACATACGTCACATTACATATTAGAAATACGTCAACTTACAAAGATCGCGCAAGTGTTGAAGTGCCTACATATATTCAAACAAATATTCATTAACGGATAAATGTAAGGTATAGATTGACTGCTGCTGACAGTAATTTATTTAGAGAAATTCGTTTATTTCTCATAATCTAGTTAACAAAGATATCAAAATTTATTATTATAATTGTTAATGATGATGGTTGATGTTTGGTGTTTGCTTGCTTGCTTCGTGTGTGGTGGTGGTGGTGGCGGTGCAAAAGCATGAAAATTATCGCCCCTTAATTATACCTGTGGAAGACTACAGATGACGCTCAGCACCCAAGCCGCGCCAAGCAGCCAGTGGACTCTACGCTTGTCGCCGTACATCGTAAGCGGGTGCACGATGGAGATGTAGCGGTCGATGCTAATAGCCACCATCAGAAAGGACGACAGGTAGAATCCAAAGGCACGACAAAACATGCACAAGCGGCAGGCCACGTCACCAGCGTTCCAGGACACCGTGGCCGACCAAGTGACCTCCAAAGGTATGAAGACAAAGGCCACTATGAGGTCAGCGACAGACAAGTGCATGATGCACAGGTTCACCCTGGATTTGAACCCTCGCTTGCGCCACAGAGTGATAAGCACCATCAGGTTGCCAGAAGCAGCCACGAAGAAGAGACACGGGTATGCGATGACCGGAACCAAAGTGTCGTTCGTGAACATCAGCTGTTCGGGGAACTGCGGCAACTGAGTGACGTTCTCTGACGTCACGTCCGTGAGATCTTTCGTGCTCGTGAGATCATAAGTCATTTCTTCCTACTGCGTGTGTCAGCAGGTGAATCTCAAAGTTGATGAAGTTTGGGTGGTGGTGAAGCTTAGTAATAATCGAAATTATATTTTTTACTGTCGCATTAGACAACAGTGTACAGAAATAAAACTCAATGTCTTAAGGAGATCGATACTTTCGTGTGAAGAGAAATTGCATTGTCATGCGCACTGAGACATTCTGATCGATACTCCTCTGTTCGGCAAATTGATGTGAAGGCCGCTATCTGGAGTAAAAGAAATGTGATGTGTTTAATAAGCACATACTGCTACATAGAAATGTATGACTATGTCTAATGAACTTTTAGGCAGTGTAGTAATAAAGCAAGCCTACTTTAAGTAGAAATGCACTGTATTAGGCAGTATAGTAATAAAGCAAGCCTACTTACTTTAAGTAGAAATGCACTATATTAGGCAGTATAGTAATAAAGCAAGCCTACTTACTTTAAGTAGAAATGCATTGTTTGAGGTAGAGTAGATGATCGGACTACAATCTTCTCTAGCTGCTGATTTCTTATTAATGCTAATTTGCCGTTGACTGTATTCCCTGACTATCTATTAGAAGGAAAAAAAACATTATGTCGGTGTTTCTTGTGAAGATTGCTCACAAAAGATGAGTTGATCGTTAACATTCTGGTTGGCTGAGATTTGTGTCACAGAACGTCAAACAACGTTCACGCCTTTGCCAGCTCGGGTGTTCGTATATCGGTCTTTCTGTGACCGCTTCTGGCTAAAGTGATTTGATTGTTAAAATTCAGGTTGTCTGTTGCTTAGTTTGTCTGTTATTTAACGTGATAACAACACTCATTGCGTTCTACCAGCTAAGTGCTCCACGCCGCCCGCTATCATCCTCAGTAACCTTGGCAACAGCGCGATTGTCTTCGCATTTTCTTTTACAACATTTTATTCTGTTGATTAGTTAAACATAATATTCAGCTACGACTTTTGTCTATCGAATAATGAAACAATACTATGATGCTAAAATTGTAAGCAAAGGCAATGCCACAAATGGGTTATAGAAATGGGTAACCGCTTAATAAGGGATCTCATTAACCAATACACCGGTTATCTAAATATCAACGCAACTAAACTTAATTTGTCTATCATCACTGTTTAGCCATTGTTTTTGTTCTAAAACTTAAAAAGGACCGGTCTTGCTCATTAAGGATGGCTCTTCCGAGAAAGTCGGAGTAAACCACTGTCTTCAGCTCCAGTGTGTCAATGATTCCAGTTCCAGGCGACAAAGGAGCGTTTGCAGCACGCTCAAGCAGCTAGTCCGGCGCGTAAAAAAAACGGCTCGATTGAGCACCAAAAGCATCATTCAGACAGCCTCTCATTCCCTCCTGCTGTAACTGTCACGACACAGCCTCCAGAAGCACTTTTACTGTCAGCCCAGTTTGGCATTACCAATCTCAAAGATTTCATCCAATGAAATTCAAATGAAAGGATAGACAGCTCTTTCATTTTCTAAGTTTACTAGGATTACTAGGATTTACTAGATGAAGCCATCTTCTCCGTTTTCAGTGGGACGTAAAAGATACAGCCATATTCTAACTTTTCAGTGGGGCTTAGAAAGATAAAGTCATTGTAAGTTTTCAGTGGGGCTTAGAAAGATAAAGTCATTGTAAGTTTTCAGTGGGGCTTAGAAAGATAAAGTCATTGTAAGTTTTCAGTGGGGCTTAGAAAGATAAAAATATCGTTATAGTGGGTCTTGCAAAAGAGGCAGGCAATTTCTATATTTTCAGTTGGATTTACAAAAATATGCAGGTGCATCTTCACCTAGGAAGAAATTAATCAATGAAATCATTTCTCATGAAGAAATAAAACTTCCTGAGAGATCTTATATACAAATATATTTTTTTATGGACTGAAGTTTACTCATTGTACAGAGTTTCAATGAAAATGGTGATGATAATTATGGTGGTGGTGATGGTGATGGTGGTGGTGGTTGTGATGATGGAGGAGGAGAAGTAAATACATGATTATCTATAAAAGCAAAATCATTCATAAACAAAAGATTAGTGTGAACAATATCTAAACCAATTTTGCATGTTAGAGACCGTTTCTAGTAAACAAGCTACAACAGCTTTTATCATACATGTGTACGTTTTGAAATGATCTTTCATGATTGATATAAAAGGGTGTAGCAACCAGCGGCCGTTTATAATATATACTCGATCAGGGAGTTTAAATCTGGCTTTGGGAAAAAGAAGAATAAAAACTTTTACAATAGCAAAATCAAAGATTCAACAAAAAGAAAAAAGACAAGCACACAAAACTGAAAGTTAAAGAAATTATAAGGCGTGTACAAAATTAATTCTTTGTGAGAATAAATTAAAATTTATCACACTCGAAAACATGAGTGCCGCATTGAGCATTTATGACAGCCCAAACATGTACAATGACAGCTCAAACTTGTACAAGGACAGTCTAAACATGTACAACGACAGCTCAAACTTGTACAAGGACAGTCTAAACATGTACAATGACAGCTCAAACTTGTACAAGGACAGTCTAAACATGTACAATGACAGCTCAAACTTGTACATCTAAACATGTACAATGACAGCTCAAACATATACTAGGACAGTCTAAACATGTACAACGACAGCTCAAACTTGTACAAGGACAGTCTAAACATGTACAATGACAGCTCAAACTTGTACAAGGACAGTCTAAACATGTACAATGATAGTTTAAACTTGCACAATGTCAGCTCAAACATGTACTAGGATAGCCCAAACATGTACAATGACAGCTCAGACATGTACAATGACAGCTCAAACATGTACTAGGATAGCCCAAACATGTAAAATGACAGCTCAAACATGTACAATGACAGCCCAAACATGTACAATGACAGCTCAGACATGTACAATGACAGCTCAAACATGTTCAATAGTTTGGAAAAATAAATGACTGCAGTGGTTCACAGATACATTTGATAGCATTGTTTAATTCTGGCTGGCCAGTTTGGGCAAAGTTAACAACGAATAGCATACATTTACAGTGGTTATGGATATTATAGACGTAAGCTTTAAAATTATAATAAAATCTATTATGATGCCAGTTCGGGCATGGCCTACATTTAGAAAAAGTGATTGTCTGTTGTGTGGAAATTTAAGCTTTCAAACATTTATTTCAAACATATAATTAGAAAGGCATTATAAGCACTATTACGGTTACAAATTTGTGCCACCTACTGACTTCGCAATAAAACAACAACGTTTATTACACTACTGTGACGTAGACATCTGATCCCATTAACCAATGACCTTGAAGACGAGAGCACCAACAAATCTGTCCAGTTTCCACAAAAATTGCTGCAGTTGCGAAGATAAAATTTCTCTCAACAAATCAGTCATGGTTTGTTCGAAAGGGTTATATTAGGCCGCAATAATCTAGTCTGGTTCAATGATGATTTCTTATGAGAAACGCCTTCATCCTGGGCTGATTTCGCGCAAAACTAGTTCAATGTCATATTTCAAATAAATTCACCATTCAGTCCTTGATGTGTGAGTGTGTGTGGGGGGGGAATAATCAATTGCAGGTGGAGGGGGGGTAAGTAAGAGGTGCCCAGTGTCGTCGCCAATGAGTCAGAGACGGAAAGCTGTAAGGTTTGATTATCTTTCTCTTAATTCTGTCTGCGATGGAGAGAGCAAAGGTTATCTCCCATGAAATGCACTTAGTGTTGTCAGTCATCTGTTCGTGAGACGCGCTACTTGAAGACTTTTACAATACAAATTCTCACCGAAGAAAAATTAAAATATCTCCTATTTCTTAAACATTTCGTATAGATAGATAGAAAGACAGACAGGCAGGCAGACAGGCAGGTAGGCAGATATTCAGATAGATAGATAGATAGATAGATAGATAGATAGATAGATAGATAGATAGATAGATAGATAGATAGATAGATAGATAGATAGATAGATAGATAGATAGATAGATAGATAGATAGATAGATAGATAGATAGATAGATAGAGATATATAGATAGATAGATAGATAGATAGATAGATAGATAGATAGATAGATAGATAGATAGATAGATAGATAGATAGATAGATAGATAGATAGATAGATAGATAGATAGATAGATAGATAGATAGATAGATAGATAGATCTTTGTATCTCTTGTAAATGCACAACAATATTGTAGTCGAAACTTTCAACACTAGAACTGCACTAACTGCAGTTATTAACTTTAAATATGAAGTACTCTCAAACATACTCTTTCGATTCTTTAACTATATGTACATACAAAATAGAAAAATCATTTTGTAAGTTATATAGCATGCCTATATTTAAAAAAATGAAGAATTTTAAATCACTTATTTCATTCTAATGCAGATAAAACTAAATAAAATAAAACTACAGTTACTACTACTATTAATAATGCAACAGACCTGTACAATAAACACACTTTTACAACAAATAAGCAATAAACTTGTACACAGTTTTTACATACTACCAACGGTTTACTAGATAACTTTCATACCTTCTACTTTCTTTTTTCACAAATCGCTTGCCTTAAAAATACTTTGATGTAAGCTGACACTTACCATTCAGTACACAATTATTCCCTGAACTGATTTCTCAAACGAACAGAATAATGTTCTGAAAAGCCAACAAGCACTCAAGAGTTCTTCTGGCAAAGTGCCAAACAGTCCTTTAGTTCTCGCAAGGTGCCAGACAGTCCAGTGTTTAGTCCAACATCATGGTTAATACAAACTCATGTTAAAAATTTCTGTTAGAAACACTACTATGATCCCCTTAACTATTTAGATTTTTTCCTCAAAGAACTAAGAATGCTACCGTTAGCTGCAAAGATACATTTCAAGGTCAAGTTCATAATTTTAAATTGTGCATTATATCTCTTGATAGCCTAAAGCTAACATTGACATTTCTTTTATGTTTTATGGAATTACAGATATATAATGTAGATGTGCAAGTGATTAAAGGTTTAAACTAAAAGTAAATAAGCTTATGAAACCCTCTTATACGGAGTACTAGTCCAGGAAAAAATATTTATCTAGGGAGGTTCGTTTCCACTTCCAAACTCATTGCTCTACTATTACGAACATACGTTTTTCACAGTAAAATAATATGCACATTTTCCAATATCACCATCATGTCTCAAAGATAGAGATTCACAATATATTCATCAATCCTAACGTAAAACCTACACAATGCACACATTTTGAGACTAGTCAAACACAATTCCGAGCATAGGTTGTGCACAGTTTAAACACAGGTTTACATAGCTCCCAGCACTGGCGTGCAGTTTTGACTGAGCGTCTCAGACAGGAGGGGAAACTTGGGAAGAACTCGTCAGCACTTCACAACAAGAATTTTTATACGTAGACTGACCAAAGTGCTGGGTAGGGAAGGCACGCGCGTGTCGCTGTCCAACTCCCGTATCGGCGAATGACTTGGAACTGTCAGAGTGCTAACGATCAGACTAAAACGGGACTGTTGGGTCTTGTTCTGATTCCATCCTGACACACTGCCACTCTTCCATCAAGGCACAATTAACAATCCAATGTTTAAGCATAACAAAAAGAGATTAACATACATAGTGTAACAATCCATTATTTAAGTATATCCAGAAGTAGTTAACAATCACAGTGTAACAATTCAAAGTTTAAGTATAACATAAAGTGTAACAATCCAATGTAAGAGATGGTAATAAACAAGAAACCAGTCAATAATAAGTGTGGCTAGTCAATAGTCTAGGTGAAAGAAAGCAATTAACAATTAAAAATATAAACATTAAAATACGGACATTATTTACAACACAGCAGTTCAACATAGGTCTATGAGTATAAAGGAAGGTGGCCAGTGTTTACAATGCAAGAGTTCGATATTCCTTTATATTGAAAGGCAGTATACAATTCGATATAGGCCTACAAGTTCAATGTTCCTTTATATTGAAAGACAGTATACAGTTCTATGTAGGCCCACAAGTTCAATATTCCTTTATATTGAAAGGCAGTATACAGTTCTATGTAGGCCCACAGTGTTTTAGTATTAAAGATGGTAATCGACATTTACAAAGCCACAATTCAGTGTTTTAGTATTAAAGATGGCAATCGACATTTACAAAGCCACAATTCAGTGTTTTAGTATTAAAGATGGCAATCGACATTTACAAAGCCACAATTCAGTGTTTTAGTATTAAAGATGTCAATCGACATTTACAAAGCCACAATTCAGGGGTTTTAACGTCAGTCAATCAATATTTAGGAAGCTATAATTTCAGTTTTCTAGCATTACAGAAGGCAATCAACATTTACAAAAAACAATTCAGTGTTCTACCTTTAAAAAAATCAATCTACATTTACAAAGCTACAAATCCAGTGTTCTGGCATTAAAGAAGGCAAGCAACAAATTCAGTATTCTAGCATTAAGAAGGCAAGCAACAAATTCAGTATTCTAGCATTAAGAAGGCAAGCAACACATTCAGTATTCTAGCATTAAGAAGGCAAGCAACACATTCAGTATTCTAGCATTAAGAAGGCAAGCAACACATTCAGTATTCTAGCATTAAGAAGGCAAGCAACAATAACAAAGTTAAATATCCAATGTATATAAAAGGAAAGTGGTTAGTTTTTACTCAGTTACAGTCCTACGAGCAAAACATGCGATCAAAAGCAGCACTGCAACATTTCTTTGTAGGCCTAAGAGTATACAAGGCTGTCACTATTTATAAAGTAACATTTCTTTGTAGGCCTAAAGGTATACAAGGCTGTCATTATTTACAACGTAACATTTCTTTGTAGGATTAAGAGTATATAAGGCTGTCATTATTTACAACGTAACATTTCTTTGTAGGCCTAAAGGTATACAAGGCTGTCATTATTTACAACGTAACATTTTTTTGTAGGCCTAAAGGTATACAAGGCTGTCATTATTTACAACGTAACATTTCTTTGTAGGCCTAAAGGTATACAAGGCTGTCACTATTTACAACGTAACATTTCTTTGTAGGCCTAAGAATATACAAGGCTGTCATTATTTACAAAGCAACAGTTCAGTGGAGTATAAAAGAAAGCTGGCAATATTAATAATGCTTATAACACACTGCAGGAGAATTTTAAGAACTAGTCAGCATTTATACAATGCTGCAGTTTAGTATACAAGCAAGAAGGAAAATTGGTGATAGCGGAAAAGAAGTAACTAAGAACTCATTGTCTTTCACCCTCTTATGCACACCAAAAAAAATATTTATTTTTTAATAATTCTTTCTCTATTGCTGCTGCGAGTTTCTCTTTTCACCCAGAGTGGATATTTATTATTCTGAAAGCAGAATTTGATGAAGCAGAAAGAAATTATTCAGCAACTACCACCGTTCAAAACAATATCAACGACTAGAGAAATATAAAATGAGGTTTCATCGTATTGATTTTTACCCATTGAAATCCTTGCCTCTGTCGATCATATTCCAGTTGTCCACACGAACGGCTTTAGATATTCACGTTAACACTGAATGAGTTACATCACTGGTTGGATGGATGGTTGGATGGTAATATTTGTTTGTGTGTACGTGTGTGTTTCTGTGTGGGTTTGTGTGTCTGTGTGTGTGTTTGTGTGTGTGTGTTTGTGTGTGTGTGTATGTGTGTCTGTTGTGTGTGTGTGTGTGTGTGTGTGTGTGTGTGTGTGTGTGTGTGTGTGTGTGTGTGTGTGTGTGTGTGTGTGTGTGTGTGTGTGTGTGTGTGTGTGTGTGTGAAGACCTGAATGACTGACAGTTCATTGGTTTGCGGAGATGACTTTGGCATTGATGCATATAAGTTGGTGTATACAAAAATTAAAGATTAGTTACAAATCATACGATCATCGAACAGCATTAGCATTGCAATAGTGATTTTTTTTCTTCAAGGACAGCACTCGTGCATTATAAAGACCTTAGTCTGCGCGAAAACGGAAGCATTTCTCTGTTTAAAGCTTGAATAAGAATGACGCAAAGGCGCGTGCAACGTAACATTATTCTTTACATTTTATTTATTGGCCAATAATGATTGAAAGGAAACAAGGAATGTCGTAAGCATCTATTTGGGGAATTTTTCTGCTAGGATTTACTTTCTTCATAAGAGCAGGTTATTAGTAAGACACACACACATAGATAGATAGATAGATAGATAGATAGATAGATAGATAGATAGATAGATAGATAGATAGATAGATAGATAGATAGATAGATAGATAGATAGATAGATAGATAGATAGATAGATAGATAGATAGATGGATGGATAGATGGATGGATATCATTTAGTAAAAATTAAATGCTGTCCATGGCAATATTCATTATAAATTATTAATGTTCAGGCCTTTAACTAGCCACTATAAAAGAAATTTATTTAAATGCTTTCATTTTTGAACACCATCTGATTTTCCAAAGAAATAAAAATATTATAATCAATAATTGTTTTGCGTCTTGTCTGTGTATGTGTGTTAATGTATTTATATACATGTGTGTGTAAGTATGTGCGCCTCCGCGTACGCATACATTTTCATAAATGTAATGTTACGTGATGTTACGCGATGTGACGCCTACGCCACACTAGTTATTGTTTATAATATATATTGTTATTTAATCACCCATAACTAATTACAAGTGATGAGAATCTTAATTTATGTTATTAATGATTCTAGAGAAGACAGCACTCGTCTCTATCACTTAGCGGATATACGGACGTTATAAACGTTTTCTCTCTTCCACAACATTAAGACAACATTTACCGTCACAGAGTATTTCTGTAGGTGGAAAATTTCTTACCAAGGAAGAAGATAAATCCGTCTTTTATTCTATATTTAGCGAGCCTCCATCCACCCACTGTCTTCTCCAACATATGGTTATCAATATGTGTAAGAAGGTCAATAAATTTAGCAATAAAATTATTAAATCAACAAACAAATATACAACATATGAATAAAATAAAAAGAGCATTGACAATTACATCACTTCACAACAATGTTCAATTAATGTTGGACAATCATTTAGTTTATCTTAGCATAGACTTGAGCAGTCAGTTAACATAATATAGAATTGAGTTAATGGACATCATCACGGAAATGAAAGTAGAGTTTCAGAGAAATTATGAAAGTGCATAAATTGTTCAAAGATGGCGGCTCTTGCTGGCATGTGTTTCACAATCATACGGTTTGCAACAAGTCGCTGCTTTTATATTTAGGTGAGGTCCCATGTGTCCCTTCTAGCAGCACATTACACGACTGTTCCATAATCTTCGATGCGCTCTCAAAGCACGTCATAGCGAATTGTCCTGAATTTCTCATGCACTATCAAGCACATCAGGAGGAATGTTCTTAAATTTCTGTGTGCATTACTCAACACACCACAAGGAGCATTCAAAATAATCTTCGAGATTTTCGAAATTTTCGAGACCAAATTTTCGAGACCAAATCAAGCCAGATATTTCCGCCATATTGGCTCTCGAACAGAATTCACAGGAATCAATTTACAGCAACATGTTTTACTGATAAGTTGACGATAACATTGGATTCACACACTAACCCTAATCTAGTAGAGCGCAGTAGACACCGTAGCATGATGTGAAAAGTAAAACAAAAAGCCTGCTCCTCTGCGAAAGTCAAATTAAGGCAGCACTAAATTTCAGGCATATTTCGTCTCTAAACTCCATTCTCTCTTACAAACAGTCTCAACTTACAAATCCTGCAAATTTTTCATTAGTCCACTACCGACACTGCATAAGAAATATAGCATCGATCAACATTCACAAGTATAATCTACAACGTAGTCAAATTAATGAATGGTTCAATCACATAAGCTTTCTCTAATTCAGATCATAGATCAATAGCAAACATGTATGAAATATTCAAAGTCCATTGTTTCTTTATCAGTTAGTTAACTTAACATAATCTAATGATCGCCTTTATGACCGGACAAGTTATGTTCAGATTCAAAGTGACTAGAATAGAGTATTTCTTCAACAAAAAAACTTCCAGTCCATCCCCAGTTGATGAATTTGACATGAACAAGTGCGAGACTATTAGCCATAAAAATTACTCATCCATTTGGAACTGGTTTGGATTGCATCAGCAATTTCTAGCCTATCCTCAAACTGAGTTGTTCACTTCCAGCTTTCACTTAAAAATAGCAGCTTAAGCAGTGCCCAAGATCGGGTCACTTTGACATTTAACAATTTATATAACAATTAAGTTTAGAAATAGGGACAGGTAAACTTACTCAGCCTCACGTGGTATTGATAAGATTTTTTAAAAAATATTTCATAGGCTTTCATTATTTCGTCTAAATCATCTTTGTTTTTACTGATTTTCTCTCCCTTACTTGACGTATCTGAAGACAGATTATCTGTGCTTGCCTAGAATAATAAGAAGTTATTTAAGAATCTATGTGAGTTCGGTTCGTTACATCTAATCCTTGTCTGATTTTACCTGTCCTCTGTGGATTGTGTTTGTGCTTGAATGAACAGTCTAAAATATTCTTATAGCTATCATTAGTCAGATCTATCTATCACTGTTTCAGATGACACTCTTAAAATCAGTACACACACACACACACACACACACACACACACACACACACACACACACACACACACACACACACACACACACACACACACACACACACACACACACACACACACATACACACACACACACACACACATATATATATATATATATATATACACATACACGACCATTACTTCTTACCTCTAATAATTTAATGATCAATATCTTTAGCATGCCTCGTTCTTGCACGTAGTATCTTAAATTGTAACTTTTGTAACCGACTCTCGATTTCAGAATAACATAGTTTGAGTCTATCTGACATATACAAAACTATAGAAAAGAAAGTGCTGAGAGGGGTGAGGGAGACTACTAATATAGATTTTGAAAGTAATGAACCACGTGACTTACTTTTTCACTGATCGATTTTTTTAAATTTTTGTTGTTGTCGAACAATAAAACTTCTCAATAAAACTACCAAGTTTACCATATATCCGCCTACATTGTCTGCTCTATACCTCCCTCAGGACGATTGGTAGTCAATAAAAAGTTCTTTCTTTGTTACATTGCGTTGACTGTCGCCGTAACCGAAACACAGGGACTAGCATTTGATCTCATCAAGAGGTTATCTTCTCTTTGGCCGTCACGTGGTGTCTTCCAGCTGTCAAAAGCTGATGGAGAATATAGCGTGCTCCTTCCAGATCGTGCCATCAAGGACGAGGAGTGACCTTTCTGTTTGGATATAGGCGCCACAACCGCATACAAGAAGGTTGTTTAAACAAAGCTCTTCCCAATGGAAAGAAAAGAATTAATCTTTTCACCCATCATGCTTTCTTTTTAATTTAAATTATTTCTTTTGAGTTTTTACTTGGATGTTTCGTTGACTTTGGACTTTTGGGTTGTGATGATGGTTAGTTTTGTGGATTGGCGGGGAGTGCTTGTTGAGGTTTTTAAAAGGGTTTTTAGTGGTTTTCCTTTTGCTTTTGCGGGTTTAAGAGTGGTGTTTTATTCTGTTTGCAGAAACCAGTATTTGTTACTTATGTGAGCTATTCTCAATACAATTCAACATCACTGGGTTATCATCATAAAATCTTCATCTCTTAGGCTCAGTTCTCTGTTGAGTTTCATTTCGGTCAAACGTCCATTGAACTAATATCACTTTGGACGGATGGACGGATGGATAGATAGATAGATAGATAGATAGATAGATAGATAGATAGATAGATAGATAGATAGATAGATAGATAGATAGATAGATAGATAGATAGATTATGATGAAAGTGAAAAGTATCAATCAAGAATATAATGCTTGTTTTCATGTAGGTATTTAGATATCATGATGGGGGGGGGGGTGACAAAGGAGAGGAGGGGTCCTGTGTTATTTCACTTGTCTTTTATGACTCTTACGCCTCTTAATCTTCAAATCCGCTTTAAATATTTTCGATAAAATTGTTGTATTTTTTCCCTGCATTCATTTAACGTTAGCGGATCTTCTTATTCATGTTGTTTGAGTTTGAGAAGGGGAGACCATTTTTAAGTTTAAAATCGAAAAAGTTTCATCGAAAGTTTAAATAAAATTTCTGAAACTGTTCTGAGCTTTGATCTTTTCGAATGGTATTGTTAGAGCAAAACCTGTAACAAATCGATATTCAAAAGACTTTTCTAATCGATCTGCTGTCATTTCCCATCCATTTAATTTTCTTTTTCCTTTAATTAATGTTCACTTTCTCTCACTCATGCGCTTTTTTTCTCACCATTTCTTCCTCTTTTATCTTAGTCCATTCTCACTTTCTTCTTTTTCTATTTCCTTTCATATCTCTTTTCTCTACATCTTTCCCTCCCCACCCCCAACAATTCTATGGCTACCTAGTGATTGCGCAGTGTATGTTGAGATTCTGTATCAAAGTCAGAGCTAATTATAAGTTTTAAACATTGGAGCTAAACCATAAATAACTAATACTGTCATTAAGGTAGATGACTCGTGTATGCTAGAACTCAAAATATTAAATGATATATATCAGTATGAAGGTATTGTAACTTGAACTGGGATTATTTTTTTTGCATTATTTATTATCAAAAATATCTTACACGTTTTTTACTTATTATTTTACATCCAGGCGCAATCATTGTCAATTGCTGAAAGTCGTGTTGTATACGTTTACAATGAATATTTACAATCAACTGTTAGTTACATTTCCCAAGGTCATAACCTAAGTCATAAATATAAGTAGCACAATTGCTAAGAATGGTTGCATTTTCAAGTTATTAAGACTATAAAATATTTAATTCAGTATATCTTCCTCTTTTTTTTTCTTTCTCTCCCCCCCCCCCCCCCTTATTCCGCTTTCCTTGCTCTTCACACTAAAATTATATAAATTTTACAAAGAAAGATCTTGAAGTTCACCTCTCTCTTTCTCCCTTTGTGTGTGTGTGTGTGTGTGTGTGTGTGTGTGTGTGTGTGTGTGTATGTGTGTGTGTGTGTGTGTGTGTGTGTGTGTGTGTGTGTGTGTGTGTGTGTGTGTGTGTGTGTGTGTGTGTGTGTGTGTGTATGCGTCTGTGTGTTCATGCTAAGTTGATTTTAGATACATTTCTGTGTAGACAAACACAGATTCTATGCAGAGATTATTTAGCCTATTTCCCTTAAAGAAATTGAAAGGTCTGCGTCATTATTTTAATTGACTGCGACCCAATATCTTAATTGACTGCGACCCAATATCTTAATTGACTGCGACCCAATATCAATCGACTGCGACCCAATATCTTAATTGACTGCGACCCGGTATCTTATTTTATTGCGACTCAATATCTTAATTGACTGCGACCCAATATCTTATTTTATTACGGCCCAATATCTTAATTGACTGCGACCCAATATCTTAATTGACTGCGACCCAGTATCTTATTTCATTGCGACCCAATATCTTAATTGACTGCGAGCCCAATATATTTATTGATTGAGCCCAAATATCTTCATTCACTTCGTCTGCATAAATCAAGGTTTCCCATCAGCAGTTAAAAAGCTGGATGTTGTATATGTCGATAGTGTCGAATTTGATGAGTGAATGAAAGCCGCAATTTTATATCATATTAAATGCAGCCATTAGGCCTATATATTAAGTAATGGAGGGAAAATGTGTTTATTTTATTTATTAATATTTCAAGGATTGCTATCACACAAACAAATGTGTACATAAAACACTTTTTTTCTAAATAAAATTTTAGGGTATACATGTAATCCTTAACTTTTAATATTTGTCGCTTTTTTGTCTTAAAGGTGCAAAATATCGCTGACTTAAGATACAAAATTCCACCTTATAGACATAAGTCAACCCTACGTCAGGTATTTTGGCTGCACGTGAGACCACACAATCTACTCTGTGGACATAATCTAACTCGTCAGATATTTTGTGAATGCACGTGAAATCAAAGAGTCTAATTTAACTCTATGTCATATGTTTTGACTATACGTGAGGTCGCAGAGTTAACAAATGAACGTTATGTCAGATAGTTTGAATAATTATCGTAATATTTGTTCTTGTACACTTTGACAGCCATTAATCTTTATACTAACACCATGACATTTTTCCATTTTATACTAACACCACGATATTTTGCCATTAATCTTTATACTAACACAATTAAATTTCGCCATTAATCTTTATAACTAACTGCATGACGTTTCGTCATTGTATATTATCGCTACAGAAAATCACCATGCAACGACCAGAATATTTTTGCAGTCTTTGCGGAAATCTTTCAAGATTCCAGAATGTCAGGCTCACATTAATTATTCAAAAAATTCTCAAGAATGATAAAGACAGTGGCACAGTTTCATGGGGCTTCGTTTGAAATTCAGTCCGTACTCTCTTCACAATGTAAACAAAGTGACCAGAACACATGACCTGATAATTGACCTAGTTAATGAGTTTGCATGACCTCCGCTGATTGAACCTAATTACTGAGTTTAAATAGGGCTTTGCTAATTGACCTAGTTAATGAGTTTAAACAGATCTATGTTGATTGACCTAGTTAATGAGTTTAAACAGATCTATGTTGATTGACCTAGTTAATGAGTTTAAACAGATCTATGTTGATTGACCTAGTTAATGAGTTTACAAATACCATCGTGATTGACCGAGTTAATGAGTATAAATAGACCTTTGCTGAATAATAGACCAAAGAGGAAAGACTTTCCGCCGAAAGCTCATCAAAGAATTGTTCCAGTAGTATCTCAGTAATGTTATAAATGAATGGGAGAGGAAGGATGAACCATTGTCTATAACTTCTGGTTTTATAACTGTCTTGTCCTACATAATCTGGTCTCATAGTTCCTTTGCCTGAAGTTACCGGCGTATAAATCTGTCAGCCTATTAATCAGCAACCTTCATTTCAAGGAGAGAGCCATTGGCCTGACTCATACTTACGAATGCAGTTTGCTACAGACACAACTGTTCTGATGACTGCAAATTATGCCTGCACCATATCCTTGTTTAATTTATAAACAAACGACCAATACGTTAATACATTTGTTTGCGTTAAGACATGTAGTATGTGCTTATGTATACAATATTACGAATAAATATAGTTGCTCAGTAAGTGGAAAATGTATACAATATTACGAATAAATATAGTTGTTCAGTAAGTGGAAAATGTAGCTTACAGAAAACTAATAAATCAAACGGACGATGAATTAATATAATTGCTTACTGATGGATGTACTGGAGATGGGGTATTTCAAATGGTATTATTAAATGTATCTGTTCGTAATAAATCAATAAATAAAAACGAGGGAGACTGTCTGTGCATGATTGTGCGCATATTTTGCATGATTTTGGCATTATCAGTGTGCTTGTATGAGTTGTTTAGTGTGTTCACAAAATGTTTAGATATTTACTTCTATAAGGAATGTAGTTGTACACATTTGTGTCCGTGTACGTGTGCACGTGGGTACCTGACTGTTTGCAAACAGTTCTGCTTGTGCATACGTGTGTGCTTACAGTAAACTATGTACAAACATGGAGTAGCGTGTAAGAGCTTATGTGCGAACGTGAGCAGGAATGCGCGTGCGTGAGAGACAGAGACAGAAAGACAGAGAAAGAATTGGAACAATCTCGCGGTCTCTTTTGTATTTAAAATGCCTAATCAATCTCAGACTCATTTTTCAAATAAAATTTTAGAAAATTAACCCAATACATTTCCATTGGCATTCTGAAAAACACAATTCAAAACCCGATGAGCAGTGGGGTGTTAAGTCATGTCTCTAGCTTACGGCAATTTAAACTTTATCAATTATTGAGCTCCATGTGTTTTCTAGCAAAAGGATTGTTGATCTTAGAGGGCAAAGACAGTGCAATCAAATAATGCCCCTTCGGTGCGTTATTTATCCGGATAAAATGGAGTGAAGGCCCTTTGTTCGAAACTAAGTACGAAATGCTAAAGGTTCTTACAGGGTGGTGAAAATGACAAACGCATTTCGTCTGAATTCTTTTCATCTATTTTATTCACCTTCAACAAACCTTCCTCATCACATTGTTACTTCTTGGGCCGTGAACAAAATGAATTTGTTAAACTTTAGTTATGATGAAAATAAAACTAAAGATTTCTTAGAATTTTAAAAAATAAAAATCTTTAAGTATAATCAAAATTAATTTATAATGAATCAGAAAATGTTTTACCTATTTACAGTTTTATACAGCATCAGATAGTTTTTTTAAAATAATAATGATGCTATTAGAGAGTTATTTTGCAAAGTAAAATAACGCAATATTTTTTTTTCATTTTAGCTAGACACATTTAATATATAAATATTTTCTTCTGTTTGTCCATTACTTGTATTTCTTGACTGGAACAGAGAAATTAAACTGGAAAAATGCAGTACATGCTGCGTTGCATTTAAACGTAGATGAAACGAATAATTTTTATTTTTTAAATAATCTTTTTCCTTTAATCTGTTTATGCTTTGTTTTAATTCTGGCTAACGAATTCATGTGGAGAGTGAGACAGGACGAAGAACACTGAAAATAAAGGACAGATAAATAATGCCTTAAATTGCACCTGTGGACCTGTCTTGTACAATTGGAGAAAGACTTAACACTCATTTACAAGGCTGGAATATTGTCGATCTGTGCTAATACAGATAGATGTATAGTGCTGAGAAGAGCTGGTGAGTTATCTGACTGAAAAAGGAAAAGTGCAGAAAAGTTACTTGGAAACATTTTTCATACAATTACAGCTACTGATTTTATGGTTTGTCGTTAGACTCAGGTGTGATTTAATGTATTTAGAATGTTGTTTTGTGGTTTGTCATTAGACTCAGGTGTGATTTAATGTATTTAGAATGTTGTTTTGTGGTTTGCAATTAGACTTAGGTGTGATTTAATATATTTAGAATGTTGTTTTGTGGTTTGTCGTTAGACTCAGGTGTGATTTAATGTATTTAGAATGTTGTTTTGTGGTTTGCAATTAGACTCAGTGGTATTTTCCTGTATTTAAACTACTGACTTTATGGTTTTTGTAATGAGAAATTTTATATATTACAGTATTGAGCATATGACATTGTCTCTTGTGGAATAATATTTTTTAATTTGATTATGTTATATTTTATGCCCACATGTTAATGGGTTCTGTTGCATAAATAATAAATGCTTTTAGAGAGATGGGAGAGTAGAAACATTTTATACCTGAATATTAGCACTGTGGCTTGATTTGACTTTTCCAGAGAAGAGTGTGCCTTTTATTTCCCTTGTATCTGTTTCAGACTGCAGTGATCTACTGCACTCTACTTGCGCTACATAGGTACTGTGTCTGACACCATTTGTTACACTTGCTAGCAACAGGGTTGCTGGAAATTGGTTACTATAGATGAACCATAAGACTGGTCTGCCTTTGGTCTTGAGAGATTTCACACAGAATTCTTGGAACAGTTAAGGTGATATGCCTTTGGGTGCCAGTTAGACCCATTGTCCCGGGCAGGCCAAAATACATTGTTGCTAAAACTAGACAGTGACAGTTTACGTCATAAGAAGGTCACCCGGGCAGGCTAAATGACATTGTTGCTAAAACTAGACAGTGACAGTTTACGTCATAAGGTCCAGTAAATTACTTGTTTATTTTCTAATACTCCTGCTCTGATTCTGTGATTAGAAATAGACTCACAAATCTATTATCGCTTATTAATTTATTTTATTCAGTGACAGAGACTGAATATGTGGTGGACATTGTCTGAATGTTTATCCCAGCAGTAGTATATGTGTTTGTCTTTTTCAACTGTTTCTACTGGCATATTTTTTATTGTTGATTTATTAAATATATTGTTGTTTTTCATTTCTCCTTCGTATGCATATAAATTATGTCTGGAGTATTAGTGGGTGGATGGGGGCTTGTTAAAATAACTTAAAAAAACGGATCAAATTACTCCTTTAGTAAGAAGTTCCACTTGCGAAAAAAGAAAGAATGTGTCAGTAGAGCGTCTGTCTCTATGCTGTGAGGAAAAAGTAGAGTTCTGGAACGCCAAGCAATCCGCCAAGTGGATACAGCTCCACTTACGTCTCTAAACTCCAGCTACGTCTACAGCTCAATTTACAACTGTAAACTCCTTTTACGTCTAAAACTCCATTTATTCCCAAACTATAAATTAATGTATATCTATAAACTCCGTCTGTAGCGTTTATTTAAATGGCTTCTTCAATTTCAAGTTTGTTTACACCATGTAACCAATGGCGACAGACTTTCTACTACTGGTCTTCTCTCACACTTTGTAATAAGGCGATCTCTGGACCCCGGGTTTTTAAAAACCCTCAAGACGCATTGGCATTGTTGTCTGGTGTTATCACGAGATGCAAACCTTTCTGGCTGCACCTTGAAGTGAACGAACCAAGCAGCGAACGCCATTCGGAAATATGAACAGTCGCATAAATCTAACGGCGTCTGGCAATTTTTTTTTCCCTCGCAAACTCAGATTCATTTACGTCTGCCCGTGCCCGTGTTTGGATGGCGACGTGCTGCTTCTTTTGCAGGAGCGTTAAGATGAGACGCAGGCGTTATTAAGACGAGACGCGAGCGTTTCATAGTCGGAGCGCGAGCATTTTTAAATGAGTGATAGAGGATTTCAGGGCGGACAAACGACGTTTAATGGAGAATTCGCAAAAAAAAAAATGCATACACGTCAAAGGAAATGCGATCAGATAGCAAGAGCGGAGTATCTTTTCTCTCTCTCTCTCTCTCTCTCTCTCTCTCTCTCTCTCTCTCTCTCTCTCTCTCTCTCTCTCTCTCTCTCCCTCTCTCTCGTCAAGCTATCAAACATCAGAAAGCTCCAAACATTGCAGCAAAATTTATTCTCAGAGCTTCAAGAACCGATCATGTCACTCTACTTCACCGGTCTCCTCCGTAACTACCCATCCACAGCAGAATGCAATACAAGATCACTTCTCTTTGTTATCCACCAGTGTCTGGATCTAATACGAAATACATACTTTGACATCCATACATCAAAAGAGTGTGGTGTATCGTTATACTTACATTTACACACTCGGAGTAGAGATTTCTCTAATCTACCACAGTCGTAGTGGATTATAAAATATCAAGGCTGCTCCTTCCCTGTAAAATATAATCAGGGAACAAACACTAAGTTTTCTAGTTATTCATCCCTAACTCCATTCTTTCTTACATGCAAGTCTCAACTTACAGTTTCCTACAACATTATTTATTAGTTTGATACACGCTTAATAATAAATAAATAAATAATAAAATAAATTTAATAAATACATAATAATAATTTTGTGAATGGGTTCACTAGAAACAATGTCAAGTTTTTAGCATACTACACACAAACAGCATATTCACAATTTGTAGAAATAATAGTGTATTCACATAATACATCTCTACACAAAATACAGGTATAACATAGCAATAGCAAAATGCACAAAATATTTCTCATTCTCTCTCAATCAGTTAACTCACTATTAAGCTAACGGCCATCTTTCAATAACGGGCGGCAACCACACCACATTCAAAGTGATTAGACAATAGATTCTTTTCAACAGGTAAACTTTGATCTCAGCCAATTGGCTGGTCTCGTTCTTGTAAATCTTAACCATTGGATAATACAAACTACTCATCCACCAAAACCGGTTTAGATTACATCAGCAAGCTCTAGCATATTCTTTATCTGAGTTGTTTACTTCCAAAAATACCATCATAAGCAGTGCCCAAGGTCGGGCTACGTTAACATTGGCAACATAGATATAATTATTAAGTCTAAAAATAGAGATTGGCAAATTTACTCCGCCACCTTGACATTGGCTTATCTGGAGAAACATGTACTTGGAATTTGCTGCCTTTTGACACAGATATACAAAGATACAAGAGCTATGCTGTCTTTTGACACGAGATACAAAGATACAAGAGCTATGCTGCGTTTTGACATGAGATACAAAGATACAAGAGCTATGCTGTCTTTTGACACGAAATACAAAGATACAAGAGCTATGCTGCGTTTTGACATGAGATACAAAGATACAGGAGCTATGCTGCCTTTTGACACGAGATACAAAGATACAAGAGCTACCCTCAAGACATCTTTTTCATCAGCAAGAACAGCATTGACATTTTTGTGGGGACACTGTTTATTCTAGATGTGGTTATGAAATTTATTTTGTGTTTCGCTTTTGTAATAGCAAGTATTTGTTATATATTGTTATCGTAATATGTGGATTTATTTTGCTTTTACTAAGTTCCTATTAAATCTTTAACACTGGAATTGTTGCAAAGCTCTAAGAGCTGTTATGAAATTACGTGATTAACAAATAATTTTTATTATTATTGGTGTTATTGTTATAAAGAAATTGATCACAAACACGCTCTATATTTGAATTCATATAAAGATGTTTTTCACCCCTTCAAAAACAAAAAAGGAAAATAGTTCTTGATATTTTTAACGTTCCAATAATAGCAAAAATGAAATATTTCTTGACATGTTTGTTTCTTGTCTCTGTCTGTATATCAGCTATAATGGGCTTCACGAACTACAGAGTGAGGTACAGATCATGGATCAAGATGTCATGGTTGATTTTCTGTTCAGGATTCATCTGTCGGGACGTTATGAGTTTATTATTTCATTTGTTGCTTGTCTTTCCAATTTTCTGTCTGCCCTGTATGCATACTAATAAGTGAGTATATGTGTGTATGTGCGCGTGTGGATGCGTGCGCGCGTGTATTGGCCATTTTATGCTTGAAATTGTATATTTTGTTTGTTTTTAAATACATGATATTGAGTCATCACACACAAAGGCACGCACAGCGTTCTCAAAATGATGACTATACATTCCAGCAACCACTTGTTTTCTTGAAAATGAATATTTTGTTGCTAATGCATTACTGCTTGATGATTGCACACAGCCTGAAGAATGAAATGTGGAGCAAGAGTACCTATGTTTTATTTTAGAACCTCAAATTTAAGACTGGTGTGTCACAAAAAGATGAGTAAGATTAGATAGACAGACAGACAGACAGACAGACAGATAGATAGATAGATAGATAGATAGATAGATAGATAGATAGATAGATAGATAGATAGATAGATAGATAGATAGATAGATAGACAGACAGACAGACAGACAGATAGATAGATAGACAGACAGACAGATAGACAGATGATAGATAGATAGATAGATAGATAGATAGATAGATAGATAGATAGATAGATAGATAGATAGATAGATAGATAGATAGATAGATAGATAGATAGATAGATAGTTAGATAGATAGATAGATGCTTGTAGTGTATATTTCTATATTCACTTACTAGGCTGCTTTATAGTTAATATAGTCATATAATGCCATCATTACATAATATAGTTAACGTCATCCTATTGCACTATAGTAAGCATCCTATTTCACTATTAGTAAACAGCGTTATAAAAATATTTATAAATATGAAGTTGTTGTCAAGCTTTAAAGTACTATTTTAAAACAGTACTGTGTGGATGTGTTTTTGTGTGTGTGTTTGAATAGATACAACTTAACGTGCATAGTTAAATATCAAAAATGATAATAATGATTAAATAACTTTAAGTTTTAGAGCTAAACTGATAATATGAATAAATGTTATGATGTTATGATGCCAATGAGTATATCAATTCTTAATCTTTTCATGTATTTATTTATGAAGTAGTTTTAATCATGGATCATGGTAGCTGGTGTCTAATAAGATATAAAGATGACTAGTGCTGTAGATGAATGGTTGAAAATTAAAATGATGACACTTTAGGTAGAAACTTTAAACCCATCATTGAAAAATATCCAGATAATTAACATATTTCATGCACTGGGTTGAATTATTTGTTTCTTTAAATTTTTGATTAAAATGTTTGTCTGTAACTACTGCTTTCACACTGGTAAATAAACCATTTCCAGCTATAATTTAAAAAAGTGGTTGATAACAAAAACACTAAACCTTTCAGGGGAACATTTCAACAATTTATCGGGAGAGTAAAATACAAAATTTTTAAAATTGTACTTTAGACTTTAAAAAATATGTAACAAATACTTTGTGCTGATTTATCAAACTGTTCTATTTTAAAGACAATTAATTCATCTTTTCAGATTTTTAATCAGTACTATCATATATGCCAATGATATACAATAAAGCTGCTGAGTTGTTTCAATGAAAATTTGGACTAATATATGTAAACACAATTCTCTTACTCAACCTACATATTCATGAAATACTACTTTTAATTTTATTCTAATCTACACACACACACACACACACACACATATATATATATATATATATATATACAAGCACACACATATACGCATACACATGATACACAAAACTATTTTTATTTCAAACCTACAAGATGTCAATTTTCAAGAAAAGTCTACCCTAGATCTATGTCATTTTTTGACCTTGACCAGTGGCATCAACATCGGATTTAACTTCAATAAAGGGAGATTTTTACTTCAATAAAGGGAGATTTTTACTTCAATAAAGGGAGATTTTTACTTCAATAAAGGAGATTTTTACTTCAATAAAGGGAGATTTTTACTTCAATAAAGGAGATTTTTACTTCAATAAAGGAGATTTTTACTTCAATAAAGGGAGATTTTTACTTCAATAAAGGGAGATTTTTACTTCAATGGGGGCTGTAGATGAATACGTGCACCCGTGTTCAGTCAACAAGCGCCCGGGAAAGTAATCTTTCATTGGCAACTGAAAGTGGAACTAGAATCAGACTTGAAACAACGAAACTGAACAAAACGCGTTTCTGAGGGGGGAAAAAATAATCTTGGAAAGAGGCGATCGGCAAGATTTGTACTTTCGCTTTGTGTCAAATGTCTGTCTATCGCTGGTAGGCCTACTAAACAATTACTTACTTTTAGTCCGATAAAATCGCCTATACTAAACAATTATTTACTTTTAGTCGGACAGACCTCTAGTGAGGGAAAATCAGTTGAACAAAAGATTAAACTAACACAAACTTATCCTGAAAACAAAGTGTTCTAGAGAGATAAGAGTAGTTGTAGTTACTTGGTGAAAGTTCAGTGGTGGAAACTTACATGGAGATCCGGATTGATATGCGAGACTAGACAGAAACGATCTATCTGCAGCCTGTTGTGCACTACATTTTACGGTATTTATTTAACGTTTTTATTTTGGATGGATGGATGATAACAGTTGATAGATAGATAGATAGATAGATAGATAGATAGATAGATAGATAGATAGATAGATAGATAGATAGATAGATAGATAGATAGATAGATAGATAATGGATGGATAGATAGATAGATTATCCCTACTTAAGTTCTAAGTGTTTAATAAACTATTTTCCCCTGGCACATTTTTAAGTTCATCTATTTTTAGAAATGTTCATACCAAAAGCGACTTTGGTCTTCATTAACTTTATTAAGTTCTCTAAGCACTAAGCAGAAACCAATGAGAGGCGGGGTGGGGGGGGAGGCGTATATAGATAGACAGATTTATCCCTTAAAGGGAGATAACACGTTGAAAACTAGTTTTCCATACCAGGTTAAGTACCTTGGTTTTTAAGTTGTATGATGGCAGTCTATTAATTTTTGTAGGTTTTTTTTTCTTTTTCTTTTTTTTTTTTGTGTAGTCTAGGTACATAATGAAATATTATAAATAAACATACATATTGAAATATAATTCTTATAAATAAGCATATACATTCAAATAAAATTCTTATAAATAAGCATACACAATGAACAATAATTATTTCAAATAATGAACTCCGGAAATCGTGTAAGCAAGAAATCTACACATTTAAAGCACACAACTATACACACCGAAAACTTTTAACATTAAGTATACCACCTACCTTCCACTCACATAGTTGATTATTGCATGCAGCATGCAAACAACCACACACTTACGTAGGTGGTACATTAAAATCTGAAACTGACACATCCACGTTTTGTTTTGTGTTTTAGTCCTAAAATTAATTTGTTATAAATAAATATTGCATGCATTTCAGGAATTCACAAATTTGAATTATTTACATCACGTATTCATTGTAAAGTCGAATGCGATTTATAAAATTTGAACTTGTAATATCGTAGTATCAAATTATTGCTATTACATAATTAAATTCTTCGTAGTACAAATGTAAATTTATAAAATTATTTTATTTATTATATCATTAATTCGAATTCGATGTATCTTAATAAAATTCATGTTATGATTATCAATATTTCATTTGATATCAGTAAATCATAAAATAACGTGCAGTAGCAAAGTCGTAAATAATATAATCAGTTACTCTTAGTATCACATATAAAGTAACATGAATTTACATACAGTGCAATTATAACAGTTAAACATTATAGGCCCTAATATTTAGTGTATTTCATACAAATAATAACAATAATTAAGTCAGCGTAAACTTGTATATGTAACATAATTTGTGTACTTACAGTATAATTATAGAAGTATATCATATGCATTTAGTATATTTCATACAAATAATAATTAATTATTAATAGTATAATGTGTGTGTGTGTGTGTGTGTGTGTGTGTGTGTGTGTGTGTGTGTGTGTGTGTGTGTGTGTGTGTGTGTGTGTGTGTGTGTAAGGTCCTTTGCAACTAACAATGTTAATTTAGCCTCTAATTAATAGTACTTCTCGGTTACACCCTACCTTAATCCAGTTGGGACGGACTTCCCATTCATAACATCTACTCTATTCCTTGGCTCGAACCCCTGCCCCCAGACAGTCTGCTGTTCATCATGCTTGCAGACAATGATGTGAGAAGATGACACACACAACACCATACTGACATCACCATAACAGAATCCAAGACAGTTACAGTATGACGATAAAACATACGGTCATAAAACCCAACTATTGAATCAGACTACGACACAATCTTAAAATAAGTAAAGTAATTTAATAAAAATTAAGAATGAAAAAGCATTGATAAAATGCAGGCAGTAACCAAAAGAACACCAAAGTAAATCTAATAATATTTTCAAGCAAAATCAAGAGTAAAAGAAAGTCGTCAAAATGAATTAAATTCAAAAGATCTTTCATTGATACATCAAGACAAAAATCGTAAGAGTAAACTAACCCTCTTTAATGAATAATGTTTTAACTAAAGGTAGATATTATGAATAAACTTGTGCCACATATGGCTGCAGTGACGTAGGACGAAACAGGCGAGTCAGTGACAGGCTGCATAGTACTGCTGACCCTCATCTCTCTACAAACTAACGTTCTGCTACAGAAATCGAAATTTAAACCAGCACCATCAAGACTCTGCTTACACAAAGATCAAGACTGCAAAGCTACCAATTTAAACAAAACACTACTGCTGACCCTTAGCTCTCCATATAGTAACTTGCTGCTACAGAAATCGAAATTTAATCCAACAACGTCCAGACTGGTTACACAAAGATCAAGACTGCTCCACAGTTACTTCAAAGAATACAACCACTTTAATACCTGATACAGAATCAGGAATTCTACAAAACCCAGCTCATTGGATTACATTCTAACATACTGTTTGCTACATAGACCAAGTCTTTTGCAAAAACAAACCTGTTTAAACATATGACAGGTAAAATTCCCTCTGTGTGTGTGTGTGCGCGCGCGCGTTCACTTCTCTCCTTCCTGAGCGTGCGTAAAGGTTTTCATCCGTGGACATTCTCGCCTTTAGTGGCGCTCAGGCAGGGCTTCTGTTCCCTCGCTTGACTCGAGAGTGGGGGTGATATGGAAGTAGGCTGGCATTGAAGTCTGTCGTCCAGACGAATTTTTTTTAAATTATTATTATTTTACTGCTAGATTGTGGAGTGTATATAGCTAGCCATTTCCTGTTAGCTATTGTAACTGTCAACAACTCATCAGTGACTAAGCGGGGCCACTCCTATTGTTTTGCCACTTAACTTTTTTTTTTAAATGGTAGTGATGACTATGACTAACTAAAACGTGGTATGTTTCACAGGCACACACGCCATACATATCTCCAAGGGACGTAATTAAAACAAATCACAGTACAAGGAGGAAAATCAGCTTAATTTAAATGGGCACTAAATGTTCTCAACTCGCTTACATGCAAAATATTTCAACAATCAGTATGAATTTTAGGAAGACAAAAATATTACTAAATGTTATTATCTTTCGTGTATCGCTTATAAAATAATCACCAAATGTTAACTTAATAATTTTATTTAAAAATACAAGACAGTGGAATAATTTTGTCACAACATGTAATTTAAATTTACATACTCTGTAACTATAAGAGCATAACATGCAATAGTACATCCACAGTTATTAATATAAATTGTAGAATGTAGTAATGTAACAATAAATGACATTAACAAATATTATATAGCAATAATGCATGCTACACACACACTACAATACTCAGTAATAATATTTTATGAAGAAAGATGCTATAAAGAAATGTTTCAAAACATATAAAAGACAATTGGTGCAATAGCATTAACTAATGGACATTATCTTCACTTCTGTTAAAGGAATGTATTGACAAGACACGTAAGGAATGCGATCATTTGCAAAGGTTAGAGGTTAAAATAACATAATTGTGACATAATCGTCCATCTCCTCACGAGTTTATTAAAAATCGTACTAATGTTTAACATTTGGATTCTTCTTTTCGATTAGATTAAAGGTGTTGGGGCTTCGACTCTAGACTCGTTTCATTACCCTGGCAGTAATTCCCCAGGTTTACGGACCAAAGTCAGTTTCTACTCTCTTGCAGTGAAATGTTATACCCAGGAACTTCTAAACAGGACAAGGTCCTTTTGGCAAAGGTTAGTACCACAATAAAGTAGATTTACTAAAATGGAAGGTTGGTTGGGAGCAGATGGGGCTGTATTTCAGGGTTTGGAAATTAAATAGAGAAAACTGCACAAAATTCAAAAATAATTCACTAGAAACCCCACAGTCGTTCTCCCGCAGTTAGCACGAGACTGCTTTTGCTGTAATTTCCCAAATATCTACAGGAAACTGTAGAAAAAGTTTTGGGACCAAGTGTGGATGACTGAATTTTATAATTCAGAACTGCCAGAAGAAAGGTTTGTCTGGTGTTTCTCTTATTTAATGCAGTGAAAATTAATATTCCTTGATTTTGCAGCTCTATATGTACTAATATGCAGTCTACATGTACTAATATGTTTATATATTTATGTTTAAATAATTTTGAGAGTGAGTGAGTGGCAGAAAAAAATATTGTCCATCTTCCTTTCATCTTGTCTGTAAACTCAGTTTGTCAGAATGCATGCATTCATGTTAACTATGATAACAGTAGTAAGTATTGCCTAGTAACGGCCATTCACTCTCCCTTAAGACCTGTAAAATAGTGCGCTGAGTGTGGGAGTGATAGGATTTGGGCTGGACCAGGCCCTCCCAACTCTAGGAATTTATTCCCTGGGATCGCCAATGGACAGCAGACTTACTTCCCCTGCCTGACTGCAGATGATCATAAAACAGCGGTCTGCCTTTAAAAGCAAATAGAGGAGTCTATTTCAACTTAACTTATAAAAAATGAGTCAGAACTCAAATGAGAACACTGTGGCGAACCATGCATAAATACTATCTTATGAGACAACAAAAGTGAATTTTACCCGAATGTTTATATATTTTATAACCAATAATTGTTTACAATTATTAAAATTTTTTCTGTTAGTGACCATTAACTTCTTTGTCTGTCAGTCGTCCTGTGTTATAATGATTCATTAGAAGGGGGGTTTAAAGTCAGAATCAATGTTATGTGTTTCTAGCATAGGTTAGGCGTTTGGGGACGTGTAATTGTATTGAACGTCCTCTACTGTAAATGGAATTGGAGGGCGTGTAGATTGAAAGGCTGGACTAACTTCAGTAATTGAAAGAAGAGATAAATAAAGAGGGATCAACTATAGTTCTTTCTTTCCTTCCATTTATTCTTCACACACACACACACACACACACACACACACACACACACACACACACACGCACGCCACAATACGTATACAGTGAAACAGTTCTCCTGTTTTGTCATTTCTCCATCAGTATACATTCGTTATACAGTGAAACAGCTCTCGTGTTTTGTGATTTCTCTATGTATACATTCGTTATATAGTGAAACAGCTCTCGTGTTTTGTGATTTCTCTATGTATACATTCGTTATACAGTGAAACAGCTCTCGTGTTTTGTGATTTCTCTATGTATACATTCGTTATACAGTGAAACAGCTCTCGTGTTTTGTGATTTCTCCATGTATACGTTCGTTATACAGTGAAACAGCTCTCGTGTTTTGGATTTCTCCATGCATACTTTCGTTATATTTTTTAATGGGTTTTGTTTGTTTGTTGTCAGTTGCCATAACTTTATTATTACTGGTAATGTAAACTCCCATTTATTTTTTCATATATATCCTTTTTTTTAATATGTGTGTGCTTAATCCCCTGCTGGCTTTTCACCCACTCCTTCACCACCCCTTCCCCCCATTTCAGATAATTGATCATGATTTCACTACATACCAGTATGTGTGGATAATAATATATCATTATGACCTTTGACATGTTCTTTCAGAGATCGCGATCATGTTATGTCTATTCATGCACGACATTTCCACAGCATGGGAATGGTTTAGTTGCTATGGATATTTTTCGCTCATATGCCTAGTGACTGAAACTTTCAACTGTCTGAACAAACAGCTTGTTGCAGATGGCTAGCTGATGCCTTAAGTTAATACTGTCTGAACAAACTAGCTCTACTAGTTAAAGATAGTTGACAGTTTGATGATGAATTTCAAGTTTGACCTATTAAGTAATAAACGAAATACATTAATTTTTACATTGATGGTTTTTAAATAAAATAACAAACAAAAAAGTAAGCAAATAAGAGTCAGATTCGTTTGTGTGTGTGTGTGTGTGTGTGTGTGTGTGTGTGTGTGTGTGTGTGTGTGTGTGTGTGTGTGTGTGTTTATTACTGTTCTTAAAGGAGCAGCAATTTATACTGTTTGCATACTTGGACTACGTATATGGATTACTTGTAGTGGCCTCTAGCTTATTGACCAGTTGTGAGTGAGTAGTTTACGGTTGCTGAGGAATTTCTGGGAAACCACCGTCGTCGTCATACGCTACATATTCGTCCGCATCTTGATGTGACACTTGTACCGGTGTTACCGGTCGCTGCTGAGGCTGTTCATTGTATGGTTGTTGCTGAGGCTGTTCATGGTATGGTTGTTGTTGCTGAGGACGGTAATCTCGATGTTCAGCTTGCTGCAAATTCTGTTGTGGTTCAAGCTGTTCGATAACTGTTGGGTTCTGTTGCTGTCGCTGATAAGCTCTTTGTCCATGAACCTCCAAGTCCGTTGGCAGTGAAGGTGAAGGCTGACCGATTAAACACTGTACTCCGCTAGCATCTTCCGACAAATTGTCCGCAGGCAAACTGCTTTCGGAATTTTCTATCGGCAGGCGCACGCTCCTCTGAAGATGCTCTATGCTTGAAGGCATTTCCAATGTGGAAGTGACTCTGGTTGAAGGACCCGATCCCGGAGTATACGGAACTCTATGTAACGTCTCGGACTGCCCTTTTGGTGACGTCACATTTTGCGCGTCATTTGCTACTCTTGCGTTCTCTGCTGAGCTTCTGGTTTCCATTGTAAGGGAACGCTGCAACGAGTCCAAGGCAAAGGGAGACGATGCAGCTTGTTCCGTCTGCTGTTGTCTAGATAACGTAGTGTTTCCGGTATCCACGAATCCACGTAGTTGAGCATTTGGATCAGAGTAGGGTAAATGCTGCCGCTGTGCTGCCTCTGATCTTTGTCTGGCATGTTTTTTTAGATTTTTATTTAAAACTTTTTCAAGTTGATTTACGTCGAATTCGCCTTCCTGACTAATTTCAATACCTTTGATGTTATTAAGGCTGTGTTTACCTTTAATATGTTCCTGGATGAACAGGTCAATTGGCACGAAACTTTCTGAGTTTTTATTTACTGCTACATACTGAGCGGTTTTGCTTATAAATTCATTTTCCCCCTTGTAGTTATAAATGCTGCGAAAGCAAAAGTGTACTACTGTGCTTTCTAGTATAGAATCTACATTACCTGTCCACTGTCTACCAGACATTTCCATATCGCCATAGAGTTCAATTCGGGGGTGCCTCCCGTTATACAAGGTTATTGTCCTGACCCGATCTCGAAACTTTCTTGCTAGTTCTGTCTCTGATTCGCTGCATATAATGACTGCATCCACGGAGTCATCCACTTCATCTCCACCTGATGCCATCCTAATTGGTCTCTTCAAAATATATGTCGAAATTTAAGGTCACCACGTTCTGGAATTAAAATAAAAAAGAATCGCCATTCATTACACATTGCAATTAATCAAGAATCAATTATATGTATTACAAAACTATCAAAATCAGACATGCAGGATATATGATATTTTAATTACTTTATTACTGCTTTAATTAAATTTGAGAGAGAGAGAGAGTGAGAGAGAGAGAGAGAGAGAGAGAGAAGAGGATGAGGAAGTACAGCGTGAGAGATAGTAAGATAAAGGAGATAAAGATAAAGAGGAGAAGAGAGAGAGACTGCGATATATGAAGAGAGTGAGAGAAACAGACTTAGTGCAAAGTGAAAAAGAGTAAACAAAAGGGCAAGATAGCCATAACAAGATACGGATTGAGAGACAAAGAAAGGGAGAGAGACAAATAGATGGCAAATGCTTGGATGGTATGCTTCGAAAGTTAAAAAAATAAAACGTTTAGACTCTAACTTTAGTAAGAGATTAAAATTATTCAAGTTAACTAATAAGCATATCTAAAGTGCAAATATTTGAAAATAAGGCTCTGTTTTAATATTGATATGCGATAAATAACCATGTATATGTTATAATGCCATCATCCGATGGGGCTACTTGTATATGCAACAAAACTGTCATCTGATGGGAGCTACATGTATATGCAACAGTTTTTCATCTGATGGGAGCTAAATGTATATACAGTAATGCTGCTATATCACCGGGGTGTGGGGAGGATAGGGATCTACATACATTCCTTTTAATGCTGGTTATACTGATCCTAAAGGTATTCTTACTCTTGTGGGTGAAGTTGCCTACATAGCTGTTGATAGTGCTGCTCTACTTTCCGTGTTTGGTTGTAGATGTAGTCGCTGCTTCTGTTCCTGAATGTCTAATGTCTCGTCTTCTAAGGTGGAATAGTGTGAACTGTCCTGAACACCTGAGCTAACTGTTTTCAGGCATTCTTCACTCGTAGCATCACTGACCTGGACACTGTAGCCAAGTGTTTGCGGACATTCTATACTCATACTGTCGGTAACCTGGGCATTCTTTCTATCATCAAGACCCTCACCAAAATGACTCTGGTGTAAGCTAGTAACAAATGTTGTTTCGTTAGCTGAATCTTCTGCAAGGCCATGGCTTGGCAAATTAGCATTGGAGATTTCGCTATGGTTCTCCACAGGTAAACTGCTTAAAGAACTGTTA
The DNA here is from genome assembly GCA_028829895.1 of Sinotaia quadrata. Taxonomy (NCBI): domain Eukaryota; kingdom Metazoa; phylum Mollusca; class Gastropoda; order Architaenioglossa; family Viviparidae; genus Sinotaia; species Sinotaia quadrata. Next base: position 128,980,556 of record CM054177.1, on the reverse strand, counting down.
TTGGTTACTGTCACATGGTTCTGAGATGACCCGGTCATCAAGCTTTCAGAGGTCTGAAAAGAAGGCTCCTCATGCTTGTCTTTAGTTTGAGAAACGTCTGGTGTTTCTAATGTCTGTCTAGACGAAATGCAATGACTGGCACCATCTTCAGACGTATTCAGAGCTTTCGGGAATTTGACGTCAGGTATAGGTGCTACGTCATGTGATTCAAAGGACGTTTTTGCACTCATTTGATGTCTAGTAATGGAAGACGTCAGTGGCGGTGCTTTTCGTGTAAGCTGTAGTTGGGATGGAAACTGTAAAGAAGAAGACGATTCGTTGATTTCTGTCGCTATTGAAGAGCATGCTTTTAAGGTGTGAAGCCGCTTGTTGTCAAGGTCAGCTGAGTCAGAAGAAGCAGTATTCTGTACTTCCGATCTTGTTGTAACTTGCATTGATCGAGATGGCGCTCTCTGAAATTCTTCCATAGCGTTCGATGGACTCTGTTGGAAATTTTCTGACCTGTTTACAAAGCATTCATTCGATGAGATGGATGTACTTGCTATTGTAAAAATAGAAACTGGTAGAGTTTCTATGTCGCACGTGACTGGTGAGCTGTTTCCAGACATCTCTACCCCTCTTTCATAGCTAGCAGAATCAAATGTGTGTGCTACACTGGAGGTCACATTGTTGTTATCATAAGAGCTGTGGAACTTATCCTGAGTACATGGGATGTCATATATATTATCGGCAAACTCTTTTATTCTAGTTCCTGATGCATTACAACCTAAATATTTGCCAGAAAAGAACATTTCTTTTGAGTTTTCATCCAACGTTATTGAAAAATCGATCATTTCTGCAGTGCAGATCGGACTGGAAGGCATTAGAATACTTCGTTCACTAATTGCACTTCCTGGGTTGGGGCTGAGATTGCTTGGAATGCTATATTGAGTCATTGAACTTTCTGCTTTGACAAGGAAAGATGAAAGTTCCTGGGTACTCAGTCTAGCCGACGCGGTTACTTCACACGCTTGTTGTTTTGGACGTTCTGGAACTGCGGGGATATTCTGCGTTTCTCTCTCCTCTGTTTCTCTTCGGGTAGTCTTTTTTTGAAAAAGAAGTTTCTTTAATATTTTTTCATCAAACTTTCCCTCAGAAGTAATTTTGAAACCTGAAAGGGAGTTGACGCTTGGTTTACCAGAAATTTTTTTTTTATTACAAACATCAACGGGGACGAATGTCGCTCGTTCCTGCTCAGTGACCGCATCTTCTATCGCCTGGAATAACGCTACGCCGGCTGTGAACTCTCTTAGTTCGTCTTTGAAAAATTCTTCACTGCGAAAAAAAAATCTAAAAGTTGAGCTTTTAATGGCCTTGTCAATTATAGCCACCTGGCTCATACCCGGCATTGATAAGTCGTCATAGAGTGCGATTGTAGGGTTCAACCCTTCACCTAGGTCCACCCGTCTCACTCCTTCGCAAAACTTTCTCGCAAGTTCTATTTCTGACTCGTCACACATTAATACAATGTCGTAAAAGTTTTCGTGACCATCCTGTCCTTGACCTCTACCCTTGGCCATGACGAAATTAAAATGACGTGAGCGCTCAATGAGGAAGAAATAGATTACTTAAAACTATTATCACGCCAGTCTTGAAAATATGTTCCAATCCAGTATTGCCTGTCTTTAAGCAAAAATTTCTAAAGTGCTAAATATTTGTTTCAACTTTTGTTAGGCAATGATTTAAACTAATTTTTGTTATGGCTCGGTATAGAAGCCTCCGGGAAGCTGAATCAAAGTGTTTTTTAATAATTTTGTTATACATTAGTCATGATGTGGTGCCTCAGCCAATCAGATCGAAGGACTGAACGAACACAAACTGTGTCAGAATCACTCCCTAAACGTATCGTGTCCTCGCTTAGCACAGACGGGCACTTGGTGAGAATCGCACGCCTGCAAAACAGAAAGATGCAAGGGGCGTTACTCACGAGAAAAACTCTCCTTGTCGTGTATCACATCAATAGTAATATGTTTTGTCTTAAATTAATTTGCCCATTACTTCTACGCTCTGAACTTAAAATTCTATTGTCCCATAACTTCAGTTAGACATTCAAACGATAGAATATGAAATGCAAACAATCTTTTTTTTTCTTTCCTGTATTGCTCGCTACCTTCTTGATAATTCAAGCTGAAAACCTGCCGTAGAATGAAGTGAAATGTCGTAATTTTTTTTGGATAATTATTATCCAGTGTTTGAAATTCAGCAAATGGTGCAATTCTGCTTCTCATCCGACAGTGTAGGTTATTTGGTGACTGCTTGTTGAAAGGAATATTCTCAAACAGGCCAAACTTGTGTTCAGATATTCTGGCTTCGGTGTTGGAGTATTCGGTAGCGTTCCACCACGCGCCCTTTACGTTTTTGTTTTGTTGAATTAATGATACAAAAAATAAAATTACTGGTTTGCCCTCCACTCGTTATTAGTTTAATTCTGACTATTCATACCTGTCCTTAAATTAATCATCGAATGTTTGTTGGTGTTGGAGGTAGGGTTTAATCAAATATCGTGTTATTTGTTTATTTATTTTCTGGTAATACAATAAACATTTAATGTGTATTTGTGTGTCTGTCTGTGTATTTTTGTGTGTGAGAGAGAGAGCTTATTTAAACTAAGCGTGTATGATTTTTTGCATGACCCCTTGTACATGTATTTGGATGGCTGGGGTTTAGAGACATACCTTTTCCTGTTCCCAGAAAATTAACCACATAGACTACCATTAGAGTAAGGCCAAACTGAACATCCAAACATATATTTGTGAATGTATTTTTAAAATAATCAGTAGCAAATGATAAGCAAGTTGATAAAACACACAACAAAATACACAAGATCAGTTTCTAATCAAAAAGCAGTAATTTTATAAACGTTATGATAATTATTATTAGTTCTAAGTTAAGTAGCATTTGGACAGATTTAATAGTAAATGTTAATAATAATGTACAACTATACTTGCCTGAAGTGTGAATTGAAATAAAATTGTTTCTAGTTCATCAGTGCTGCTAATAAAAGTTCAGGCAGTATATCATATGTAAATGCGTTATCATTACAGAACAAATTACAACAAATTAAAATTATCTCCTCTAGAGAATTGAAAGTTTGAGGAAGATTTTTAAATAGTAAGTCAGTAGTACTTAACACTGGTAGGTACACGTTATTTCTATATTTCCAATTTGTACTCTTAAACAAGGAGATTTTTTTCTAAAATATAAAGATATTGCTTTTGCATACTAATTACGGTATTTCTATTGAACTTCAAAATCAGACAAAAATCTAATTAACTTTTATTAACTTTAGAGATTATAACAAGAAATTTAAGCATAATTTGCTTTGCTGGAAGCCTTTTGAAAAAATATAGATGTTTTATATAGCGAGAGTTAGCAGGCTAAACTACCTAGATCAATATTGTAAGTAATAAATCTATTTGCTAAGCATTCAAATACTGAGGTTTAATCAAAGAGATTAATTGTGTATGTTGCCCGGTCTAAATAAATATATCATCTGCTTCCAATGAAATTGATTTACAACTCATGTTGTCATGAATCAGAAGATATCCTTTTGAATCGTTTTCATTTGGTTTAATCAAACTCGAACTGATAAGAAGCTAATCAATTTTTTAAAATAATTTATATAAAACTCCGATAATTCATTATCCCTTACATTTTCGTTTTGACTAGTAGCCATGCGTCTTTATTTTCACTCACTTGACGTCACTAGCTTATGCGTTTCCGAAGACGCCCGAAACCTTGTGTTCGGCAAAGTCCGTAAATAAAAATATATTTAATTCGCAAAGTGCATTTGTCCTACATTCATAAAACAAAACGACTAAGTTTTATCCAAATAATAATTTGTTTTAAAATTCTTCTGGGTGGAGTGGAATGTTTGTAAGCAATACAAACCCTTTGATTGGTCTGAATTCTCTTTTGAGGGGTAGGAGGGCTATAGAAGTGACAAGGGGCGGAAACAAAGGTCAAAGTTGTTTTAAATATGGAACTGCGCTGAGGGACCCTTCGAAACTGGCAATATTTAAGATTAAAGGAACAGATCTGGCATTTAATTGGTGATAAGATCAGAATCTGCATGGAATTGCCATGATATGGGGAAGGAGGTGTTTATATTAATGTCTGACTATAAAAAATGAACATGAATAAAAAGATTGCTTCAGATTAAATTAAAAGAGAGACGTGTTCAAGAATTTGTTTATTTGCACAGATTTTTCGTGAGAATAATGCTGTTGTTCTTCTAAAGAATTTGTATACTGTACCCTAGTGTACAGTTTTCGTCAGATTCTTTTTTATTTTTTTTTAAAGCAGCTTATATACAGACAGTTTAGTTGGCTGGCTAGTTATTTAGCAATCAGTCAGCTGGCTATGTATGCATTTACTCAGTTATTTAGTTAGTTAGTAAGTTAGTTAGTCAGTCAGTCAGATTAGATAACTGGTTGTTAGTAGGTAGTCCCAACCAATTTTTCAATTTTAATTCCGGATAAAGGAAATGTGTTATCTTAATTGTATTAGATGATATAAGGTTGTATGCAAAATTCTAAGAGAAAATCTGAAATATTTTATTAAATATTTTCGTTTGAATATATAAGTTAGTCATCGCTTTATTAGATGAATAAATGTTCATTTTTGATAGACTGTAAAAATTAAAAATCTTCAGTCGTGAAGTGGCAAAGTTAAAATTATAACATAAGTATATATTCTAGATGATACAAATGCATAGTTTCTTTTCAGAGAAAGTATTATATTTTGCAAACTTTACAAACACAGCTCTTCCTCCTTATGTTTTCGTGCTCGTAATATATTATAAAGTGCATATTCAAGACATCGCAATATTCAAAGAAGTGGTTTAAAATATATTCTTTCTGTATATAAAACAATAAAGTGCCAAGGTGTTTTATCCCAGTTTTCTTTCAGAGACACTTATCCAAAAGCTAATCTCAAACGCCATCAAACAGACAAATGTAACACATTCGAACTAAAGATGAAAAAAACCATTAAAACGCAAATTGTAAAATGTCATATCTCTTAAAATATATGTCTTACAGACATGGTTGAAATATTAAGAGAGGAATTCGAATACAATATATCTGCAAAAATTATTTTATGCTATCTCTTTTAATGCTTGCGTACTATTATTGTATAACAATGTTACATAATTGTGCAAATATTATGAAAGTGGTCAAATTTGTAACTCTGCAAGTTGCTATATTTGTATGTATGCTTATTTTATATATAATTACATAGTCTACCATTTAGAAAACAGTTTAAAGTTAATTTTATAGTCTGTTGTGCATAAAATATCAAATAATCTATATAATGCATATAGCATTTACACATGTAACTGTATTGTGTATTTATGAATATACATATATTATGACAATTTTTTTTAAAATCATATCAAGCATATATGGAAAATTATGAAAGTTTGTACAACTAATTGCATCATCATTCAAAAGTGTACTTCATTAACGATACAAAGATATTTACTTTGTATATGATTGCTTACTGTTCTTCAAATCCAGTCCAACATTCTACCATTGACAGTAAGAAACTCAATATCCCGGGCAAAATAAACGTAATATCATCTATCATCACAGTCAGTACTCTCCTCCCCCCCCCCCTCCATCCACACTAAATGTTTTAGTGACCAGATTATTTATTGGAGATTATATTTGCCATATTAGTAAAACAAACCCTGAATACCTCCCAACCCACCACCACCACCCCAACAATTGTTGCAATACACCAATACACTGCAACATGTGGCTCAAAACTGTCAAATACAAATAATTCAAATGTGGCAGGTCTTCTAAAAAGAAATTCTAAGTACTAAGAAAAAAAGAAGCAGAATGGTTAGAGGATAATTTCAAATTGTTAATGAATCGTTAACATTACTAAATCGTTGTCAAATATAACTTACAATACTTTTGGTGAAAAGCTTATATACAGCTTTTAGTTCTTAAAGAAAATAATTTTATTTCACTAAAATTTAGCTATGCAACAAAACAATTAAAAAGAAACAATTTTGAGGAGGTTGGGGAATCTAAACTCCTAAGAACTGCAATAAAAGAAAACAGTTTAACGTTTACAAAGTAAAAGTCATCTAAAAACAAAAATATATTATTTTTTAAAGAAACACATAATAATACAATATGTATTTTTATATTTATTTATTTTTAGCAATTACATTTTTAATGTGTACTATTAGCAATAGTAAATGATTAAACAGATAATTACACTGTGTTTATAATATATTAAGTGTAATATCTGTAAAGCCAAGACCCTGAAAATATAATTGATGGATTAAGTTTATCACTAAACGAACTGTGTGTAGTACAAAATAATTTTTAATGAAAAAAAGCTGCGGTAGAGCTCATTTGTCACATTTTGTTGAAAGCATAGTGCTATTTTTTTTCTAGATCCACTCTTCAACCCAAAAATAACAGAAAATTGCATTTAAAAAAATAATCACATTCCAGGAAAGTATAACGTACAGAGTACGGACTATTATTACTCAAATAATAATAACTGCCTCAAAAAAATAAGCATAAATAAATACTACTATAAAACAAAGCTAAAGTTTTACTTTTAGAACGCGTAATTCGTATATAGTTCAAAATTGGTTTGAAATAGACTAGGGTTGTCACAGAGAAATAATTAGAAACTGTAGAACTGAGGATCAGATCATGCAATCATATAGCTGCTAAAATTAACTTGCAATTACTATATAATTTTTTTACACAAATAAAGAACCATGTTTACTGAAAGCAATACTAACGTATATAGCATAACAGGTGTCAGAATTAATCGATTTCGAAGTTTGTTGCACTTTTGTATTTTCTAACACACGCGACTCAGCAATTGCTAGAATTTGAAGTAGATGCTTTTTCTGTTAACCAACGGAAACTCTTGGCACTAAATTGCAGCCAAACTGTGTGATATTTTAAATATTAGTATCAAATGTGAATGGACGCTCTTCTCAGCGCCACTTTCAGTGAGAAAATATTCATTTAAATGCATTTACGACAACAATTTCCAAATGAGCCAAGATTTTAACTGATTACCAAAGCTTGAGTTGTAAAGTTCTGCTAATAAAAGTGGTATCAGGAGAAAGCTTATGGTTACACCTTTATATTTTGTTCTGATATAGGAAAACGTCAAACGCGCAAATAAAAATCCGGACCAAAGCAAATAAGCAAATTTTTTTTTCTTATCACGTTGACATACTGCTGTAAGGCCCCATTTTTAGCAAAAACATATCCAACACATAAGTGTAATTATTTTTTCAAACACGATTTCAGTCACATTAAATAAAATTACAATAATGTGTTAGATAAAAGAAATTATCTTTAATTTTAGGCAAGTTACATCAACAAATAGTTGTATTAAAGCATGAAATTTCTCTAGAGAGAAAATCACCAAATTTGTGCAATGAACGCTACTTCCTCCTGCAAATCAGTGACGTTAGGACTACCTAGTGTTAGTTAGGTGTTCATTTCATTGGTATTGTGAGTGAGTGAATGTAATGATAAATTATAATGCTTTGAAGAAAAATTAGAAAATAACATTAGTCATTATTGTCTGCCTGTATTTACCATTTACAATCTCTGCTCTGCTTTGCACATGAAAATATACTGTGTTACCTATCGAGACATAACTTCACTCAAGCGCGTAACTCCGCCATCTTGGCGAGTAGACCTGCAAGTCGGGGACAGACAAACCTAGTCAAAGTGAGCGGAAAAAATCTTACCCTTAACCCCCACCCCACCCACCCCATTCCCTTTTCAGTTATTTCTGAGAGTGGCGGCACTACGGTTACTTTCTTTATTTTCTTTTTATTGTGAGTCCTTTCTCTACCTCCACACCTCTACACAGCACATCCTGCCCTGGCAGGGCGTGTCTGAAGAAAATGTAATCGCCATCCGTATCAGTAAACGAACGGTACGATTTCAAGAATTTGTAATAAACTTACGTCAGTAAATTGTAAGTAGAAGACAGCTGGCCTTGATGTAAACACTCAAGCTGGTGCATAAATGGGAAGGAACATTTCCTGAACAGGTAGCCACTTGTAAAAGTTAAGATGGCGGATGACGCTGTCACGTCAAGCAGAACGTGGTTCTAAAATTTAAAATTGTTTTTATTTTTTAAAGATGTCGATCGTAATAATGTCTACAATCAGATGCAATAATTTAGAGTATTTAGAGCAAATCTATCAGCTAAAGTAAAACGGACACGTTTCGAGCTGACGATATTGGGAAATGCCGGTTAAAATTAGCGTAATATATTTCTGTTACATTTTTAAAAATAAAAAAAAAACTTTAGCAGGATTGCATTACTGTAAAATGTGTTGTTTGTTACTTAACACAATCAACGTTCCGTCTAATATTTTTCCTGAGCTTCCTACTTGTGCGCGGAATTGTGAAACCGCTGCGCGACATTTTGCTGCGCGGCCGCGCATCCTAGCACATGATTCACATTCTTTTGGTCTCGTGTGCGTCTCTCTCTCTCTCTCTCTCTCTCTCTCTCTCGCTCGCTCGTACAAACGCGCTACCTCACATTCAACTAAATTCGGCGACATGTTTTCATTTTATATTATATCCAAGAGGTTTTTAAAAAATAATTATCTCGTTTTGGTCAACATATAGCCCTATTTCTGGAATATTTTAAAACGTTCATATCCTTTCCATGTCCGGAAATGTATGGATGGAACCAGTTTCTTAGACTTAGTTCCATAATGCTTATTTTCATTTTCTCAAACCTAATTATTACAAGGGAATGCATGCAGCACGAACACGACACACTTATAAATGAAAAACAGACATGCTCTGAAAAGCAGGACGAATGCGCTCTTAAATGAGGTCACGTGTGATTTTAAAAATGGACATGCACGTTTTAAAGCGCAAGACACGTGAGTTCTTAAACGAGGACATGTGTAAACTTAAAAGTGGACACGTATGTTCTTTAGTGTGAACACGCATTTATAAATAAGGAAATGTGTTCCTCATATTTTGACGACGACTCATCAGACAAATGCACAGATGACAATATAACCATAACACTAGTGATTTATAAAAGCGCTTAGTTTTACATTTTTTTTAATAAAATAATTTTATGAAGCTCTAATCTCTTTACTCAATAAACATACAGTAATATATAAGTATATGTTTTAACATTTATCACATAATAATAAAAGCTAACAGTAACACGTAATAAATATCAACTACCACAGTACAGATTTGAAACGTGCAACACAGAACGTAAATATTTGGAATGTAACGTAAAACCCACTAAAGCCTATTGGGTTTACAGATATTATACAAAGGACAGAGAAGATCCTGAGAGTAGAGATTGATGGAGGTGGGAGAAAAAGATTATATTAAAATGGTGTCCCCACAGTACTATAGAATGCCCGAGTTCTAGAGGCAGTTAGTGGCAGTACCCACTTATGAGAGAGAATTTGAACGATTTGTTTTGACTTTCCTGACTGCAATCTAGAGATGGGGTCTATTCATCGGGGTGTAGAAACAGCAACCTTGGACTGGAGTCGGTCGGTGAAACTTAGCTGGGAGAAGTTTGGTGTTCGATTATGTAATGATCAGGTGGCCAGTGTAGTGAACAGACAGTCCGTACAGTACAGGCAGCTAGTGTGGTGAGGAGGTGGTGAATGTAATGAACAGGCAGTCAGTGCAGTGAACAGGCAGACTATAAATATAGTGAAGAGGGAGACAGTATACAGTATAGTAAAAAGGCAGTGTACAGTATTCAGTATAGTGAAGAGGCAGACAGTATACAGTATAGTGAACAGGCAGTGTAGTAAACAATCAATAGTGCTGGTAGCGCGTCGAGTTCTAGAGACTCTTACACAGATCCGAGCAGCCAGGTTTGGAACTTTCCTGCTGTAGAAAAAAAGTATCGAGCTATTTAGAAGAGAGCTGCAGTAATCAAGTCTAGCCTGCATTAATAATCACGTGAGAGTTGCGATTAGGAAAATGTTGCGAATATAGTTTATTCTGGCGTAATGAGACTACTGTCCCACATTTCTTAAATTGGCAATTTTTTTTTTTAGTTAACGGATGTTAACTGATTATGGATTGGATCTTAGCGAGGTGACGTCAACATACAAATCGTGTGATACTGGAGGACGATTTAAGATGTCTGAGAGGTGACGTCTGCATACACATCGTTGGATGACTGGGGTGACGACTTAAAATGTCTGAGATGGTTGGCATGCAGAAGATAAATATAACTGATCCCAGCAAATAATCTGCCGCTATATATATCAATCACTGCGAACTTGTTTTGCAAGTGTTTCTACGCCGTTGTTGTGTTGTTTGTATCCAAGTTCTCGTGGATCTTCGTGGTACGGATGGTGCTGGTGTCCATGCTCCTGTTGTGTTCCAGTCTTCAGGGAGAGGCCTTTATTATCTATTTAAAATCAAAACCACAAAATTGATCAAGGATGTGTCGAGGTGGCTGTTCTGTCGTCGCAGTCTTGCTTTTCCATCTCTGCCACTTTGTCGTGTCTTTTCCTTCTCTGCAGAAACAATATTTTGGAGAAGTCTTCCCAAAAGTCTATTTTCCGATATAATTTTGAACCTGTGATTGCTATCAGTAGTGGAATTCTTTCAATAATCCCATGTGTTATCCTCATTGAACGGTACAAAGTTCTATCGTTCTGCAACGATATTATTACAGAATTTTAAAAAAGCAGTTCTGGCACCATACTCTCTCTCAGAGTCTAGAAGTTGTTGCTGCGAACGAAAACTATTATTTTTGTTTTGATGATGAAGTCATCTAAATTTTCAATTTCTGTCTTTCCGAATCGGAGAGGGGGAGGCTTGCCACCTTCCATGTCCACATTCCTCGAAATAGAGACGTCGTTGCTGGTTTTGAAACGTTTTGAAACGTTGCACATTTTAAGAGCATCAACAAAGTCGATTTCTGACTCCCCAAGAAAAGACGTCAACAACGAAAGAGACCATATTGAAAATAGTTTCGCCTAAGTGAATACAGGAAGCTGATTCATAAAACTTATTATATTTGCTTTCGTGAAGAATAATGATAGCTATACGTAGCATATAGGGGCGCCGATTTAAATAATGATAGTTACATGTAACATATAGGGTCGCCGATTTAAATAATGATAGTCACATGTAACATATAGGGGCGCCGATTTAAATAATGATACATATAACATATGGGGGCACCTATTTAAATAATGATAGTTACATGTAACATATAGGGACGCCGATTTAAATAATGATAGCTATAATTGTAACATATAGGGGCACCGATTTAAATAATGATACATGTACCATATAGGGGCGCCGATTTAAATAATGATAGTTACATGTAACATATAGGGGCACCGATTTAAATAATAATTGTTATATGTGTAACATATAGGAATATAACATATAGGGGCACCGATTTAAATAATGGTTGCATTACCAACTGCTGGTGATTCAGCAAACTTTACCGACAATTTTTTCATGATAGTGTTAGACATTCTTTCTGTTTAATGAAATATTTGCAATATTTGGATCTCTTGTGCTTTCCACTGTTGGCTACAAATCGGAAACACGATGGGCTCACAAAGCCTGAAAATCAAAACTTCTATGAAGTACGACACAGTATGTTTAAATGTGTCCTTTATACAGTGCACAAAAGTCATCTGGTCCAATATATGTACATAGGACAGTGGCTTTATTAGTTTCGTTAATTGCCTATTTCACTGTTGTTTGTTTGTGTTTGTTTGCTAATTATTTTTTGGATATTTTGTTTAACATTTTTTACTAACTGTTCAATAAATTTTCCACTAAATTACATGTCACTTATAAGCGGGTGTGTAATAAAGTATTTTTTTTGTTAAACCTATGAGAGTGATGACTATGTTTAATAGTCATAAAAATAAAATCACAATAATCACAGAAATCACACTAACAAAAAACACTTAACAGCAAACGTCATACATACATATAACAAGTGTAGCATGCTCTTCTATGTTATTTATTGTTATATACATTTTCTTCAGCAGATTATAAATATCAGCAACATTCATATATCAGCAACATTCATATACGAGCAGCATATGTAATCCGACACAAGTATGCACCAGCAATAGAAACACAGTTAAATTAATTCACTTCAAACTCGGATTTCACATTAACGTACTGCAGCATAGCTCTAGTTCACCTGTATTGTGGAGAATTTAAAAAAAAAAACATTTACTTAATACTTATTGCAATGTGCATAAAGATACAAAATTAAATATAATTATATCAGTAGCCACGATATATAATTTCATATTAATTTTACCATTATCATAATAATTCCTCATAATACGCATGCGTGCCAAGACAAATTACTTAAACACAAATTGGTATAGATTATAATTATTTAAAATCTCACATCATAAAAAACGCTATGTACAAAAACTGGCTACAAAGTATTTAAATATCATTTTTAAAACTTCGAAATTAAAAACTATTTTTTTTTCCAGAACTAAACTTTAAAAATTTGGTTAATGAATTGTAAAAATTAGTCACAACAGGCATGAAAATGGAAATTTATTATGGTCAGCTTCATATTTGTACAATGTAATATTCTATCACCGTTGTTGGTCAGTGACAATAAGTGTCGTGCCTTTGAACACTCCATGAAAATGTTGTTTTCACTTAAAAGATTATAGCATCCGAACTATTTGTTGATTGCCGCATCTTTAAATTGGATAGAAACTAACTTTTAGCAGAAACAAAATTAAACTGCTACTTACTACTTTCTATGTTCCTTGTTTACCTACTATGCCAGTAGCTCAATATTTAATCTATTATTTATTTACTATTTACCATACTACTTCTACTGCTTACTAAAGCAGATATAATCTTAACTATACTAATTTTTTTTACAATGAATCTTCTACTGACTATTACTATTCTATTTACTAAATATATCTACTTCTCCAACTTTACTACTACTACATTCTATATAATCTACTACTTCATCTCTTTTCCTTACTACAGCACACTATACCTTACTCTCTACTATTTCATTTTCATTGTTTTGTAACCTACTATTTCATTTTCATTGTTTTGTAACCTACTATTTCATTTTCAATGTTTTGTAACCTACTATTTCATTTTCAATGTTTTGTAACCTACTATTTCATTTTCAATGTTTTGTAACCTACTAAAATTTCATTTTTCAATGTTTTGTAACCTACTATTTCATTTTCAATGTTTTGTAAATCTACTATTTATAAAACCGTTTTAGCTTCAAAATATAAGTTACTAGTTCTTCTACTACATACATGCTACTTCTAATCTGATATAACTCTACTACTTTCTTTACTAATTATGCTATGCTATCCACGACATTCCTGAACATATAAGTCAAGTAGCATGCGCACTGCCATAGCTGTTGTACAAATAGACTTATGTGGTCAAATTCCGGCTTTCGTTGCTGAAGCTATAATCTTACAACGAATCACTGGCATTTAATATCGTTTTCTTAAATTATAAATCATAAATAAAACACCGGAACACACTGGATACTTTTAAAGACATTAAATTAATCTTGTTTATGAACATTTTCCAATTAAACGATGTGACTTTAAATGTGATGTACCCTTCGCTTTCAATCGAATACCATTGGAGCCAGACCTCAATATATAATGTATATTTTAAAAAAATAAACTAAATTTCTTACTGATTTTGAAATAGTTGACGGGTTATTGTTATTATTCTGCAGAGTTTACGTTCGCTCTAGTCGCTGTTTCTCTTCTTGAATGTCCACTGTTTCACCGTCAGACTCAGTTTGGTCTGAAAGGCAGATGGCAAAGCGTACTACAGGGGCCTCTTCTCGCGGCCTTTCACTCTCATACTCGACTGGCGTATTCCCAAGGCTGCCGTGGGTGGTCCTGTCTGAGCCAGTACCAAACATACTTTCGTCTCGAACGCCGAAAGACAAACTGTTGCTGGACAAGCTACTTGGCGAACTTTCATTAATGATTTCAGCAAACATACTGTGGCATGTAAAATTGTCACTGAAGGCAGTTGTGCAATTAGATGAATCATTACGGTGCGATGAGTGGTTAAGTGCAGAGCTAGTCATCAGATTATCTGTTGAAATTATCTGAGACACTGTGGACACAAAGTCGATGAGATCATTTTCGTCTCTGGTTGGCTGTGGTAGTTGTAGCGAAGGGGAATCGACCACCAAGCTGCTACTGGACAAGCTACTCGGCGAACTCTCGTCAGTGACCTCGGTAAAGGTACTGGGACTTACAAAATGGTTATTGTGAAGCAAAGAGCCTGTCATTAGATTATCTAGATGAGATGAAACTAGATGAGACACGGTGGTATCACCATTGATGGGATCAATGCCGTCTCTCACAGGATGTGGTAGTTGGAGCAAAAAGGCATCATTGGTAGCACAAGTGGTTGGAACGTTACAGTTACCGTTCTTGCCTAAATGAGAATCTAGTCGAGGAAACATGTCACATGGTCGAGAGACTAACTCCACGCAGCCCTCGGCAATTCTTCTCGGCAACTGCGCCTTTAAAGACACACTTCCTGGAGCCTCAGTTTGAGATGGAACCGAATGCAAACTGCTCGCTGTCCCTGAGCTCGCACGGTCCAGCGCGCCACATGATGGAGACAATAAGTTTTGCAATGCCATTTCAAAGTCGGGTCGATAACCGAACAGAGGTCGGGGGTGGCCATGGTCTGGAAAAGCTTGACCCGCTTTGTGCATGGTGGAAGAAGTAACTTGGTCCGGTCCAGCGATAGGGATGCTGCCACTGTCAGTCGCGTGCGGCGATAGAGACTGTTCCAGACTTACTGACACATTCGTAGCTGGCAGCTTTTTGGGACTGTTACATGTCCTTATGGAGTCGACAACGTCATCAGGTTGACGAATACTAGAAGAAATCTCGTTTTGCGCAGTTGCGCCAGAAGGACTTTGTCTATGGAGACCAAAATAAATGTGTTCGGAGCATTTTGTTTCCGCGCTCCTGTCTTGGCCCTGGGTATCGCTAAAGGCTTCTGCTGCAGTCGAACGCAAGCGATCATTATTTAAATGGTCGTCGGTGTGGTAGTTGTAAATATGCTTTCGAGAAAAGTCATTACGGTTGGCATTGTGCTCACACTGGTCTACTATGTTTAATTCTGAAAATTCATTTGATAAAGATGTCTTCAAAAAAGTAAGCCTATTATTACTTGGTGGAATAGAGGTGCATAAAGTTTTTTGGGGAGATAAGTCGGGGCTTTTGGTTTCATCACGCTCCGCATTGTGAGTCAAATCGAACGTTGAAAAGCTGAGGCTGGTAGTGACAGCATTAATCTCAGGATTGTGGTTAGGATCAGAATGTCTTTCGACGCTCTGTCCAATCGCGGCGCTTTTCAAACTTGAGTTTGGCTGACCTTGAGTACTGTGTTCAACTAATGACGTCAGATTATGAACCATTCGCTCTTGGGCCTCCATGACCTCGTGAACACGCTTGTTTTCTGTGCTCGCCTCCTTTGCTTTTCGAACACTGAGTTTAGAAAGCAAAAGTTTCTTTAAAGGCTTTTCATCGAACTCTCCATCATGAGAAATAGTAATACCCTTTAAATGATTAACACTTGCTCTCCGAGGAATTCTTTTTTTTGTAGCAACATCAACTGGGATGAACGTCGCCTTTTCCTGTTTGTTTGCCGCCTCAATCGCGTGGCACAGTGCAACGCTGGCTGCAAAGTCTCTCATTTCGTCTTTGAAAAATTCCTCACTACGGAAAAATAACCTGAAAGTCGACTGTTCTATGGCACAATCTATAATACCTGTTTCGGTCTCACCCAGCTGTGAGAAGTCTTCGTAGAGTGCAACTTTCGGGTAGGTCTGTTGACCTAAATCTAGATTCCTGATACGCTCGCATAAGTGTCTCGCTGTTTCGATTTCCGACTCACTGCACATAATCAAGACATCGTAAAATTCTTTGTCTGACTGGTCGTTTTCAGCCTGACTGTTTTCATAAGCTGCCATGATGATATCAAATAAAAAGTTTTTGCATGTCAACGAGAGTGAAGTGAGAACATCTAGTTGTTCATATCCTATTCGAAATTAATTAAAAGTGAATTAGTTTGAAAGCACAAGAAATACGTTTGTCATTTGTGATATGTATAATTATTGGGGGTTGACTTATTGTCAAACCTGTATCTTTACATATTAGTCGAAATGGTTCAGTTTAAAATGTGTATCTTTACAGCTGAGTGGCATTGGCTCAGTCGTACAGAATAATTCCTTTTGCTCAAATGCAAACGAGTATGATTGTGTTTGAAATGTAAATCGTGTATCTTGATATTTTAGTCCAAGTGGCTCTGTTGTAAAACGTGTGTCATACGTTAATCCAAGTGGTTGTTATTTTTAGTCCAAGTGGCTCTGTTGCTTTTAGTCTAAGTGGCTCTGTTGCAAAATGTGGGATTCTTATACTTTAGTCCAAGTGGCTCTGTTGCTAAATGTGTATTCTTACAATTTATTGTTCAAGTGTCTTACTTGTAAAATGTATCCTTGGAGTGTAGTTGAAATGGCCCAGTTTTAAACCATGTATCTTTACACCGGAGCTGAAATGGTTTAATTTGGTATTTTCTTACACTTGAGTTGAATTCGTTTTGGTTATAAAATTACTATTCTTACTCTTGAGTTCAAATGGCCCAGTTGTTAAATGACTATTCTTACTCTTGAGTTGAATTAAGTTGTTAAATGACTATTCTTCCTCTTGAGTTGAAATGGCCCAGTTGTTAAATGACTATTCTTACTCTTGAGTTGAATTAAGTTGTTAAATGACTATTCTTCCTCTTGAGTTGAAATGGCCCAGTTGTTAAATGACTATTCTTACTCTTGAGTTGAATTAAGTTGTTAAATGACTATTCTTCCTCTTGAGTTGAAATGGCCCAGTTGTTAAATGACTATTCTTCCTCTTGAGTTGAAATGGCCCAGTCGTTAAATGACTATTCTTCCTCTTGAGATGAAATGGTCCAGTCGTTAAATGACTATCCTTGTAATTAATTTGAGTTGGCCCGGTCATGAAACGTGTGTCAATATATTTCTATTCAAATGGCCCAGCAGTAAAATGTTTGCACTTCTGTTTGAGTATTTCTGATGGAAGGGTCATTGGTTAAGCACTGCTTAATTAATCTTGCAACCCGTAAAACATAAAAGAAATTAAATGATCAGTCCTGATCAAATGATTTAAATGTGGCTATATGCAAAGTTTAATTCTGTTGGATTCTTTGAAAGATGGAATGGGCTCTTGTGTCAAAGTCCTAATCCTGCACACACAAATAATTTTTTCATATCAAAGATAAGGTATCACATCAAAAAGGAAACATATATAAATTTGTTTGTAATCCACCATACATTCCTATGATCATCCAAACTTACTGTTGAAATTATCTCCTATTAATCCCCATTAAAAGTAATTACTACAAGAAGAACATTAAAACCTATCAATTTGCGTGCATGAAACAATCTGTTATTCATTTGGTTCATTTCACTGCACAACCTTCTCTTAAGATTTATTTTTAATATAAATGTAATTGAATGGCAATTACTATTTCTTTACTATAATATCAAATAAACATAGTTTAAAACTTATTTAAAATTACATTGTCTTTTACGAAGCTGGAAAGTTAGGTTTAAACTAAAATTCTTCGCCAAGAATAGGGTTGAATGAATTATGTTAAAAAAAAAAAAAAAATTTTGAATCGATTGCCTATAACGAAATTTAAAATTAACTGTCTATAAGAAATTTTTTAATGGAATGCTTATAACGAACTTCTGAGTTAATTATCTATAAAGAATCTTTGAATGGATTCCCTGTAAGGAATGCGTCAAATGATTGACTATTACTATTTATGTAAATGAATGAACTGCCTATGAAAATTATTTTATTCAATTTATAAAAACTCGAATCGAAATTCTACATACGCCGGGGGAGAAAAGGAGAAAAAAATAGATTTCGAATGGATTGTCTATTGCAAATGTCTGAAAGACTTTGTAGAGAATATTTGTGTGTACTATATATAGAAAACGTTTGAATAAATTGTTCATTTTACAACCAAAATCCAACAAAAAAGAAAACACTTTTAAAATGGAAGGACCATATACAGTATTTGATGGATTTGTCTTATAGGAACGTTTTAATGACTTTTCCATAAATAACATTTAACAGATTGTCCATAAAGAACGTTTTAATAGATATTTTTTGTCCATAAATAGCATTTAACAATTGTCCATAAAGAACATTTTAATAGATTGTCTATGAAATGGTTTGTAAAGAAAATATTCTTCAAGAGCTATGCTTGTTAAGATCATTTAACAAATTGTTCTTGATTTAATGAATGGATAGTCCATAAAGAACAATTAAAAGATTGATCCAACGGAACTTTAAAATGGATTGTCCATTCACGTTAAGTTTGAATGGATTATTCACCTCTATCAAATGAAGCCGTTGTTTTCACATCATGCCACCCACCTTAAAAATGTCCTTAAAAGTATTTCAGTCTGAACATCAAAGCTATTATGATGATGATGGTAACGATAACGGCGATCAGAAAGTGCCTAGTTTAAAGTAAGCTTATAGCACTTTATATTTAAATATAATCTACTTGTAAACAGACACAAATGTATGTAAATGGATAAGAAAATCTATTATTGAAGACAGGAAAAAATGTGTTTTAAAAACAGAAATAAATTCATGGGACTTTAGATCTCAAATGAGGCTGTAGTAGCCCTTTACTATACACCAATAACTTTAACAATTTTAGAACAGTGACCGTTAATGTCTCAGTTTCTTCCCCGAAATTTTCTCTGCGTTACCTCAAGATCACTTATCTGTATCTTACATGACGCCATGACGAAAGTGTATTCACCTCAAATAATGTCGCGTTTGTTAATTTTCTTTCCTGCAGTTACTTGATTATCATGCGTTCACACGGTCCGCGCTAAAGGAAGGGTTACTGGAATCAAGCTGTCTGTTAACGCTGTTGTCTATTCCATTTGAAAACAACACTTTCACTTGTTAACGGTCCTGTACATTCTAAAAGTGACAAAGTGTGTAACTCTCTTAGACTTTAATATTTCATGTAGTTCTACTGCAGACAAGTTGTCTATTACCGTCCCTGAACAATCCAGGAATGGTGACTTGAAACATGTTGCCTTGACGACGTCCCTTTGCTCTCCATGCAGATGAATTTGAAGGGAGGTTGGGGTGATGTGTCTATAAGATGATCCTATGTAGGATTCTTGAAAATTTTGCCTATATTACGTTTCTGGCCGTTCAAGATGATCCTATGCATTCTAGATAAGATATTTTTAACACATCTGTTCACGTTTCTGTGCATTTTAGACAGGTAAAGTTTGAGAGAAGTTATCAGTTGGACATTCCTATGGAAAATGTATATGGTTTTAAACAAAGCAAGTTATCTGGTGTACTTTCATATACATTCTACTATGTTTACGCAGAACAGTTTGTTAAATATTCCTATGTATTCTAAATACGGTTAAACTAAGATAAACAGCCTATTGGGTGTTTCTACGCGTTCTATAAAGGATTACGCATTACAAGTTGTATGATGGACTTTTTCTACATAGGTTTATAAAGAACAAGTCTCTAAAAAAAAAAAAAAACATCCTACACATTCTAAGTAAGGTTATGGGAGTACATTCTCTGTTGAACATTCGCTTATATTCTAAAGTAGGTTGTGGAGTCGAACATTCATATGCATTCAAAACAAGGTTGTGCGGTACAGTTGCCTGTACGAATTACAAATGCTGATCATTTTCTAAGTAAGGTTATATGAAGTAATGTCTCTTGAACATACCTATGCACTTTAAGTGAGATTATATAAAATAATGTGTCTCTTGAGCATTCCTATGCACATTAAGTAAGGTTATATAAAATAATGTGTCTCTGAGGCATTCTTATGCACTTTAAGTAAGGTTATATAAAACGTGTCTCTTGAGCATTCCTATGCACTTTAAGTGAGGTTACTTAGAACAAAGTGTCAGACATCCTACACAAGATTTCACAAAACAAGTTGTATGTGGGACAGTCATACATGTTTACATTCTACAGCTCGAATGTTACAAATTATGTAGGGTTATACACGCGTGCACACACACACACACACACACACACACACACACACACACACACACACACACACACAGTGAGAGAAAGAGGTTAGAAATTCGTGTATTCTACTGTTACGGAGTGCGAACTTGTCTGTTGCGCCTCCCAATGTATTTTAAGTTTCCTAAACAAATGTTCTCGTTCTTGAAAGGTCGAGGTGCAATAACCGCTTATTCTAAGAAAGGATG